>JAMPIV010021480.1:0-85749 GCA_024509875.1 Oreohelix idahoensis
ATCTGACAAAGTGCATTGAATTATCTGACCTACCTCTTTCATATGAGGGACTCCTCGAACTTGTTCTTGTGGAGCAGATAAAATCCACTTTGTCGAATGAAACTCGTAGATTTTTTGGCTGAACAGGGGGCAGTCAGGCTTGAAGACATACTCAATAAAGCCGAACGCTATAGCAATGCAATGGCCGAACTTCCCAGCACTAAACGTAAACCCACCGATGAGCCATCTCGAAAACAGAATCTAGAGCAGGCATCCTATTCTTCCACTTCCTCTCAACATTATAACCAACGAGATAACAATACCCAAAACTTCCCCAGGAAAAATCGAAATTCTACAAAACCCGATACCCCCCAACACAAATTCTGATCAACCCAACAAGCCTACGGGGCAGCGCGGCCACCAAGGTCAAGGAAAAGGGAAGTCCCCTACACCAGGAACGTCTGATCAGGGCAAACAAACCGGTGCAAACCGCATTGGATGTTTGCATACAGCCTCGAAAGGTAGAGTCAATGTCAGTGATTCTCAACCTGAGGGGGACCG
Source organism: Oreohelix idahoensis (assembly GCA_024509875.1). NCBI lineage: Eukaryota > Metazoa > Mollusca > Gastropoda > Stylommatophora > Oreohelicidae > Oreohelix > Oreohelix idahoensis. The sequence goes on from JAMPIV010021480.1 coordinate 541, forward strand.
ACCCTCAACTCGAGGAACTGTAATTTTGAACGGTACCTCTACTACTTGTCTTTTTGACACTGGATTAAGTTTTGATTGTATTGTCGCTAGCACCTAGTCAAACCCGGTCAGGAGACAGAGGAAACCGTCAAACTTAGTGGAGTTTTCAGGAGTGATGCACCCAGGACGCTTCCTATCGCACTGGTAGAAATACACTCTGACTTTGTCAGAGGAGTTATTAAAGCGGCCATAATGGATGATCCGATCTACCCAGTTATCCTGGGATGTAGATATGTGTTCATTGGGAGACCTAAGGAGCCGATTGTGGCAGCGGTAACCACAAGAGGGCAAGCCAAGAAGGAGAGGGAGCCTGCGCCAAACTTGTTGCCGAATGAACTGAAGGAGGCGCAACAAAGGACCCTACTCTGGCGCCCTGCTTTAAAAAACTGCCCATGGCTAAGGACCCCAGACACAACGGAGACATCTTTTCTAAGGATGGTGTATTGTATCGTAGAACGGGCAACCCGGACACGGGGGAATAACCAGCTCCTAGTACCGACGCAGTACAGAAACCAGATCTTAGAAATGGGGCACTCTCTTCCCTTTAGCGGACATATGGGACAAAACGCCACTATTCAGCGAATAAAAAACCACTATTGGTGGCCAGGAATGAACTCTGACATTGTCAGGTATGTGAAATCCTGCGCCCAGTGCCAACGGGTAGCACCCAAGCACTTGACACCCCCCAGTACCTATGGGGCAAATGCCAATAGTAGGGACTCCATTTGAACGGGTTGCTGTCGACATTATTGGTCCTCTGGAAAAGACCAAAAGAAGGAACAGGTTCATCCTGACCTTAGTTGACACTTGCACTATGTGGGCCGAAGCCGTACCGCTACCATGCACTAATTCCAAGCATGTCGCAGAAGCCCTTGTGCAAATTTTTACACGGTTGGGATTCCCTCAACAAGTTTTGACGGACAATGGATCCCAATTCCGTAGCCTGTTAATGGAGGAGATCTTTAAGATCTTGAGGGCCAAACATATCCACACACAAGTCCCTACCATCCGGCCGGAAATGGGCTCGTGGAACGTTTTAACGGTACCCTCACCATGATGTTACGTAAGCTGGGTCAGGAGAAACCGAAGACTGGGACCAATATATATCGGCTGCCTTATTCGCCTACCGAGAGGTACCCCAAGCGTCTACGGGTTTTGCGCCAGCTACACTTTTATTTGGCAGACCTATTAAGGGGCCACTAGAAGCCTTACTTCGGTCCCTGACAGACCAGAAGGCTGACGAGACAGTCGTCTCTGCAAGCAAGTATGTATCTGAGCTTAAGGAAAGGCTAAAGCTAGGATGGGATCTAGCTACTACCAACCTTAAGAAAGCCCGCGCTAAAATTACTAAAAGATACAACAAAGCTGCAAAAGAGAGAGAACTACAACCAGGGGAGAAAGTCCTATTGCTACTTCCAACCGAAAGCAATAAACTTCGCATCGGATGGCAAGGACCGTTTACCGTCCTTAAAAAGATCTCACGTACCAACTACAAGATCTCCATCAAAGGAAAGGAGAAGGTCTTCCACATAAATCTGCTAAAGAAATATTTGGAAAGACCGGTGCCATCCTCCGAGCATCTCCTGGCTGTCGCCATAGCAACGGAAGACGAGGAAGATGATGATGGTTGCATGGAGTATCCACTGCAACCCACAGAATCCTTTAAAGATGTCAAGTTCGGCGACAATCTCTCACCAGAACAACAAACAGAAACTAGGGCTCTACTAAAACAGTACAGTGCAGTTTTAACGGATGTACCTGGTCGAACAAATCTCATTGAATTTGATATGAAATTAACAAACGAGACCCCTGTTCAAACCAGAGTTTACCCCATCCCGTACGCTAAAGCTGATGCACTTCGCGGAGAAATAGACAAGCTGCGTCAGGCAGGAATTATCAGTGAGTCTACATCTCCTTACAGCTCGAGCGTAGTGCTGTTGCAGAAGCCCAATAAGGAAGTTCGGCTGTGCATTGATTACAGGTTGCTAAACGCTGTAACGGAATTCCAGCCCGAACCTCTCCAAACTGTTTCTGAGTTGTTCACCAAGCTCAGCAAAGCTAGGATCTTCTCCAAGATTGACCTCAGTAAAGGTTATTATCAAATACCAGTCAAGGAGGAAATTAAACCTTTGTTAGCTTTCAGCACTAGTGAAGGACATTACACATTTAACGTGATGCCGTTCGGTTTGCATAACGCACCAGGAGTGTTCACCAGGATGATGAGGAAGCTTCTAGAACCTTTGCAAAGTCCCCATATCCATAATTTCATGGATGACATCTTAATTGCATCGGAAACCTATGAAGAACATATTGCTACGGTTGCTATGCTCCTCAGGAGACTACAGGAAACGGGTCTCACAGCCAGACCTAGCAAATGTCTCATCGGGTTTGAACAGTTAGACTTCCTGGGGCACACTATTTCTCACGGATGCAGTTGGCCTATTAAGAAGAACGTGGAGAAAATAGTGGCAGCAAAAAGACCCCGAACGAAGAAAGATGTACGTTCCTTCATATCGCTATGTGCATACTATCAGAAGTACATCCAGAACTTCAACGGACTGACGGCACCTCTGACTGACCTCACAAAGAAAGGTTGTCCTGATAAGGTCATATGGGATCAAAAGTGCGAACACGCGTATAGCACTTTGAAAGGACAGTTGTCTGCATACCCCATTTTGAGGTTGCCTGACCTCAAGAAACCTTTTGTACTGAGAGTCGACGCGTCAGGTCAGGGCATCGGGTCAACACTGCTTCAAGCCGATGACAGTGACCTGAACATGCTATTTCCAGTTGCCTATGGCAGTCGGAAATTAAATAAAGCGGAACGGAACTACAGCGTAGTTGAAAGGGAATGTCTTGCTCTGATTGACGGTATCAGACGCCATCATGAGTTTCTTTATGGTACATCGTTCACGGTGCAAACAGACCACGCTCCGTTAGCATTTCTTGGTGCCAATAAAGAATTTAACGCTAGGATCATGCGTTGGGCCCTCCTTCTAAGCGTCTATTCTTTCAAAGTGGAATATATTCCGGGAAGACAGAATGTCGGGGCTGATTTTCTGAGTAGAAACTGGTCTACAGAGGAAGAAGAGCAAACTGAAGATACCACTCATCCTAAAATCACCAATCAGGTCACCTCCATTGTCAAAAATGAAAACATGAAAAATGGTTTCATGTCTAAAAGTGGGGACGATTGTGACGTACGTCTAGTTTGACAAGTGAATTTTCCCTGATATGATGGATGATTTAAAGGGACCTTTAGCTTTTCATAACATTAGAACCCCTGAACATTTGTTGTAACTTTTCGTTTGCCAGAACGCATTCCACCGGGACTCATGTAGGATACAGCGACGAGATCAAAGAGACAGACCGAGGGATCTTAGGGGAGACTATCGGCGCTATCAAAGACAGTAGTTTTCCCTGATACGAGACGCAGTTGCTTGCCGCTAATTTCGCGTCTCGGTGTCAATCGAGGAACCGAGCGAACGGGGGAAAGCGAAACGGGCAGCAGCGAGCGGATACGAAGACCAGGGGGCGGCTTTTTCTCTTGATTTGGCGGTCAGATCCCCAAAAGTTCGTGAGATCAAATAAGTTGTCAAGTTTATCATGTCCCACTCAACTTACATTCCATTTTAGCTAAATAGACCATGAAGAACTAGACACGTTATCACTCGCTGGCCAGACCTTTACAGAAGCACTAGCTTTATTGAAATCTTGTTATAGATTTTCCCCTGGATTTTATATATATTTGCAGTGATTTCTAATTCTGTGCAAAGCGGTAATATATATTGTGTAAAGTGATCAGTGGTCTAGCTCAGTCATTCTATTTAAAGGGATTCTGTGTTAATTTAAATCTATTTAATTAAACCATCTCAAGAGTTCCAGTTTTAAATATAATGATCTATCTATTATATTATTTCAAAAGATAATAGATGCTTAAATTAACTTTTAAAGTCGCGAAGGAATTTATAATTAATAAATTCAGTTAAGTCCTAGTTTTATAGATGTGTGTTTTTAACCACTAGAACTCGCGCAGTGTTTATTAAATACATAATTAAATACTCGAGTATATATAATAGGCTTAACGGGAAATTCATCGCGCTTTAGAAGGTTATTTGTTTTCGGTATATTACATGTCTTTTTTTTCTTTCATACAGAGTGATCGTAACCTGTGCGATCCCAGCATTAAGAAAGCAATAAAGAAATCAATCTAAGCAAAGCAAAGCATAAACAGTGTGTAGAGTTCCCCTGACGCAGAACTTGTTGAGACTGTGTAAATTTTTAATCTTTGAGGCGATTCTATGTTTGGAATTCCGCTATCTAACTTATAGCAAAGAAAGCACACCCAAAGACAAATTTAACGCACCATCAAACAACTTAAGTCGTAACGGGAAGAAGAACACTGGCCCGAGCTTTGTTAGTTTACTGACACAGAGAGATAATTCATAATTTCCTGAACAGTGATGTGACTAGTTTTCTCACTGGACTTAAACCATACCTCACGGATAAAGTGTACCAGCACGCGTAAGAATTTTATTATCCGCGGCATAGTCAAATAGACCACACCATCCTCACCCCGGTATCAGAGACCGTGCCCTCCCATAGAAACTGTTATTAAGAAAAGAGACACAACTACAGATTCATTTTCCAGCGATTACGGGACCCTTTTATGTGCTGACCGCCTACCCGATAATCTGGGGCTAGAACTTGAACAAACACTCATACATTTAGTTGAGGTGTAACTGCTGTTGTGTTATTCTATGGAGTGCAAGATTTTTTCACAATCGGTAAGTGAGAGCAAGATGAGTGAAGGCCTTTGCTAGCGCGTGTATGAATGACAGGAAATTAATTCTTTTGTGTGACCATTTTGTTAACTTGCTTACCTGGTAACATATATCTTTTCTGTATACCCTACATTGTTCCTTTAAGTGGGATAGTTGATAATTTGTTAACTCTGTTTAAAACCACCTCCTTTCCATTTGCTTAGTAAAGGGAAGAACAGCTGGGGAAGAACAGGTTTTTTTTTTTCTATCACTTATACCTAACTTGGTAACACCTCTTTCAGAGTAATTAACTTTACTGTTAGGTTAACGTACCCGTGTTCCTGATATTATCTATCTCTGGACTGGGTTTGTCTTTGTCTAATGAGCGGGAAGGGCTTAGTCGATACCAATCTTCTTCACCCCCTCCCAAATTTGTTATTTGCATTTGTGTACTTATGATAATTTATGTAATATCTGATATTTTTAGTGATTGATGTTTAAAAGTGAATAAAATCTCATAAACTCATTTAGTTCTGTGTGTTGGATATACCCAAAGCCCAACATTTCCCCTATTCGTTTAATATAGTTTGTATCAACGTCGTGTGTGTGTTTGAAAACACCAAATCGGTGAGCGCGCAGATGCGAGTCTGGAAAACTGGCAAATAATTGTTTGACCAGGAGAGTGAAAGAGAAGATTGAGAGACACGATTTGTCGTAAATAAGTCTGTCTTTACTCTCCTCCAGCACACTGTGAAGTAACTATTAAATCTCTACATTTCTCTCAAAATAAATTTACGACAGTATCATATGTATATTCATGACTTTTCTCTACCTCATTGCACACCACCATCTTCTAGATTTGCTTATAAGATTTCAACTCTATTGTACATTAGCTCACACCGCTAAAACACTTTTATGACCCTGTGTAATTCATGATTCCAAGTTTGTTTGTGCTACTTTCTCTGTTACCCTCTCTTATGTAACGGAGGGGGGGGGGAGAAAGTTTTGATTAACAATCGTACAGGGGTCGGAAGTTACTAACACAAGGCCACATTTGATAAGTTAAAATTTTAAATTGACTGTTACCTGTCATAAAGTCTTTCTTACCTTTACCAAACAGAGATTTTCATTTAAGTTTTTTCACAGCCACGATTTTGCGATGAGAGCCAGAGCTGCTATATTGCCTGATTAAGCGGTTACTTTTCAACACCTTGTTTAAGTTGCCTTGCGAAAGATTTCCTGTTCCAAGTGAAGCCTGCCGGCAGTTTGACACCACTAGATTTCTTTGTATAGACAGTACATAGTATTGTAGTATAGTATAGTATATTAGATAGTATTGTATTAGGATATGATATAACTTCTTTTAGATAGTATGTTCGTTCATTTTTATGCAACATGTCATTACCATGTTATTTCTATATGATACTGTTCTGATAATGTATCATGTCATTACTATATTGTTCTTATGCTATTGTGTTTTGATAAATGTTGATTGAATGATATTGTAATGATGATTCCATTTATCGCTTAATTTATCATTGCGATACATTTCGGTATCGTATTTTTTTGAAAAGAATATTAAGACAAGAGAAAAAGATACTTTTTCTGTGCCCAGCGCTTGTTTGTGCGCACGGGATAACTATGTATGGCGATGTTAATGCATTGAAGGGATGTTTTTTCTGATGTTGTGATGTATTTCTCCTTTGACCAGCTCTTGATTGTACGCTAGGGGTAACTGTGAATAGCGACATTAGCACTTTGAAAAGTTGTTTTTTTCTGAGGTTGTGAAGTTTATTAATTTGGTTATCATACATATTATGCTAATTTTAAATGGTAACTGGTTATTTGTTCTTTGCTATAGATATGCATTATTTAACTTATTGTTTACCATGATATATCATTGTTTGCTTTCGTTCATTGCTGCTCATTCTTCTTGAACTTCATCTTATATTTTCACTTGTCATTTAGTATTTCATACCTAGTTTATACTTCACATACTTCATATTTCTGTGAATTTGTTATCTTTGTATGCTTATCTCATTATCTTTATATACTTCATGTCTTACTTTACACTTACTTCTATCCCTCTTTTGTTCATTTTTGTTGACATGACTTAACATAGCTGTAATCCTTCTGGGTAGATATTGGGATTCCATCGACCTCGATATTTTTTGTTCCTATTGAGACTGCGATGCACGTCTTTTGTTTGGATGACTATTTTTGCTGTATGTCTACGAAATGAACTTACTTATCTGATTCACCATGATTTGCTATGAAGTGTCGTCCTATGTTACCATGATGTTTACGTGACTGTGGCGTAATAAACTATTTAAACGGTACCAGTCGTTGCAACGTTTCCTGACTCGTACGTTTACTGTAGTGTGTGGTTCCAGCTTGTGTTGGTATGCAAGAACCTTTTTATATTCGCGTTTGTTGACAGTCACTTACTCACACATCAGTCGGCCATCCGTAAGCCCGACATCACTGACTCTGTACTTGTCAGTCCTTGTTATACCCCACCATCAACCAGAAACATTCCACCACCATCAACAGTAATTGAACATAATATGTACCACTCATGTTAACCCTCAACATAGTAGTAACACTGTCACATATACCAATATATATATATATATATATATATATATATATATATATATATATATATATATATATATATATATATATATATATATATATATATATATATATATATATATATATAGATATATATACAGGGTGGTTATAAAGTCGCTGTGCAGTGAATTTGAAAAATATTTTAGAAATTACGTCACGAATGATGCAAATTTACGTCATGATATACTGTGTTCCACAATCCCGTGTGCAGCATTGCACAACAAGCCCCAATTGAAAACCACATTTCTGGTGACGTAGTCTCGCCCGGGCGTAAATTTCGCTTCTGCACAGCAAGTTTATAAACACCCTGTTTATATATATATATATATATATATATATATATATATATATATATATATATATATATATATATATATATATATATATATATTATATATATATATATATATATATATATATATATATATTTATATTATTTATTATTTATTTTATTTAGTTTATTTATTTATTTATTTATTTATTTTTATATTTTTAATTTACATTTTTATTTATATATATATATATATATATATATATATATATATATATATATATATATATATATATAATATATATATATATATATATATATTATATATATATATATAATATATATATATATATAAATATATATATATATATATTGTTTATTTATATAATATATGTATTCATCTATTTGATCTGTATAGGGTCTGTTTTGTTCAAACCATGATTGTTCATGTATCATTTGTCTGTCTGTGGACTTTGTCAATCTATCAAGGATTATCTTGTTAAATGTTGGCAACGTTATTGCTCTGTACTGTGTGCAATTTTTTCAATCTCCCTACTTAGGCAACGTGACCAAGAATCCTTCCTTCTATTTTGTTGGAATGTCTTCTCTCTCACAGACGTTACCAAGTAAATAGTTAATATCGCTGCTAAGGTGTTAGTATCTGTTAAATGATCTCTGCTGGAATGCCATGTTGGAATTTTAAAATCATGTCTTTGTGCTCCAAGAAGTGAGTGAGTACATGAGTCATATCAGTTCGAATATTATCCACGCGTGGACTGAATCACGGATGAGATCTTCTAACGTTTTATCTGTAGGATCAGTGTTGTACTGGTTACAAAAAAAAACAGCAAATCTAGTAGCGTTGCTGCTCAGTTTACTTCGCAATTGTCTCCTGTTTTGATTATTTACTGTTGTCACGGCTCTATTTCGCTGTACGGATCCCCGTTTGTTCGTAGATCGAGCAAGTCATTCGGAAGCCGCCGTTTGGTTGACGAAAGTTGACGAACGTTTGAGGTTATGTGACCGGCGGGAAATTTAAGTGCCAACGGAGTCGCAGGGCATTGCGGGTTCATCTGTCGTCCTGGATGGACGTTCGCTACTAGCCAATTTCTGTCTACCGTGGGGGGGTGTTTTTTTTCGGTAATCAACGTTTCGCCATGAGTGCCTTGTCCTGTGCCAATAGTTGAGAGTTAGTTAGCCTCTAGGGTGTATTTGTTGTGACTGTCAGTTTGTAACTACGATCGATTTTTTGTATTTATAAATCGTCTTTATGGCTTAGCCTTGTTTTCGCCGCTTGTGTGCGTGGGACTCACATTGGAGTAATTCGGCGTCATTCTGCCTGACGTTGTACTAAGGTTTAGCTATAATGTGATTATGTATTCATTCATAATGTAATCCCCATGGTCGTGTTTTGGCCAAGTGGTGTTGTGATTTAATAAAAGGGATTGTAGCTGTTAAGCTGTGTCATTTCATTATATCAGCCAGTGTGCGTGTGGTCATCCTCTAGCACATACGAGTCAGCTTTATAGTAAATCCACACGGCAGTGGTATAGCCCTACGAATGAGAGGTAGCTACCACCTTCCTCCACCCAGTTAGAGGTTCTGACAACTATCTTTACAACACGATACACATAATCATATGATATGGAATGACGAGACTTGCATGCAATAAATATTAGTAGAAAGTAATCTATATTAATATCAACCACACAAAAATTACAAAACTCACAGAAAACAACACTTAAGCTCTACATTGGAACATCACTAATTGAAAACGCAAATGAACACATGACTCTATGTTTCATTGTTAACCAACACCTAAGTTGGAACTCACATGTACATGAACTCACAAAGCAACCAGAACAGACAGTTTACCAATTAGCCAAAATCAAACTCTTCCTGGATGAGGAGTCAAGGAAAATGCTCAACAAATCTCATATGCAAACACACCTAGACTATTGTTCCACAATCAAATCTGGGATGACTGTTACGTGCCACCACAAAAATGCTCCATTCACATCAAAAACAAGCAACGCGCCTAGTTCCTGACGAATGCCAACCTCATTTTATAGATCTGTATAATTTTCTTAAAATATTACTGTTAAGTCCTTTTTCGCATAGGGGTTAAGTGTGCGAGACTTAACATAGCTAAGATGCCAGTCTAGCAGTGTTAGATGCACTATGTGTGCGCATCTGACTAAATATATAAATGTTTAATTAATTACGTAGCAATTGTTGCACTAAAGAGCACAACTTGGTGCGATAGTTTTTGATTGTTGCCAAACAGCGCTAACGCTGTGAGAGATCCTTTAAAAGCCTGTCAATGAAGACAGACATCTTTTGACGGAGATATTTGTAAGTCTTACCCCAAGTCGTGGAAGACTTAATGGAGATATTATATTACACCTCCCCCTGTGTGGAGTGTTTATTCTAGCCAACACCTGGCTTCGTTATGTATCACATTTGATACCATATGTATTTTCATGACAAGATTTGGTAGAACTTCGGCACGCCTATTCATGACCTGTCGCTAGTGTGCCCATCTCTTGGTTCATTATTTTTTGGATCATACTGCAACAGATTTCCAGGGTTCTTACTTAACACCCTTTGAGTTGTACGAGCTCCGTTATAAAATATCCAGAATATTGATATAAAATGGGATCTATTAATACAAGTAAAATGTACTGCAATGCTCCCGCCGTCCATGAGATTTCGGCGGCCAGTGAGGTCAGTCAAGTTGACATTACTATTATAAATATAGTCACTTCATGCTGAATTTTCGTACACCATTTTGATGAACGAGTATATCTACTCGTGATGTTGCTGTCCATGTCTTTGAACTGCCGCCCATGTCTTTGAATAATAAATGGTTGTGGAAACAGACCGTCAAACCATCAGTCCAGTATCTATCAGTTATATCTGAACGTTGGTATACATTACCATTGGACCATCTATCATTCGCGCTGAAACATTAGTCGGCTACCATTGTAAGCCCGACCAAAGCTGACAGTATTTAAGTCTACAGATATTTTGACAGTCACGTATAAATACGACGGTCCAGCCAAATAACCGTCTTATCAATTACCCCTCAGAAAGTGCTTCCTATTTAACAAAGCAAAATTCGTTCACAAAATCAGCTCAAAGAATGCTCCACGTATCTGTGGTTGCTTTAAAGTCAGAATATTGTTGAGCAACTGTTTAAGACGACGTCTTTTATGTGGTTAGGGTTATTGAGTACACCCCAACTATTCACGCTGTAGGCAGGTTCCGAGGACTTGTGAATGTCCGTACTACAGTTGAGGTTTTATCGTTTCTAATTTTAGAAGATTCTCTAGAACACTATCCGGTCCTAAACTGGAATCCACAGTCTCTTCGTTATTCAGGCTGTTTAAGATTTTTCTTTGACGAGATAGAAATACACATGAAGTTTTAGAATGCGATAGGTTTTATGTGCAATTTTGCTCCATGCACATATTTCTCCGTTGAGGGAAGCTCCAATCTGAAGTACAGTAGTCTATTTTAACATTTAAATGCCAACCTTGTGCTTACATGTGGTACAGGAACAATTAGCATTCATACACTTTGCCATTTGCTGAGGGAGACTGATCACCTATGGGTTTGCCTGGAGTGCAGTAATATCGATTTTGATCAACAATAACAATGTTGTTGGTTGTTCGTAAACAGTAATGTAGGAATGATAATCATGAAATGTTATGATACTAATGATCATGATAATGTCAACAGCACAGTACTCACATAAGTATTCTGTTCAGTGATGTGACTTACCTGCAGTCATGGCCTTCACTTGAAGTGCACCCTATTGAGGTAGAGAAACTGTCAAAGTCAGAAAGTGAGATCTGATATTTTTAGAATAAGGGACGCCACAAACCAGTCAATCTCCAGTTTTGATAATCTCACTTCTAGGTACTTAGAAAGTAGTGAAGTCAGATGAGCACTGGCGCTATTATACATTCTGTTCGTTATCTGTAGCGATCAGAGCACTGACATACAGATACAACGTTAGAAAATCTCATCGGTGATTCAATGAGAGGGAAGATATGGCCGCGTTATGGAAGGAAGGATACCTGGTCAAGTTAACTAAAAAGAGAGATTTACAAAAATGCTATAGTTTAAATAAATACCGCATAATTATTAGAGACCTTACCCGTTATTTGCACGGGGAATTTGTAAATAACTTTTCAAACTTAATATTAAATAAAAGAAAAATTAACCAAAGCAGAAATTCGTGTTTAAACATTAATTCGGTATTTATCTAAACTGTGTGACATACCTTTATATAACACAACTTCCTATCTACAGTTCTAGTGATCAAATCTGTTGTTGACTTATTTCCATGCCATGATTTTAAACTGTCCAGAATCTTCTCTCTTTATTGTCCCCTAACTCTTTTTCCTTCTATCTTTGCTGTTGTCACGATATACTCCAGTTTCCTTCTTCTCATAACATACCCAAAAGACAACAGATTGCTTCTTTCTAGCCTGAGGAATAAAATTACTATGCACATTGGTCTATTTCAGGACATCCCTGTCACAAAATTAACAATGATACAACGTTAAAATATCTCCAATGATACAACGTAGAGATAAAAACTAATGCGTAAGCTGCTAGAATACATGATCGCCCACGCCGCGGGTCATCACCCGCCATGGAAATTAAATTGTTAGACTTGAAGGAAAAACGATCAAAAGGAAAAATCTGACTGAACGCGTGCTTGAAACTAGCGAGGCAAAAGGACGCAAATTGGTGGGGAATGGAGGAAAAAGTCACGTCCCCAAGTTGACATAAAGTAAAGAAATCGACAAAAGGGACCTTGGATATTATACGCCACAGTCATTAATTGGACGCTTTTGCTATAAGTTAGCCCGTTTATTTGAATGCAGTGATGAGCGCGTTCCAGAAAATTCTAGAAAATATTTGAAAAATCACTTTTCTTAATAATAATGTTAGGAATATAAAACCTAGCTGGCCGGATGGCCTATCTTGAGCAGTGAAATAATATGCTTTCATTTATGCAGACGGACAGATAATACGAAAGATATTGGACAAAAGACTGTGTTGTTTCATATCAGCTAACGTCTGCAGTGGGATAAAACATGTCACTAATTTTCAAACAAAAAAAAAAAAAAAAAAAAAAAAGGTTGTGGCCTTGAAAGACGCAAGTGCTAAAATCTAGTGGAATGAAGAGACGGGGCTGGATGGTGAATTGTGGCTATAAAAATAACTGGATTATGTGTTATAAAAGGCAGAATTGTGAAGTAGGGGAAAAGCACGGGGTTGGTTCATCACAACCCCCAAAAAACGCAAGTAGAGAGGACGGGACGGACTCAACAGACAATAAGGCAACTTGACTGAGGTCTGACTGAATGACTTTGTGGTAGGATATTTGAATTTGAAAAAAAAGAAAAGGGCAGCGATTGGCCATAGATGAAGATATTATCGGCGCTCAGACGCGCCTTTTGTGCCATTCAGTATTAGCTGTCCTTGTAGACACAGTGTATTATCAAGTGGTGTAAATTCCCAGAGCTATTGCAAATAGTAGTATTTAGAGAGGGACGCCATCATAAGGCAGCAGACAGCTCAGCTGAGTTTTGCTACGCATTTATTTACAATCTGTGTACTATATTCATATTTCTGGTAAGACTGAAATTATTTCTTTGTACATTTTAATATTTGTTTAAGGTTCGAGTGATTTGATACTGCAAACGCATAATCTGTTCCTTACAACAAGTAAGGGTTCGCTCTAGACCCCCGCCCCAGTTCAGGGTCTAGAGACAATAAAATACATAAACTCCAGCAAGGATTAGGAAGGACAGATCAAGTGTTGAGATCAGTGAAACATATCACATATCCTATTTTATGGCAGGAAACTAATAAACATATTTCAGAATCTGTAGTCTGGGAGAACTTATCCTATGTGAAACCAACTTGGTAAGATGTGTTGTTTGGTCAGAAAGATCTGACCCGTCTATGTTGTGTTGTTGTTGTGCAGTGTTGTGTCCAGCAATGGTTGGAGGATGGAATTTTGACACAAGATTAATACTTTGATTGCAGAGCTGTGAGTTTCAGTTGGCACCAATGCGGTGTCAAATGAGTCGTTGAATTTTACCAGAGTGGACCCGTGCAGTAATATTTGGTCAGAGCAGCCTTTTATAGCCCCCAAGCACGGAGAGGTGGGGCCACCATATTTCTGATATTGCCCCCAAGCACGGAGAGGTGGGGCCACCAGATTTCTGATATTGCCCCCAAGCACGGAGAGGTGGGGCCACCAGATCTCAGCACCAGAGCTACACCTTCAAGTTAAGTGAGCGCCTGGTCTGCTGAGAGTTCACCAACTCAACTTAATTAGAAACACACCCATAAAAATTCCATCAATTAACTGGACAATGTGTAATCTCCATAGACAGGGAGTGATGAGGCCACCCCAACAGCACATCCAGTAAAAGTTCTCCCACAATAGATTACTACTATAACCAATAATAAAATTAACTAGTCTAGTAACATATATGTACACACCTTGCATTTATTATGTAATATTCATGCATTTTTCATAATTTCTAAAAACTTTTCATATGTTCTGGCCAAAATGAAACCTTGGTCCAGAACAAATAAATGTAAGAAAATTACTATCAAAATTTTACACAACTGAGTTAGTTCCGTGTATTATAACATTTTATTAAGATTATTAGACTTAGTAAATATCTGTGTGTGTGTCTGTAAACTACCACAACACATTACATATCATTACCCTAGACATTTAACGTAGTCACATTCATTAGTAAAAAAAGATAGGCGTGAGGTCGTAGTGGTAGCAAGAAGGGCCTTCTGACAATTCACAGCAAAATTTTATCTCAGGAGCCTTCACAGCTGACCTCATGCATCACACATAGTAATATCACCATCATACAATACCATCAAACCCACTACATATATTGGGGTCTCTTTGTCCCGGGATAATTAGCCCATTAAGTATAGTAGGATCTCCTGGGGGAGAATTAGATTAGGGGAACACATAATAAAAATTAAAAGTGTCCCTTAAAATTAAAAGTGTCCCTGAAAATAAAAGTTGGTGAATCTTCACAGCTAGTGGTAGTTAATTAATTAATTAGAATTGTTTTAGATTAGAGTAATTATAAGTACTTTAGTGGTTGGAAATTTTATCTTACACATTGCTAGATTTGTTTAAAAAGTATGGCGGAGCTGGCAAAATTTAGATCAGCTGCTGTGCTGACCGCAAAGGAGATGGGAATGGAGGGTCAGATTTTAATTCAATATGTAACGGCTGAATGTGATAAATATATTGAAAGGGAAGATAGAAAGGTAGCTGAAGAGAAGAGGTTACAAATTGAGGCTGATAGAGAAATTAAGAGGCTGCAGATTGAGGCAGAAGAAAAACGACAACAAAGGGAGGCAGAAGATAAAAAGGCCGAAAGGGAGGCAGAAGATAAAAAGGCCGAAAGGGAAGCAGAAGATAAAAGATTGACTGCCGAAAGGGAGGCAGAAGATAGAAGGTTGCAGAGGGAGCACGAATTACGACTCAGGGAGCTGGAGCTACAAGGCCCGGCTCCTGAAACTGGTGCCAGCCCTTTTGCCTCAGATGCTACGCCCAGTCTGGGAGCCTCAAACTCAGCTATGGGGTTTCATTTAGACCATTTTGTTGAAAAAGACGATGACATAGAGGGGTACCTAGGACGTTTTGAGTTATTAGCTACTACATATGGCTTAGAGAGAGAGAGGTGGAGTTTAAAGCTATCACAGGGACTGAGAGGTACTTCTTACGAAGTCTTCGCAAAAATGAACAGAGAAGACCAGGAGAATTATGACATGTTAAAGCAGGCTTTGTTATTGAGGTACGAAAAAAATGAGGAATTTTATCGTAGGAAATTTAGAAATGCCAAACTGTTGTCTGGGGAGACATACCACCAATTCTCTGCCAGACTTGAAACCTATTTGGAGAAATGGACGGCTCTGGGGAAGACCCAAGATCTTAAAGAAATGATCATGATTGAGCAATTGAGAGAGTCCATGGCTCCAGACATGAGAAAATTTCTCATGGAACAAGGTGCAGAGAAGTTGGGGGAGGTTTTAAATGTCGCTGAAAGGTATCAGGCAGCCCAGGCAGAGGTAAGTGGTGCTAAAAAGAAGCACATAGACAATTTTAAAGCTCCACAGCAATTTAATAAATTTGATAATAGAGAGCAGGGAAATAAAGGTAGGACAAACTTTGAACGGCCAAGAAATGACTATCGCGACAGAAACTCACAGTTCAATGACCAAAAGTTCAATGAAAGAAAACCGTTGAACCAAGGAAAAAGATGGTGTAAATGGTGCAAGAAAGATAACCATAACACCGAATTTTGTAGAAGGAAACCTTCAAACATTGCTGCAATGAAGTCGGGGACTCAAAGATTAAAGGTTAATCCTAAGGGACAACAGGAACCTTATCACCCCCCCAGTTTGTGAGGATGTTATTTGTAATGGGGTCACCATAAGGTGCCTTTATGATACAGGTTTGGATTATGATTCAGTTGTGAAGTCTAGCCTAGTGGACCCAAGTTAGTATACCACAGAAACAGTGGAAATACAAGGGGCGACTAAGGACATACCACTCATGACACTTCCCATCGCAAGGATAACGGTGAAAACTCGCTATGTGGAAGGAGAAATCAGAGCAGCAGTGATAGATGAACCAATCTACCCTCTGATATTGGGGTGTAGATACGTCTTCTTGGGGAATCCCGAGAAACCTGTGATCATGGCGACAGTGCAGACCAGGTCACAGAAGAAGGAGGAAGAAGGTGAACCGATAAATGCTCATCCAGAGGAGATGAGGAAGGCGCAGGCTGAGGATAGGACACTCAAGCCCTGTTTTAAAAAAATTGCCCAAATGCCACACACCTCCGAGCAAGGGGGAATATTTTATGAAGAACAAACTCTTATACAGGAAGGCCGGAACTGGAACAAATGGTCACAACCAGCTGGTTCTTCCCACTTCATATAGAGATAAAGTGATGGAACTCGGGCATGCGATTCCCTTCAGTGGTCACATGGGGATCAGCGCCACAGGACAGCGTATAGCTTGTCATTACTTCTGGCCAGGGATAACGGAGGATATAAAAAGATATGTCAAATCCTGCCCAGAATGTCAAAGGGTAGCTCCAAAGCACTGGACTGCTCCTGCAACTCTAGGGAAATGCCCATAGTGGGAACACCTTTTGAGAGGGTTGCAGTGGATATTGTAGGACCTCTCACTCGGACCAAGAGGAGGAACAGTTACATCCTTACTCTGGTGGACACTTGTTCTATGTGGGGAGAGGCGGTAGCCCTGCCATCAATTTATTCAAAACATGTAGCAGAGGCACTACTTACAATATTTACCCGATTAGGATTCCCGCATCAAATCTTGACGGATAATGGTTCTCAGTTCAAGGGGAAACTAACGGAAGAAGTTTTTAAGCTATTTCAAGCCAGACACTTTCATTGTAGTCCGTACCATCCGCAAGGGAACGGCCAGGTAGAGAGGTTCAACGGGACTCTCATTTCTATCCTGAGAAAGCTGGCACACGAAAAACCGGATCTGTGGGATCAATTCCTGCCCGCCGCATTGTTTGCGTACCGGGAGGTACCACATAGTTCAACCGGGATGGCTCCCGCAACTCTGCTATTTGGGAGGCCAATAAAAGGTCCATTAGAAGCACTATTAAGGACCTGGACAGATGAGAAGGCGGAAGAGACTGTTACCTCATCTTATCAATACGTGAACGAACTGACCACTCGTTTGAAAGCTGGATGGAAACTGGCAAATGATAATTTGAAACAAGCCAGGAAGAAACATGCAGCATATTTTAATAGGAAGGCAAAGGACAGAGAACTGGCAGTGGGAGAGAAGGTGCTGCTTCTACTACCCGGAAGCCAGAATAAATTACAAATTGGATGGCAAGGTCCATATACGGTTCTAGAGAAGGTGTCTAGAACAAACTATAAAATTGACAAAAGGGGAAGGAGAAAGTTTATCATGTAAACCTGTTAAAGAAGTATCTGGACAGACCACTCCAGGAAAGCACCCCCTTACTGACCTTAGCTATCGCAACTCAAATGCAAAAGGAACCACTCACCTCACATGAATACCCATTACATCCTTGTGAAACAGCAGCACAGGTAAAAGTCAGTAATCACCTGACTAAAAACCAGAGGGAGAGAGTTCAACAGGTTCTGGAGGAACATACAGATGTATTAACAGATAAACCAGGCCATACAAATTTGCTACAGTATGACATGAAACTGGTAGACTCAAACCCAATCTGTATGAGAGCCTATTCTATTCCGTTCGCGAAGGAGAAGGCATTGAAGGAAGAAATAGATTATTTGTTGAAGGAGGGGATTATTTCACACAGTGAATCATCTTTTAGCTCTAGTGTCGTATTGTTGAGAAAACCGTCTGGGGAACACAGACTGTGCATAGATTACAGGAAACTGAATGCTGTCACAGAAGGACAAGTGGATCCATTACCAGACACAAAACAGTTATTTGCCAGACTGAACAAGGCAAAATACTTTTCAAAGGTGGATCTTAGTAAAGGCTATTACCAGATCCCAGTGAAGCCTGAAGTGAGACCTTATTTGGCTTTTAGCACTTCAGATGGACATTATGAATTCAACATGCTACCATTCGGACTGAAAAATGCTCCGAGTGTATTTTCAAGGATGATGCGCAAATTGTTGGATCCCCTGAATAACCCATGTATCACGAATTTCATGGATGATATTCTCGTCGCCACAGAGACATTTGAGAACACATTGAAGCTCTAGAAATGTTATTTAATAGGCTTAGGGAGGCGAACTTGACTGCTAGGCCAACAAAATGTTGCATTGGATGCAAAGAGTTGGAATTCTTGGGACACACTGTATATCAGGGTAGCATGACCCCTGATCCCAAGAACTTGGAAAAACTGCAGAGAGCACCTAGACCACAAACAAAAAAGGATGTGCGATCATTCGTGTCGTTATGCGGATTTTATCAAAAATATATCAAAGATTTTAACTCTATTTGTGCTCCACTGACTGATCTGACTCGCAAGGGACTTCCAGATAAAATTAATTGGACTGCGCAAAGTGAATTAGCGTTCCAAGAATTAAAGGAAAAACTCACTAGCAAGCCTATTCTCAAACTGCCTGATTTGACACAGGATTTTGTCTTAAGAACCGATGCAAGTAATGTAGGACTCGGAGGGGCTTTGTTGCAAAGATCATCTTCACCTGATGGGGAACTGAAACCAGTCGCTTATGCAAGCCGCAAATTGAATAAGGCGGAACAAGGATACTCCACAAGCGAAAAAGAATGTTTAGCGTTAATATGGGCAATAAAGAAGTTTCAAATCTATCTGTATGGTAGGACTTTTGTGGTCGAGACGGACCATCAGCCTCTCGTATTCTTATCTCAAGCTAAGCATGAAAACGCAAGATTGCTGAGGTGGTCTTTATTGCTTCAACCTTATCAGTTTAGTATCCAATATATCCCAGGCAAATTGAATGTCGGTGCAGATTTCCTCAGTCGGCACCCCTGTGATCAAAATTAGAGTAATGGCAGGCGTAAGGAGAGATTTTGTCTATGTGTATCACTGGTTTTAGAACTTGCCTTAGGCATGTTTTTAAGTGGGGAGATGTGTCACAAAATTAACAATGATACAACGTTAAAATATCTCCAATGATACAACGTAGGGATAAAAACTAATGCGTAAGCTGCTAGAATACATGATCGCCCACGCCGCGGGTCATCACCCGCCATGGAAATTAAATTGTTAGACTTGAAGGCAAAACGATCAAAAGGAAAAATCTGACTGAACGCGTGCTTGAAACTAGCGAGGCAAAAGGACGCAAATTGGTGGGGAATGGAGGAAAAAGTCACGTCCCCAAGTTGACATAAAGTAAAGAAATCGACAAAAGGGACCTTGGATATTATACGCCACAGTCATTAATTGGACGCTTTTGCTATAAGTTAGCCCGTTTATTTGAATGCAGTGATGAGCGCGTTCCAGAAAATTCTAGAAAATATTTGAAAAATCACTTTTCTTAATAATAGTGTTAGGAATATAAAACCTAGCTGGCCGGATGGCCTATCTTGAGCAGTGAAATAATATGCTTTCATTTATACAGACGGACAGATAATACGAAAGATATTGACAAAAGACTGTGTTGTTCATATCAGCGAACGTCTGCAGTGGGATAAAACATGTCACTAATTTATAAACATTTGTGCCCCTGGAAGACGCAAGTGCTAAAATCTAGTGGAATGAAGAGACGGGGTGGGATGGTGAATTGTGGCTAAAAATAACTTTAAAAGGCAGAATTGTGTAGGGGAAAGCAGGGTTGGTTCAAAAAACGAGTGTGTTTTTTCTGTGAAACGCAAGTAGAGACGGACGGACCAACAGACAATAAGGCGTACTTGACTGAGGTCTGACTGAAATGACTTTGTGGTAGGATATTTGAATTTGAAAAAAGAAAAGGCAGCGATTGGCCATAGATGAAGATATTATCGGCGCTCAGACGCGCATTTTGTGCCATTCAGTATTAGCTGTCCTTGTAGACACAGTGTATTATCAAGTGGTGTAAATTCCCAGAAGCTATTGAAGTATTTAGAGGGACGCCATCATAAGGCCAGCAGCTCAGCTGAGTTTGCTAGCATTTATTTAACTGTGTACTATATTCATATTTCTGGTAAGACTGAAATTATTTCTTTGTACATTTTAATATTTGTTTAAGGTTTCGAGTGATTTGATACTGCAAACGCATAATCTGTTCCTTACAACAAGTAAGGGTTCGCTCTAGACCCCCCGCCCCAGTTCAGGGTCTAGAGACAATAAAATACATAAACTCCAGCAAGGATTAGGAAGGACAGATCAAGTGTTGAGATAAGTGAAACATATCACCTATCCTATTTTATGGCAGGAAACTAATAAACATATTTCAGAATCTGTAGTCTGGGAGAACTTATCCTATGTGAAACCAACTTGGTAAGATGTGTTGTTTGGTCAGAAAGATCTGACCCGTCTATGTGGTGTTGTTGTTGTGCAGTGTTGTGTCCAGCAATGGTTGGAGGATGGAATTTTGACACATGATTAATACTTTGATTGCAGAGCTGTGAGTTTCAGTTGGCACCAATGCGGTGTCAAATGAGTCGTTGAATTTTACCAGAGTGGACCCGTGCAGTAATATTTGGTCAGAGCAGCCTTTTATAGCCCCCAAGCACGGAGAGGTGGGCCACCATATTTCTGATATTGCCCCCAAGCACGGAGAGGTGGGGCCACCAGATTTCTGATATTGCCCCCAAGCACGGAGAGGTGGGGCCACAAGATCTCAGCACCAGAGCTACACCTTCAAGTTAAGTGAGCGCCTGGTCTGCTGAGAGTTCACCAACTCAACTTAATTAGAAACACACCCATAAAAATTCCATCAATTAACTGGACAATGTGTAATCTCCATAGACAGGGAGTGATGAGGCCACCCCAACAGCACATCCAGTAAAAGTTCTCCCACAATAGATTACTACTATAACCAATAATAAAATTAACTAGTCTAGTAACATATATGTACACACCTTGCATTTATTATGTAATATTCATGCATTTTTCATAATTTCTAAAAACTTTTCATATGTTCTAGCCAATATTAAACCTTGGTCCATGGAACAAATAAATGTAAGAAAATTACTTTCAAAATTTTACACAACTGAGTTAATTCCGTGTATTATAAACATTTTAATTAAGATTATTAGACTTAGTAAATATCTCTGTGTGTGTCTGTAAACTACCACAACACATTACATATCATTACCCTAGACATTTAACGTAGTCACATTCATTAGTAAAAAAAGATAGGCGTGAGGTCGTAGTGGTAGCAAGAAGGGCCTTCTGACAATTCACAGCTACATTTTATCTCAGGAGCCTTCACAGCTGACCTCATGCATCACACATAGTAATATCACCATCATACAATACCATCAAACCCACTACAATCCCCATTACTAATTTTAGCTGCCCATGTTATTTTAACCATTCTTCTGTAAAAACACAACTCTCTGGCATATAGCGCTGTTCCTTCTGTGTCATTCATGTTCTCTCCATTTAAAGTCAGCTAATGTAATCAGGTCTTCAATGGAATTCACTTCTATTACCTGTGCAGCAACATTCATTGGCGCCGTGTTCTCCTGTTCCTGAGCTGAAGGTGCGTAGCAAGTTTGAATAATGTTCCAAATTTCGTACAAAAGACATGATGGGCGTGTCGAGTGCAAAGCAGGCATCTTTTACTTGAATCTCATCTGTAACTGTCTCAAGCAGTTAATTTCTTAGTGTGCTTCTTTATACGTAATAATAGCCAAATTTGTTAAAACGCGAACAGTATGCGATTGTTTTGAAAAAAAATCCGTAATCACGACTCAGTGTACTTCACGAAGTAGAGAGCAAGAGGACAGTATTTTGAATTGCTAAAAACGATGTTTTGTGATAAGGTGGTACTTATTTCATAACTAGAGGATAAGGAACTGTTACAAAACGTTTATACGTGTACTTTTGAGCCCCTCTCTCACTCCTTCATCCACTTTTTATTTGGTATATTTTATGCGCCTTCATTCAATTATTTGCTCTGAAGCCACTCCCAGACTTGTTTACGTTTCACCAGGTGACCTGTATTATTATGGAGGCTAATTACACCGGTCAGCGGATAATACTTTTATCACTTGAGTCGCCTAGCCACCTTTGATAGAGTCGATACCTATTGTCACAATATGGTCGCGCACGATCGATGACAAGAGGCCATATTGTCTGTCTGAGAGAGCCATATGGGATGTACGAAGACACAGGTGATGATTAGATCATCGTTTCAGCTGGCCCATCTCTGTATCAATATTACCGATAGTCTGTATGGGGAAACAATGTTGGTGAGAAAGCCGTTAGACAGGCAATGAGTGTACAGATAGGTTTATATGTTTTGCATAAAGATGCAAGCGGAAGTATTACGACTTATTAGAAAGACATCACGCGATCACGCGATGGAATTTTAAAATTTGATATTTTATAAAACGCGCAAAAGGGGGGGGGGGTTAAATTAAACACCCTGACCCAGTTAGTTTTAAAGAGCTTACGATTGCCTTGATTTGAGAGACGGGATACACAATAGTTCTCATTGGAAAATTAGTCGGAAGTGCAATCTGGGATTTGAACTGAGGAATTGGAAATATAATCTAGCGAAATCGGAGTCACAGATCAGACTGCATCGCCACGTCAAGCTAGCAATTCACCAGAGCCAGAAAGAGAAGGATCGGACAAAGAATTTCAAAATTATAAGTGACAGATCGAAGTATTTGGGCAACTTTAAAACTTAAAAGTAAACCGGCATTTTTAAAATACAAAGACTTGAAACTTAAAGGACCAGGATCGAAGTATTTGGGCAACTTTAAAACTTAAAAAAGTAAATCCACATTTTTTAATACAAAGACTGGAGACCTAAGGAGTCAGATCACTCGTCATAAGAGCAATACAAAATTTTCACAGACCAAGTGATTCGAAAGCATCCTAAATGCTGTGTCCATTCTAAACTGTGCCAGGAGATTGTGTTCCCAAAAGTTAATTTGGTGTAAGTGTAAACATTTATTTTACAAATGTGAATTTGACAGGAATTTCTTGCTAAGTGGTTATATATGAGGCTAGCAACCTCAACATATGAAAATAGTATATTCATAAACCACAAGAGCAAGCGCTGGTGATTTCTTCTTGCTAGTCGTACAGACATCCGACAGCAGAGGTGACCCCAGACTCCGAATGGAGCAGTGACAGGTGATGATTACATCACCTGTGCCTAAATTGTATAATATCATTTTATAAGATATATTTACCTTGTTAATTGTAATTCAAGCAAATCATTGCGTTCGCTCTGTCCAAGCACATATTTTCCCAGTTTAATACCCAGAAGAATATTGGTCATTTCTAATCATCTTCCCTGAGCTATGCTGTGTATACTCAAGAATAATTATTCAGAGAGGCTAACATTGGTGGGTGAAAAGCGAGACAATGCGCCTGTTAATTTGCAGCCAACAAATGTACTTAGCAGAGGCATTTGTTCTTTTTACTTTTGTCTAAAGTTCGTGGAACGAAGCTATCAGACTGTTAGTATAATAAAGCTATCAGACTGTGAAGTGTCATCATCACAGAAGAGTTGACGAAATCACGGCTGCAGGACTCACCTAGATCAGTTAAGTTCTAATTGCAAGGAAACAGCAAAAGGACAAGAGGTTTTTTTAATCCTCACCTTCGTCTTCAGTGAAGACAAAAATTGATTTACATCTAAAATTCTTCATCATTTCATTGTTATTTTAACCTGTTAAAACTAATTGATTATTAAATTTGTTACATGTTATTTAAAAAATAATAACAATCATAGTTGATTCAGTTATTTTATGTATGAAAGCAAACGTATGAGCAAGACTCTTTAATATATATATATATATATATATATATATATATATATATATATATATATATATATATAATACCCCCGCGCTAATATATATATATATATATATATATATAGAGAGAGAGAGAGAGAGAGAGATAGAGAGAGAGAGAGAGAGAGCTAATTCTTAGAAAAGAATTTCGCTGGATGTACACCAGCTGGGGGCTTGAACTGGCTAAAACAATTGCTTAATTCTTCATAAAAGGCGACGGACCGATATAAGTTAACAACTGCCCTGCCAATGCAGCATTGTTCTTGTTTCGGAAATATCTTATGACAACTGCCTTGGGATAGAAGCTTCATTACCCTTCTATCTACAACTCGGCCAAGAGTAATTTTTTGCGAAGGTAGACACCTTTGACGACCAATGTTAGATGCTCTTGAATTTTGGCCACTGGTGGAACACTACTGCAGAGCTAAGGGCAGGCAATCCGTGACAGGCACAACAACTCGCACACTAAGAAGTAATCAAACAGACTGAACTGCATTATAAATTGTCATTAGTGTTCAGCGCTTGTTTATGCTGCAGGACACTAGTCTTATATGTATGAGTGCTGGCGTCATTACATGGGAAAGTAAGGGTAAACAAATTTCAAAGGCGTCACCTTGGATATTGTGCTAGAATGGAGCAAGCCATTCCCACTATCCCCCCCCCCCCCCCCCCCCCCCCCCCCAGCTGCAGTACTGCGAGCTATATATGGAACGAAAATGGAAATGTTGACGATGAGAACCCGAGTCTCACGTTCTGCCATTATTATCTAAGCTTCGGTGACATCTGCTCGACGAATTTTAACCGATCAACACCAGTGTTTATCAGAGTACGTAACTCTGTTTAATCGATGTAATCTGGCTTACCATTCTTCGCAGGTAAAGAAAGCTTTGATATACTTTTACTAAGTATCTGGAATGTTCTCGTGATATCTATAAATTAAGCAAATATATACATTATGTAATATAATCCCGCCATATCTGTGCAAGGGTCACTCCATTCCACGCTTTGAACAAGCAGGACAAGACATATTCAGTTAAGTTCTCAATTTTTTTAAGTCTGTTTGTCTACCTACCTAGCCACCAGCCTATATAATGGCACGCCTGCCTACATGCATATTTTTCTTCTTTCCTATTAATCAACCCACCTATTGCTTCTATCTATCTATGCATCTGTCTATGTACCTATCTATGTATCTGTATGTATCTATCTATGTTTCTATCTATCTATCCATCTATCTATCTATCTATCTATCTATCTATCTATCTATCTATCTATCTATCTATCTATCTATCTATCTATCTATCTATCTATCTATCTATCTATCTATCTATCTATCTATTTATATATCTATCTATTATCATTTCATCCATCTTGCACATATTTTCAAACTTATATATATATATATATATATATATATATATATATATATATATATATATATATATATATATATATATATATATGGGGGGGGGGGGGGGGGGGGGGGGGAGGGGGGGGGGGGGGGGGGGGGGGGGGGGGGGGGGGGGGGGGGGGGGGAATATATATATTATTATTATTAAGTAAAGTGACCTTTACACCTCACGGTAGAAGGGAAGGACTAAGTAAGTAAGTAAAGTGTGTTTTGCGATTTCATCTTTCCATCTGTCTGTCCGCACGAAATAGTTTGGTCACTTCTTAACTACCTAGAAGTCTGAAATTTGGCATGCTGATAGATATGATGTCTTAGAAAAATCCGAATAAAAAAATTTAATACAAGGGCTTCGTAATTAGGACAGAAAAGTTGAGTGCCAAAGAAAATGATTTTACAGTTTAAAGGGAAATTAGCAGCTTAATAGAAAGCAAAAGAATATACGTGATTTCATCATCATGTGACGTATTCTTTCCAGAACGTTGTCTCCATTACAGCTGCTCTGAACGCATCACGATTCTGGGCAAGTCGACCTGCATCAGCCAAAGACAAGTTCAGACTCTCTGTGATGTCCTGGGTCCACCGTCGTCTAGGTCGACCCCTTCCCCTTTTTCCAGGGACCATGCCTTCCATCACTGTTTTTTCCAGGCTATTATGTCTTTTTATATGACCGAAAAATTTCAGCTTCCTTATTGCGATGGTATTTAGGAGCCAATGTTCCTGTACGTTTAGTGAGTGCAGTACTTCTCTGTTGGTCTTTTTTTCTGTCCAGGGTATTCTCAACATCCTTCTGTAGCATTTCATTTCGAATGATGTAATCTTTTTTGCAACTGTTTTATTGAGTGTCCAAGTCTCGCAGCCGTATGTTGCCACTGGGAATATACATGCTCTGATCAGTTGTAACTTTGTTTCTTTGCTTGTGCCTTGCCATAGGTTTTTCATCTGTATTAGTTTATGTGAAGCAATTGCAAGTCTTCTTTTAATTTCTACTGCACAGTCGCCAGAGCTGTTGATGATTGATCCTAAGTATTCGAATTCATTAACACTTTCCAGTTCTTCGTTATCAATTTCAATTTCTGGTTTGGTCTTTACTTTGTCTGTTGTCAATACTTTGGTCTTCTTGGTGTTTAGGTATAGATTCTGGGCCTCGCTGTGTTTTTTGGTGGACAGAAGTAATTGTTCAAGTCCTTCTGGGTTGGTCGATAGGAGGACTGTGTCGTCAGCATATCTGATTTCCGGGATCTGGTACCCGCCGATGTTAAATGAGTCAAACTCTGTGTGTTCTTGGTCATCTCTTACATTTCTCATGATATTCTCGGCATAAATGTTAAACAGGTAAGGGGAAAGGGTACAGCCTTGTCCTACTCCTTTCTGTACTTCAAACCATTCTGATGTTTCCATACGTGATTTATAATCTAAAATTTTCTTATCTATACACGCAACTTTAAAAAATTAAGCAAACAATGTAAAAATATAAAAATGTAAAACAAAATTAGTCGAAATTTTACATTTCAAGTATTAATACGTGTGTGCAATTGTAAAGTAATTCACTTTATAACGCGAATTGCCATTATGTATAACAAAAGTTAATACTCTACGTTGTATTGTGCATCTCGACCTGAAACAGAAATATTGGTTGTATACAGGGCATGGACCCATCTAATATGTTCCGTAATGCAATGATGTCAATGTAAACATAAGTGGTTACAGCACGGTAAAAGGACATTTTCCGAAATTGCGGATATGTCAAGCATATCGAGAAAAGAGGACTGGAAATAAGAAATTGATGAGACATGAAATTTGACACCTGATGGATGCAAGAACGACAACTAAGATAAGAATACGACAGGCTAAATACAAACAACGACTTTTATATATTTTAAGAAAGTTAATAGAGAGGGTTACAGAAGTAAAAACTTATTTATATTTTGAGTTTTATAGACTACAGTACTACACTAATGCATTTGACAAAGTGAATCACGAATAAATTGTCAAAATGTTACAAAGCATGAATATCTATGGTAAGGTCCTGAAAATAATCAAGAACATGTGTTGGCAACAAACAGTTGCTGTAAGAATTAGCAGCCAAATAGGAACATTCAACAGGCCAAAAAAATATGTTAGACAGGGATGTGTGCTGTCATCAGATCTGTTCAGTTTGTACAGCGAATTAAAAATTAAATCCAAAGAGGATATACCAGAAGTATCAGTTGGTAGATATAATACAAATAACTTGAGATTCGCTGATGATAGTGGCAAATAGTGAAAAATGAGTTGTAGGAAATGATTGATACAGTGACAGAAAGTTAAAACATAAAGGCTTTAGCCTTAAAAGTAAAAAATACAGATGCTGTAGTTATCTCGATTAAAAGGACTTCTTCGTAATGCTTTATCAAAGTAAATGGAACATTTGTAATACAGGTCAATAGATTTTTGACAAATTGGCTTGTTTGCTTTTTCGTAATTTCCTCTCATCGCCTTTATTACCTATTATTTCGGCATATTTTACGTGCCTATCCTTTAATCAGAGTAGTTACCATTGTTCCCTACTATCATAGTTCACGTTTCACGCTTTGTGCGTGACAGGGCCGGACAATCGCCCATCCCTGAGAGATTAATTGAATCACCAAACGTTATAATCCCACATTGATTCCAGGTAAATTCGAGCATAAAGTGGTTGTTCAATATCGCGTTATCACTTCCTATCCGACAGTAGAATGGACTTGCAATACTGGTTTAATTGTATAGACTACGATTTGCTTAGACGATTGCGACAAGTCATGTGATACAAGAGATCGACAGAGTTTGATAAACTAAGTATTCAGACTTCCGAATTACTTGGGATAGGTGATTATAGATAAACGCAATCTTGGACGACATTTTGGAGAGTGAGCGGGAAGTGTGATATAAGTAAACTTTGACAACACTATAATAGTAATAGCCCCTTCAGTCATAACTGACTATGGGAATGCACCCCTGAGGTGGCAGCCATCAGCTGTTTATTTTCCTGGTGTTCCTTTCGATGTTTTCTCCCCTGCTCTGCTTGTTGTGTGAGCCTCTCTTCACCCAATCTGAGGTGGTGCCACAAATAGCATCGCCACTTAGTGCGATCAGCAGCTTCATCCTCCCATGTTGCTGGATCCATGTCCAGTGCCCTCATATCTCACTTGCACACATCTTTGAACCTCAGCTGTGGTTGCCCAACTGTTCTCTTGCCATCTGGTAATTGTCCGTAGAAGATATCTTTTGGGATGCGACCATCTTCCATGCGGCGAATATGGCCAAGCCAGCGAAGTCTGCGCTGTCTAAGCAGTGTATACATGCTTTGAAGGCCAGCACGTGACAACACCTCGATATTTGTCACTTTATCTTTCCACGAGATGCCGAGGATGTGGCGTGGACACCGTAAATGTAAGGTATTGAGCCTTCTTTCTTGCTTAGCATAGGTCGTTCAGGTCTCGCTGCCATATAGGAGAGTGCTGGTGACGCAGGCGCTATATACCGCAGCTTTGGTCGTCATTGTGAGTTTGGAGTTTCCCCAAACATGCGATGTGAGGCGGGCAAAGGTAGCTGCAGCTTTGCCAAAGCGGCTGTCGATTTCTGTATCCAGTGAGAGTTTGTCATTGATGGTAGACCCTAGGTATGTGAAGTGGTGCACCACTGCCAATTCATAGTTATCGATAGTGATAACTGAAGCAGCACCCGCGTCCTGACTCAGCACATTCGTTTTCTTTAGACTTATTGTGAGGATAAAGTCCTTGCATGCTTTAGTGAAGCGATTCATCAAGCTCTGAAGCTCAACATTTAAAGAGCCAATACGAACAATAATAATAAGCAGGTGAAATTGACTGTTACTTCAGTTGGTGTGGGGTGCTTGAACACGCTAATATTTTCTCTCTCCACAAAATGCGGTCGGAAAGATAAAGAGTTAAGGTGCTCAGACACATTCAGCATTGTTCTCGACTTCTTAAATATCTTGTGGAGACCCCGTCGCGGTAGAATCCGGTGCGAAGATAGATTGTTTTGAAGACCCACATTAGCTACTACAGGTTTTGGCCACTGTTGGACAACTACTGCAGAGAAAAGGGGAGGTAACCCGTGACAAGATTCAAATACTTGGGCACATTAATAACATGGGATGGAAGATGTATCTCAATCTGATGTGTAGAACAGACCAAGTAAAAGCAGCAATCTGTTTAAAATAGAAAGCATTTTATTGAACAACTCTTTGTCTGGTGGAAGTAAGAAAGAGAAATCTTCAGAGTTATGTATGATCAATCCTGACGTACGCCCAATGGGCTGATCACCCGTTGGCTTGTCACACCGATTACGGAAACAACGGCAGATGGATCTATTTGTTGTTGCCCTAAAGACGCCGCTAGGCGTGATGGGAAACTACAACAGAGAAAATCAATCTGCTGTTGCCCTTAAGACGCCACAAGGCGTGATGGCCTCTGACTGCTTGGTCGGTCTTTGGCTAAGGACGGAAGAAGAAAGAAGAAGAAGAATCCTGACGTACGGAAGTGAGTTAAAGACAATTAGTAAAAAGTAGGAACAGCACTATGTGCCACAGAGTTGTGGTTTTACAGAATAATGCTAACAATAACATGGACAGCTAAAGTTAGTAATGGGGATGTCCTGAAATAGAACAATGTGCAAAGCACTTTTATTCCTCAGGCTAGAAAGAAGTAATCTATATATTTTATTTATTTTTTTTTTTTTGGGGGGGGGGGGGGATATGGTATGAGAAGAAGGAAACTGGAGTATATCGTGACAATAGCAAAGATAGACGGAAAAAGAGTTAGGGGACGACAAAGAGAGAAGATTCTAGACAGTTTAAAATCATGGCATGGAAATAAGTCATCAACAGATTTGATCGCTAGTAATGTAGATAGGAAATTGTGTTATATAAAGGTATGTCACACTGTTTAAATTAATACCAGATTAATATTTAAACACGAATTTCATCTTTGGTATTTTTTTTTTAGTCTAATATTATGTTTGAAAAAAACGTTTCCGCGCAAAGAACGGGTACGGATTCAAATATATATATATATATATATATATATATATATTATATATATATATATATATATATATATATATATATATATATATATATATATATATATATATTTATATATATTTATATATATATATATATATATATATATATATATATATATGTGTGTGTGTGTGTGTGAGTGCGCGCGTGCGTGCGAGTGTTTGCGTGCGTGTGCGTGCGCGTGTGTGTGTGTGTGTGTGTGTGTGTGTGTGTGTGTGTGTGTGTGTGTGTGTGTGTGTGTGTGTTTATTAATCTATCTTCTACATATAAATTCATCTTGCTGATCTAAACAGGATCTGCGGCCGAGGGTGGGGGAGTGTGCGACCACCGAAAGGGTTTGGAATCCCCAGGTACCGATTGTCAGGATACTTCACTCCCCCACAGTAGTATATGCTATGGTAGTGCTATAACAGTTACCTTTCTTGTTGCTTGTTCATGTCTCAGTTGTCTGTCTATGGACTCTGGTACTCTGTCAAGAGTTATCTTCTTTAATATTTTCCGTGGCTCTGGCAATATTATTTCTGCGTACTGTGTGCATTTGTGTAAATCTCCCTTCTTAGGCACCTTGACCATGTATCCTTCCTTCCATTCTGCTGCCACGTCTTCTCTCTCCAGAAATTACCGAGTAAATAGTAAATATATCTATAGAGGTGTCAGTATGTGTTAGATGACCTCTGCTGGAATGTCATGTTGAAAGCTAAAAATCATGTCTGTTGCCATCAAAGAAATGAGTGCGTACATGTGTCAGATCAGTCTGAATATTATCCACGCGTGGACTAAATCAAGGATGAGATCTTCTAACGTTTTATGTGTAGGGTCAGTGCTCTGCTGCCTACAGATAACGAAAAGTGTGTCTAATAGCTTTGATCTCATCTGACTTCACAACTTTCTGAGTAACTAGAAGGGAGATTATTAAAAGTGGATGTTGACATGTTTGTAGCGTCCCTTATTCTAAAAATAGCAGACCTCATTTTCTGACCAGAAGAAAAAACCAATAATGGTGAAGATGATATAAAGATGGAAGAACTGAAGGCAACACTTGAGAAAATCAAAATGAGCAAAGCAGCAGGGCATGATGGTATAACACCAGAAATGGTTAAGTACATTTGAGCATCAGGTGATCTATTACTCTTAAGGGTCCTACAGGCAGCATGGTGCAACAAGACCATACCAAAGGATTAGGAGATTGCCATCATAACACCAATTTTCAAAAATGGTGACAATCGACAATGTGGAAACCATAGAATCGATCGAAGAAGGAAGGCTAACCCGGTCCCAAAAATGCCATGCCGAAAACAGATGTGTCGGGCCAAAAGGTACAGATATCGCAGCTTTGCTGTAAACCGCGACACAACGTAACAAACGTCCTTTTTAGGACGAACGCAGAAGAAGAAGAAGAAGAAGAAGAAGAAGAAGAAGAAGAAGAAGAAGAAGAAGAAGAAGAAGAAGAAGAAGAAGAAGAAGAAACCATAGAGGCATATCCCTTCTCACTGTCCCTGGTAAAAAGAGAGACATCAAAGAAGAGTTGGCCACACGAAAAGCAGCAGCTTTGATAATTTTTTCAGGCCATAAGTCGAGGATTCCTCTGCAAGAGAGAGGTTAGTAAGAAAGAAAAGATGGTTGTATACAGCTCCACCTATGTCCCAGTCTTGACATATGGATGTGATTCATGGGCAATGACTACAACCCACAAAAGCCAGATCCAAACCTCAGAAAAAAGGCATCTGAGGAAGGTGGTTGAAGTAAGAAGAAGAGACATGGTCCGCAACCAGACGATTCGTCAAGGCTTAAAATCCCACCCCTTGCAGACCCAAGTAGAACAGTCCCAACTAAGGTCGTTTGGCCATGTCTGCAGAATGGGAAGAGATCAGCTACCACGACAAGCATGGGAAACAAAGAGCCAGGGTTCCAGACCCCCAGGACGACCCAGAGTCCGCTGGGAGGACAACATTAGATAATCTTTGAAGGGCCGGGGACTAGAATGGAACCAGACCAGGAGGAAGACAGCAGATAAGATAGTCTGGCGCTCTCTCTCTTCCAAACCTCTACACCTCGCGGTAGAAGGGGAACGACTAAGTAAGTAAGTAAGTCAGCTTTTTTTACTCTGACAATGTTTCTACAGTCAACAGGGAGTCCTGCAAATGAAAGCCATGACTGCACATCACTGTACAGAATACTTATGTGAGTACTGTGCTGTTGACACTATCATGATCATTAGTATCATAACATTTCATGATAATCATCCCTACATTACGTTTACGAACAACCAACAACATTGTTATTGTTTATCAGAATCAACAATACTGCACTCCTGGCAAACCCATAGGTGCTTAGCCTCCCTCAGCAAATGTCAAAAGGTAAGAATGCTAATTTTTCCTGTAGCGCGCTGGTTGTATACACGACGGAGACATCCCCCCATAGATCCATCGCTGCTAGTCTTACGTTTGTTGCCAAATGCCGGCAATCTTAGCCTTGTATGATCTTCTAGTGCAGGGTCGTTTTCTAACAGGCGATCATTTAATGACCTCATTATCTCTCCTTTATCAATATGCAATGTCCCGCCAAGGGTACCCTCGAAGCTAGTCTGACAGCTTTCTCATTGCCGTGTACAACTGCATGACAAATACTGGTGTGGATTTACTGTCTATCAGCATCATGATTTTTACTTATAACTTCTCCGGGAATAAATGAATCTAAAAAACAATATATCTCAAAACAAATGTCAAGGAAATCTTACAGCATGGCTCTAAAACATGGACAAGTACAGAATAAAAATGTCCGTGTAGTTCCAAGGGGTGTTTGATGAGACAAAGGAGAATATGACTATATGACGACTAACATGAAGTTGTGCTGAACCACAACTAGAGCAAACATTGCAATAACATGATGTTTAATTAAAAAACTCAAAATGTTCATCTATAGCATCTTCTATTTTTTTAACTTTTAAATCCTGTAGTAGTAGTAGTTATTCCCACCATTATTGTCACAAATGTCACTTCTGGATTATCAGCACATTATAAGTATCATCCTTATTATTATAACCTACAAAGATTGTCAGCATGTTTAAAATCCATTGCAAATATATAAACTGTTTTACTTTGTTCAGTGAGAAGATCCCGCTCTGTGAGGAAAATTTTCCTTATCATGGCACTTTCGCTGTCCGGC
Organism: Oreohelix idahoensis; assembly: GCA_024509875.1. Classification (NCBI taxonomy): domain Eukaryota; kingdom Metazoa; phylum Mollusca; class Gastropoda; order Stylommatophora; family Oreohelicidae; genus Oreohelix; species Oreohelix idahoensis. The sequence goes on from JAMPIV010021480.1 coordinate 34,402, forward strand.
ACATTCTTTGTCTACTTCAGCCGGCTCAATGTCTGGGTGCCCACTGATAAACTGCTACCAATACAAGGGAAAGAGACAGGAGAAACGAAGTCTTCAAACAGATCTGTCGACATTACAAATAATCCGACAACAATGTCTCTCAGTTTACATCAAAACATTTCAAATAGATCGATTACGAAAGTGGGTAAAGAAAATGATGCACCAAAAGCTGTGGTCAAGGACAGTTGTACATTTCCTGACATTGACCCTTTTGACCCAGCAGTCATGGCCCTTACAAGATTCTCTCCACCGATATCCTGTGAGGGTGGAGTCCCTAATCTTGTCTACCTGAGTGGGGATATAATCAAAGTGAATCATACTAAGACGGTTTTAGTTGGAGACAAGAATAACAATTTCAAAGAATGCATGTACAAATCTATAGCTAAGGCACCAGGTTCTGACTATGAAACAGTTGTCCTACACACCAGTGATCCGTTCAACGAGTCGATAACTCTCCTGTTATCACGGCTTTCCACTTCTTCAAAAAGGGCTGGGACAAGCCACCTGTTGACTACTATTCACAGGGCTACCATACTTGAGCTAGAAACGTGACAAGCTGATGAAAAGTCGAGGAGTGCATTGTGTGGGAGATATCCCAGAAATCACATTTAATCATAACCTCTGGGTGCAGATGGCCTCGACCTTTAATAACTCAAACACTAAGCCATATTTTGGTTTTTTTTTTTTTTTTTTTTTTTTTTCAGGTAAGTTGTGAAAAATATACGTAATGTAAATGTGTCATCCACAACAATATATTGTATGTCGTGTGGAGTTTAATATACGCACATAGTTGTGTAAAGTCTAGCATGGGTATAAAGTATTCATAAACTGTTTATATTTGTGTTGAATAAGATAAATCTGCAACAATATGGGACGAGCTAGTCAACTGTAAATATACGTATAAACTACATGTGTATTATGCACAATGTATATTTTCTTTCTTCTTCAGGTGCCTGGTCTGGAACAGGACATCGGCGATCATGACCCTCCAATCTTCTCTGTCTTTTTGATAGTCTAATGAGGTTGTTGTTGCCCATGCTGTTGTTTGTTGCCCTGTTGTTTAAGCTTTCCACATACATCTTTCTCTGCCTTCCTCTTCCTCTCCTACCTGGTATTTTCCCACATAAGACTAATTCCTCCACTCATCCACTTCTGTTAATATGTCCCATAAATTTCATTTGTCTTTTCCTGATGGTTTTGATGAGCGATCTATTAACACCCGCAGCTGTCAATACTTCGGCATTTGTTTTCTTCTCAGTATCCTTCTCAAAAACCACATTTCCGCTGCCTCCAGTTTTTTCACCATTTGGTTACTCATAGTCTAACATTCGCATCCATATAAAAGAACGGACCATACGTAGCCCCTTAGTAAGCGAATTTTTGTGCTAATGGTGATGTTTCTGTTTTTTTAAAAAAAAATTAAATAAAAAACGAAAAAAAATATCAACATAATAAAATAAAAGCAAAACAAAAAAAAATACAAACAAAAAAAACGTTGCCCAGCTCATCCTAGTAAAGGCTTCTTTGGACATGGCGATCTTTTTCTGTATCTCTTGGCCCATCTGCCATCTAATGTCAATGTGTAGCCTAAATATGTAAAGAGATTTACTTGTTTGAGTTTTGCTATTTTGCTATTTTCTTAGAAACTATATACAATGCATACAGTTTTTCTGACATTCAAATCCTTTCAAATCGCTCTCTTCCACTACTTTGTCAAGAACGACTTGTAGATTTTCCTCTGACTCGGCTATTAAAACAGTGTCATCTGCATATCTCAGATTTTTGATATTTTGTCCTCCGACTTTAATTCCCTCGAGGTGTTCAATGTTTTGAAGTATTGTCTCGCTGTATATGTTAAAAAAGATCAGGCGGATAACACACATCCTGTCTAACTCCTTTTTTAATTTACTCTGGAATTCCCTTAGATTCTCCTTCAAATGAAAGTAACAAAGAGAAGACAAAATTATTCCGTATTTGTCTGCAGTCTAAGAACCCAGTCAAATTACCGCTCAAGAGAACCACCAAAATTTATCTAAGAGCATAGTACAAATTTAACGAACCAATAATGCAATTATACAACCAATCATTGCTTTTTTTTTTGGTAAGGATAAAGAAACCTTTTAACGTGGTAACAATGCCTATTTTGTGTTTTTGACCGAACGAATATATTTTATTTCTTAACAACTAAAGATAATTAAACATAAGGAAATGTCTCAAATTATAGCGCTGATATTGCTTAACACATAAGCATAAATATTCACGCATGATAAAATTTTATTGTAGTAGAAAAAATTTATTTTAGTGATATTTTCACATCAGGGTAATGCCAAATTTAATTACTTAAAAATTACCCAGATTGAAATGCAAAGAAATAACAAAAGGAAAACCATATAGAACGATAGAGAACAATGGGCCGTTTAATTATCACTTTTGATAATTAAAATCGGTCCGCTAATAACTATAATATATAAAATGTTTAAAATTAGTAGATTATACAAACACGCTCAGAACCGCATAAGGCACAAGTCTCAAAAATTAACTTTTTTTGACTTTTCCTCCGATTGGCTGGATGTAGTTCTATAAATAGTAACACAGTGGTACTATCGGGGCCATTACATTCAAAATTTACACCGAGCTGACAGCATTGAAAGATAGAAAGATCAAGTCTTCGCCTTCTGTTCTGAAAGCAGTTCTAAGATCCCTTAGAAGGCCCGTTCAGCTTGAATGTGTGAATATATTTACCTGAGGGTAAGAAAGATATATTTTATTTGCTTATTTTATTAATTATTAATTGTGAGTAAACAGCCTATGTGTTCCAATATTAATTCGAAAGTGAAACTGCCGGCGGGATGTGTTGTGTCACACTAACCTAAGTAGGAATGTGTGTAGTATTTGCAGGCTTGTTCGAAATGAAAAAAAAATGTGTATAGTGTTTGCAAATATGGTAACAAATTACGACAGTAAGTGTTAGTAGTGGTTTAAATTTAGTATTTTCTTCTGGAGTGACCCGCGGTTCAAAGATCATGTGATAAACGTACGGGAGAAGTTAGAAGGAAGTAATCAATAGGTCACATACTGTTTTGTACTTAACCTGATTATTGTATGGAAGCCAAGCATGGACGAGGGACACTAACATTGAATCCAAACAGAGAAAGAATGATTACATAAAACTGATTGTAGGCAACGGAATTCAAGGTCTTGTGCAACTTGTTAGCACAAATATCTGACAAAGGGTAAGACTTAATGTTGTTTGTGGGTGAGTGAATTAAGGCAGACTTCTNAATGGAATGGGTTGTCCTTCTATTCCAGGTTATATCACGAAAGTACCTCGTGGCTGTATTCAATTGAGAGGAAGTGTGGGAGTTGAGAGGTCCTCATACAACTGGCACCAGACCCCATCTTCTCAGTCAGGAGCTACTAAGTTTGTGGTCCTGACTTGTGCATATATGAATATCAGCAACAACATTCGAAGATAAGTCCTTTAAGGCCAGTGTCAGTTTATCCAAATCATTCACCCAAGAGTAATCAAACTAGAATTACAACCCTTTTTATGATGAAGTGATAAGACTAGCAAAATCATAAAGAGAACCTACAGCATAGTAATAGTAGACGTTATTACTAATATGAACAGAAACTGTGTGTGTAGTTATTCCAGTGAACACTCTACAAACATGGAACAGTTTTTCCAATATATTTATTTTCATGTGTGAATATCATTTTCTTGATTTTGAGTATTCCTGACCTAAAAGATTGAGGTTCAGGACAATTAAATTGTACATAAACTTACATACAGTCTTGCTTAATACTTTTATTAAAGTTAAAGTTCTGTTGTGAAAGTAATAATTGTTCTATTAAATAAATTCCCCTAGACACGTAGCTAAATCAATTTGGGATCTTAAGAGGTAGCAGTTAGGGACTCAGAGTACTACATCATCATCTTCTCTGAGAACTTACATAGCTTGACCCCACTTTGATGTCTATACACCCTTGCTCTTTTCAGAGAAGGGGGTATTACTTATAAGACCAGTCTCTTATCTGGCACTATCCTGGTATCCTCTGATACACCTATTTGTCCAGGATAGCTTATACTTTTATTTACATCAAAACCTCTTATGACGTATTGATGTCCTGTCCGGGATTTTTCCATCATACCCTGGGGCTCTCACTGTAGGGAATAATAAAGATAATAAAATTAAACAACTTGTGGTGAATTGGATGTGCTGTCATTGGTTATAGTTAAGTAAGTTAGTTAGTATTTACTAATTGATACTATAAGTGTTAATATTTGTGTACGAGTGAAAGAGAATGGCAGACTTTGCCAAATTTAGATCTGCTACAGTACAGGCGGCAAAGGACTTTGGCCTGAGTGGGGACGCGATGATGCAGTATGTTACTTCTGAATGTGATAAATTTATAGACAGAGAAGATAGGAGGTTAGAAGCAGAGAGAAGATTACATTTAGAAGCTGATAGGGAGGCTAAGAAATTAGAAGCTGATAGGGAGGCTAGGAAAGCAGAAGCTGATAGGGAGGCTAAGAAATTAGAATCTGATAAGAGGCTGAAGTTAAGAGATTGCAATTAGAGGCTGATAGGGAGGCTAGGCAGATGGAGGCTGAAAAAGAGGCTAAAGATTGCAGATGGAGGCAGAAAAAGAGGAAAAGTGATTGCAGATGGAGGCTGAAAAAGAGAAAAAACGTTTGCAAAGAGAACATCAGTTAAAACTAAAAGAAATGGAACTTCAAGGACATGTTACAGATAATGGAAGCAGCCCAACTACCTCTGACACTAGTGCAAATCAGGGTGCCTCAAATTCAGCCATGAATTTCCACTTAGACCCATTTGTAGAGAAAGAAGATGACATTGAATCATTTCTAAATAGATATGAAAGATTAGCTACTAACTATGGTCTAGAGAAAGAAAAGTGGAGCCTAAAACTATCACAAGGGTTGAGGGGAACTTCGTATGAAGTTTTCTCCAAATTAAGTAGGGAAGATCAAGAAGATTATGACCTCCTAAAACAAGCATTGTTAGTCAGATATGAGAAGAATGCTGAATTTTATAAAAAGAAATTTAGAACTACTAAGCTGCTGTCTGTAGAAACATACCACCAATTCTCTGCAAGACTAGAAACCTACTTGGAGAAATGGACTGCTCTGGGGAAAACCCAAGACCTGAAAGAAATGGTCATCATGGAGCAGTTAAGAGAGTCCATGGGTCCAGACTTGAGAAAATTTCTCATGGAACAAGATGCAGAGAGGTTGGGGGATATTCTCACTGTGGCTGAGAGATATCTAGCAGCTCAAAAAGAAGTAGCTGGTATCAGGAAGAAACAAGTAGAAGGTAATAAAACCCCACAAGACCAAATGAGTATAATAATAGGGATCAACCCCTAGATTCAACCAAAATTATGACAGGCCTAGGCTTGATCATAGAGACAGAAACTTTCAAGTAAATGAAAAGAAACCCTACAGAACAGAAGGGAAATGGTGTAAAATATGTAGGATGAACAATCCTAATACAATTGAATGTTGTAAGAAAGTTCCTCCATATCACGCTGCATGCATGATAACAGTGGACACGGGAAGGAAGGACCTGACAGGCCGTCAGACAAACCTCCATCATCCCCCCATCTGTGAAGAAGTAGTATGTAATGGTACGAAAGTCAAGTGCCTTTACGATTCAGGATTGGAATATGACTCAGTTGTGAGTGCAACCCTGGTGCACCCTGACCAGTATATCACAGGCAAAGTGGAGATACAAGGGGCAATAAAGGGAACAGCCACCATGACACTTCCCGTAGCCAAGATAAATGTCAAAACTAGGTACGTGGGAGGAGTGATTAGTGCAGCAGTGTGTGACGAACCTAATTACCCGCTGGTGTTAGGAAAAAGGTTTGTGTTTATAGGGAGCCCTATAAAACCTGTGATCATGGCAACGTTCCAGATCAGGTCGACCCCTAGTAAGGAGGAGGGAATACCACTTACTATTCATCCTAAAAAGATGAAAAAGGCCCAGGCAAAACACAAAACATTAAAACCTTGCTTTGGCAAATTGCCAACCAGCCATAACACCCCCAAGAAAGGAACATTTTATTTAAAGGATGGTTTGCTCTACCGGAAAGCTGGAGCAAAACAAAAGGGGCATGGACAGTTAGTACTGCCAGCTTCATATAAGGACAAAGTTATGGCACAAGCACATGTTGTACCAGACGGTGGATATCAAAAAATAGTACCACCTGTCAACGGACATCTGTGAAATTCTATTGACCAGGCGTAGCTGCAGACATTGCAAAATTTGTGGAGGCCTGTGACCAATGTAGCAAGGTAGATCCCACACGTTGGGAAACTCATCGGGTCTGAGAAAAGCATTGCGGCAAAAAAAGGCCTGAAAATGAATATAATAAGGTAGACCACGTGAATAGGTATGCACCTTATCACACCCAGTCTTCCAGTAGACCAGTAACACTGGAAACTCTTCGGATGGTACCGAGAGTACATAAACACACAGACCAGTCAACCCCGGCCCAAATTGGATCAGAATTCCGGGAACTGGCTAAAAATAGTAATGAGGTTATTGGGCCAGCCTTGAAACCGAAATTGAGGGATTCCCCCAGAAAAGTTGGGAGCGGGCATTTAAGCAATAGGGAAAATATTTAGCTCGCTTCACAATAAGGCTATTAAGTAGCATTATGAAGGGCACCGGCGACAGTTGGCCGACCCTATACAGTCCATTAGAAGTATTGTACGGACATTGGATTGAGATCACACATATTATAGCACATGCTACAGGGAGAATTGATTCTTGATACAGGAATTCATTTCCCCATATATATTATGATATCACCAGTGACGTTAGGCTGAGAACATCGCTGGTGAATATGGACTCTGTCTGGATTTGGAAAATTATTACAGGATAAAAGAGCCATTAGCGAATATTAGTAAAGGGTTTTACCAGATTCCGTCAAGCCTGAGCTCAGACCAATTGATGGCTGTGATCATTTCGGAGGGGCACATTGAATTCATATGTTGCTTTTTGATTGAGAATACTCCGAGTGTTTTATCCAGGCTGATGAGGAAATTACTAGATCCCCTACATAACTCTGCTATCACTAATTTGATAGATTTTCTCCTCATAAATATTGCAACCTTGAGGAACTTCTAAAACCTCTGGACATGTCATTGGACAGACTCAGAGAAGAGTAATGGTGAATATTGATTGATAATCAGCATTTGACAGGCTTTAGCACCTGAGCTGTTTATTAACATAACATGCAGTGAATTTATCTCTGGATTGCAGAGGTCTGAGGCAGATTTCTTTATGTAGTGCCTACTTGAATTGACCCACCTGCAGGAATCCAGGATCACACTAAGGCATAGTAGAGTCAATTTGAACGTGATTGTAATACAGATATGACAGCTGCACTAGTGGTTCACGCTTTTCAAACGGGGGAGATATATCGTAAAAATGTTCAATCTGTATGACACCACGCTCAAATTCCCCGCTCAAAAACTAGCATAATATTTGAATCTAAAACTAACTATAGTATTTGAAGCAGTCTAAGAACCCAGTCAAATCTACCGCCCACCAAAATTATCTAAGAGCACAGTACAAATTTAACAACCAATCATAATGCTTCTTTATTTTGGTAAGGATAAAGAAACCTTTTAACTTGGTAACAATGCCTATTTTGTGTTTTTGACCGAATGAATATATTTTATTTCTTAACAACTAAAGATAATTAAACATAAGGAAATGTCTCAAATTATAGCGCTGATATTGCTTAACTTCTTCTTCTTCTTTGATCCTTAGCCGCCGACCGTCAAAGCAGTCAGTGGCCATCACGCCTAGTGGCGTCTTGTAGGGCAAAAACAAATTGATTCCACTTTGCTCGGTCGGTGGCCATCCTTCGTACAGTGCCCCAACTCTGGTTCATTCTTTGCATCTCAGCCTCCACAGTCCTCCGCCAGGTTGTTTTTGGTCGGCCTCTCTTTCGTTTTCCTTCAGGGGTCCAAAGCATAGCTGTTCTTGTGATGGCATCGGAGTCTCTTCTGAGGACACGACCAACCCAGCTCCAGCGTCTGCCAGCTATGATGGTGTGCATGTCCTCTTGCTTGCTACGAGTAAGCAGATCTTGGTTGGTGATGGTATTCGGCCAAAAGATTCGGTGAATTTTTCTTAGGCATGTTGTGTGAAAAGAGGACAATTGCGACATTTCCTTCTCTGTAACTCTCCAGCATTCCGCACCATAGAGAAGCACAGAAAGCACACAGCTCTGATATAATCTTAATTTTGTGCTTGTGCTGTATTGGGAGGACTTCCAGATGTTGTTTAGGCTAAAGAAGGCTGTTCTTGCCTTATTCATTCTGACATTGATGTCTCTGCCTGCCCCGCCGTCTGGTGTTACTATGCTTCCTAGGTATGTGAAGGTATCTGTCTGTACCAATTGCTGATTCCTTACTGATGTTCGAAAGCCTTTTCAAGATCAACAAAATTAATGTAAAATTGTCTTTGCCATTCTGAGCACTGCTCTATAATGTTCCTGAGAGTGAATATATGATCTACACATCTCCTGTTCTTTCTAAATCCTGCTTGTTCTTTCCTCAGTTTGTGGTCTACTGCCTTTGAAATTCTCTGTATAATTATCCTGCCTAGTATTTTGCTGGGAACTGAAAGAAGAGTGATTCCTCTCCAATTATTGCAGTCTGCAAGATCTCCCTTCTTGGGCAATTTGACAATTATTCCTTTGTTCCACTCTGATGGTGTTGTCCCCGTTTTCCAGACTTGTGCAAATAGTGGTTCTAATAGTTCTGCTGCTAGCTCAGGGTCTGTCTTAAATAGCTCTGCATTTCTTCTTTGCGTGGAATGTCTGTATTCACATTTAGATCGTTTTCCGCTTCAGGAACATTCAATTGTGTCTCTGGTGGTTCCTTGTTCAGAGTTTCTCTGAAGTGCTCTGCCCATCTTGTTTCCTGTCCCTCTGCTGTCGTGATGAGATTACCTTGCTTATCTCTTACTAATGTAATATTGTTTGCACCTCGTTTTCCGCTGATGAATTTAGTTATTTTGTATACTGATTGCATAACACATAAGCATAAATATTCACGCATGATAAAATTTTATTGTAGTAGAAAAATTTATTTTAGTGATATTTTAACATCAGGGTAATGCCAAATTTAATTACTTAAAAATTACCCAGTTTGAAATGCAAAGAAATAACAAAAGGAAAACCATTTCGAACGATAGAGAACAATGGGCCGTTTAATTATCACTTTTGATAATTAAAATCGGTCCGCTAATAACTATAATATATAATATTTAAAATTAGTCAGATTATACAAACACGCTCAGAACCGCATAAGGCACAAGTCTCAAAAATTAACTTTTTGACTTTTCCTCCGATTGGCAGGATGTAGTTCTATACATAGTAACAAGGTGGTACTATCGGCTACATTAGATTAAAAAATTGGGACCCAAAGATGCAGCAATAGTGAATGCAGTCAGCGACCCATAGCTTGACTGCTTGCATCAGGATCAGCGAACCAAAGCTGGTCAAGACCGTACTCCACCTCCACGTGGTGGTCCTGGAAACAGTCTGCAGCAGTGCAGTCTGGCTGAGCGAGTACGGATCGCAGAGGGAAGGCAAACCCCGGTCCCAAAAAGTGCCGTGCTGAAGTCGGATGTGTCGACCAAATGGTGCAGATATCACAGCTACGGCGTAAACAGACACAACGCAACCACCGTCATTTTCAGGGCGAACGAGGAAGAAGATGAAAATTCGAAAATTTACACCGAGCTGACAGAATTGAAAAGATAGAAAGATCAAGTCTTCGCCTTCTGTTCTGAAAGCAGTTCTAAGATCCCTTAGAAAACCCTTTCAGCTTGAGTGTGTATGAATATATTTACCTGAGGGTAAGAAAGATATATTTATTTGTTTATTTTATTAATTATTAACTTGTGAGTAAACAGCCTATGTGTTCCATATTAATTCGAAAGTGAAACTGCCGGCGGGATGTGTTGTGTCACACTGACCTAAGTAGGAATGTGTGTAGTATTTGCAGGCTTGTTCGAAATGAAAAAAATGTGTATAGTGTTTGCAAATATAGTAACAAATTACGACAGTAAGTGTTAGTAGCGATTTAAATTAGTATTTCTTCTGGAGTGACACACTGTTCAAAGATCATGTGATAAACGTACAGGAGAAGTTAGAATGAAGTAATCAATAGGTCACATGCTGTTTTGTACTTAACCTGATTATCGTACGGAAGCCAAGCATGGACTATGGACACTAACAGGGAATTAATACAGAGAAGGAATGATCAACTTGAACGGACTGTAGGCAAAGAGATTTTAGGTCTTGTGCAACTTGTTAGCACAATATCTGACAAAGGGTAAGACTTGATGTTGTTTGTGGGTGAGTGAATTAAGGCAGACTTCTAAATGGAATGTTGTTGTCCTTTTATTCCAGGTTATATCACGAAATTACCGCGTGGCTGTATTCAATTGAGAGGAAGTGTGGGAGTTAAGAGGTCCTCATACAACTGGAACCAGACCCCATCTTCTCAGTCAGGAGCTACTAAGTTTGTGGTCCTGACTTGTGCATATATGAATATCAGCAACAACATGCGAAGATAAGTCCTTTAAAAAGACCAGTGTCAGTTTATCCAAATCATTCACCCAAGAGTAATCAAACTAGAATTACAACCCTTTTTAAGATGAAGCGATAAGACCAGCAAAATAATAAAGAGAACCTACAGCATAGTAATAGCAGACGTTATCACTAAAATGAACAGAAAATGTATGTGTAGTTATTCCAGTGAACACTCTACAAACATGGAACAGTTTTTCCAATATATTTATTTTCATGTGTGAATATCATTTTATTGCTTTTGAGTTTTCCTGACCTGAAAAGATTGAGGTTCAGAACAAGTAAATTGTATATAAAACTTTCACACAGTCTTTCTTAATAAGTTTATTAAAGTTAAAGTTCAGTTTGAAATCTATACCTGTTAAATTAAATAAATTCCCCTAGACACGTAGCAAAATCAATTTGGGATCTTAAGAGGTAGCAGTTAGGGACTCATCATCATCTTCTGAGAACTTACATAGCTTGACCCCACTTTGATGTCTATACACCCTTGCTCTTTTCAGAGAAGAGGGTATTACTTATAAGATTAGTCTCTTATCTGGCACTATCCTGGTATCATCTGATACACCTATTTGTCCATGATATCCCATACTTTAGTAACATCAAAACCTCTTATGACACCGTCGCACATCACAACTAAGGACACACACTGAGACACCTGCGCGAAGACGGCGAGGCTAGCTACTGCGCACTAGCAACTGAAATTCTGTGCCTAACACCTCTTATAATATACGCCGCCTGTCGCCCCTCAGTCACAGCCCTTTCACTAGCACACCAAAAAACTCAACGTATTGTGGACTTAGAAAAATTCCTGATGTTTTCTGTATCGCAGAGTTTACGGTCACGATTTCCATTGCCCATTGCGGTTGTTCCACAGCCAGCATGATGCCTTTTCGGCAGTTTCACTAAGCCTCTTCAGTGCCCTTGTTCTCGACTGTCCTCTCAGCCCCAACAGTTTCAATAAATCATACACTGATGCAGCCACAAGCGCCCACCTCAACAGTAATTACCCTTGCAGTGAACCCATTGTGTCTCAGATCTGCGGCCAGATCATTATACTTAGCCGCTTTGAACGAATGTTGCTCGTCCAATCTGGATTCAAATGGCACGGTCAGTTAAATCAGAATAACCTGAAGCGCTGCTGAGGAATGAAGCACTAAATCCGGCAGTCTCCGCGATTTTCTGATGCTCTCTGGATATGCCCCTCGTCCAGGTAGATCTACTACCATCCCAGTCGTTTGCACAGTCAAGAAGAGATGGTAAACTGCTATCAGGTTTACTCGGTTTGAGGTGTGCTGACTTTCCTGCCCTCAGAAAGTATGTATTTGCGGTGCTCGGCCTGGGTTTGCTATTCGCCTTCATCCTTGCCAGATCTATTGTTGCTGCCAGCTCATTTAGCACTTTGTTGTGGCACCATGTGTATCGCCCTTGCCATAATGACACCTTACACGCTGAGAGCACGTGTTTAAGTGTCTGCCTCCCCTGGCACAGGGGACACTGCTCATCATCCGACTTTCTCCATTTCACAAGGTTTGTGGCCGACAGCAGCAGGTCATACTTTGATCTAACAACAAAGCTGAGTCTAAGAGGTGACATATGCCATATATCATTCCATGTCAAGGACTTCTGCAGGGCTCCTTCCCATGTAGTCCATTGGTCTTGTTGGACCTGCTGCACTGCTTTTTGCAACCTCTTATCAATCTCAGCTTCTCCTATCTCCTGAACTACCATGTTTCTGCGCTCCCTCCTTGATGCCTTGGACCACCAGCGGATGTCTCCATGACCAAATCCCCGTCTATTGGTTTGTGTATATCCGATTTCCTCCCTCAGTTTGAGCAACTCTTGGGCAGCATCAACAGCTTCTTCCACTCTCCACTTCCGTCCCGTTTTCAGTGTGGGCTGAATGGACTTAACCACGTCATCAGCTGACTCGCGTAGCATCATTGCAAGCCTTGCCTTTCCAACTTTGTACTCTTCTACAACTGACTTGAAGGGAAGCAAAAGTTTTGACTTTTTGCAGTACAGTGCAAAACATCTCTCCATGAGCACTGATAGCGAGAAAATTGCATTTCTGGTACCTTTAACAGTAACGAAACCGAATTGAGCTTCTGAAATTTCTGGTCGTATTCTATTTCTTGTCCTTTCTATTATGATGCGAAGGAGTATTTTGGTGACATGGCTCATTACGCTGATTGTTCTGTGTGATTCGCATTCTGTTGTTCCTGGTTTTTTTAGGTATAGTGACGAATACTGATCTGCAGATGTTTGGGGGTATCTCTCCTGTTTCATATATCTTGTTCAGGAGTCTTGTTATTTCCGCTATGCCAAGTTCTCCTAATGCTTTATAGATTTCTATAGGAATATTGTCAGGCCCTGGTGCTACAATGTACTGTATATATAAAACTTTAATATCGTATACAGGTAAATGCAATACACAAAAATGGTTGTGTGCAGGCCAATGAATTATATAATATTGTATACGATTCACTATATGTATACAACTATTGTGAACAGGTATGTATTTATGTATTTGTGTACATGCACACACACATAAATACATATTGTGGTGTGTTGGGTAAATAGGTAACAGTTTTAAAAAAGTGTCGATAGTTCGTTAATTTTCTCAAGAAATGCTTCTGAGAATAGGTTATGCTCGTGGATGGAAAAGATGTATTAGAACTAAAGACAATTAAAAAAATTAATAGATCGATAGCTCAATACATAAATGGTTCAATGAATCGACGATCCACCTGACTTTTTAGGTCACTTACAAATAAACGACGTGACGTAATGACACCTATTGTATAACTTTTAACGAATGTTATTTTTACAAAAATAAAATTTAGATATTTATTTAAGTAAAATTCGAGTCAACTATACCAAAAATTAACAAAAAATCATTCTAAGTTATAACAAGTTAAGATAAGTTAGTGCAATTTAATGAAAGTACAATTACCCAATTATGGGATTTAATTTCACTTATATTATTGTAAATTCTAAATATGTCTTTTTTCTTCAGCCGGAGATTATTATTCCATACTGAATTTTTATTCAACTGATAGTAAAATGGTAATGAAAAATCAATGAATTACTAATTGGTTCATAACATGTAAGTGGAACTAGATTCGGTCCTGATAAACGTATCTACTAAATGTTGGTCTCGTTGGACATTTTAGACATCAAGTGTTTTGTCCGCTTATTGGTCAATGTACGGCTTTCATTGTAGACAGTTTAGATTATGACTTTTTCTCTCCTCTCAACTCCAGAAATAGGTTATTTTCTCTGTAAAATGTGGTTAGGGCTTCTCGCGACCGAGTGTCTGGTGTCTCTGCGAAATAAACCTCGGCTAGACTCTTAACAATGATGGCAACCTGTTTAGGACAGACCAGTTGAATGATTATCCGTTTTTTTAGTACAAAATGCACCTCACAACGAGTCTAAGCTTATAATACTGTTAGGACATCTCATCGCACCGTCAGTAAGATTAAAGTCAATTTAAATAGTGTGTCAACTATTAGTACAAGTATTAAACATTTGACGAGACGGTTTCAGTGTTAACAAAAGCTGTACACTGACATAGGTAATACATATTAGACAAACATAAAGGTATGTTTTCAGGCATTCGTAAGAAATAAAGAAGCAGAAAACTAGACAACAGAAAAACAACAGACGTGAGTGGCTTACCCAGGACTCGAAACCAGGACCTTCCGTGCGACAACCCCGCCTAGCTATGCAAGCAAATCACACTATCCTCCCTGCCATCTAGGCATCCCCAAAAATGATGCTTCGATGACGGGTCATTAGTGCGACCCGCAACACATAACACCGGAAATATACCATGGCCAGTCCAGCCTATTAATGACGCAATCACTTATGTTGTTCTCCTATTATACAATACAGGTCAGACTTACACAAGAAAAAGACCTTAATACTGTGTCTGGTAAATGATAGAAGACTAAGAACAGTAAGTACAGGACAGAGGGTAGGTTTTGATATTGTATAAACATTTATAACACATAAGGAAGGGAAACCCGAGACCTGTAAACAGTAAATAAATATTAGACAAACATAAAGGTATGTTTTCAGGCACTCGTAAGAAATAAAGAAGTAGAAAACTAGACAACGTTCGAGTCCTGGGTAAGCCACTCACGTCTGTTGTTTTTCTGTTGCCTAGTTTTTTACTTCTTATTAATGACATTAATAAACTCTGATTGAATTTTCTACATTGCTGTGTTATAGTTGAATCATTGGGAAACCATTATACGATATTGCTTATCACTAAACCTAAAAGGGTAAGAACGGACCTGGGAAGAAAAATAAACTTCAGTCAAGAATTTAAATCTCAGGCGGAAGGCCTGTAACGACTTGAACAGAAACGTATCGTGATAGGGTAGGCGAGATGATGATGATGATGATTATATTGTGATGTGTGATCACTCCCTTGTCACACTCGCACCGACCCGAACAACAATAAAACTCTTGATTCTAGAGGCAGGGGCTATATTTATTTTTACAACCCATTCAGTGACAAAGCAAACATTAAACAAATAAACTACCGAACATCACAAAACCAAACAAAACAAAACACCCAACAGTGCCCGATGCTAATCTGAAGAAGCAAACAAAGCACAGAATAGTTAAAATCCTAATATAATACTGAATGAGAAACACCACGCTCTCACCTGTCAAACTGTCCTACGCCGCCACCTGACACACTCAACTATCACACACACACACACTCATGTGTGTCGTCCAATGCGACTAGTATGGTGTTGTGCATGAGGCTGGCAACCTCACTGTGTAACACAGATTGCTACCAAAACCACTACTGCCCGAGCATCTGAATGCTTAATATGAAGGCAAACCACACTGTTGGCCCCATGCTCCCTTAGGAGCGGAGAAGAGAAATATATATCTTGAAGTGAGCCCACGTGCTCTCACAACCATTCCTCACATAACCATAATTAAATAATCATAAAATGGACATAAAATAATATTCTTCAACTACATGTACAACAAATACTCTCAGTAATGAGAATAAGCTACTACCTCGTAACCGATCCACATCAGTATTCGTTACTGCATTCTGAAGCATGTCGTATGTGACGACTGGTGCGCCTAGGAACAAGCGTGTCGTATATGACCACTGGTGCGACTGGGAATCTCATCACATGAAACACATCGTTACCGAAACAACCACTGCAATAGCATAAAAATGCTTCTTGTCGGCTTGTGATAGACACCAGCCACATTGGTGTTTCCATGCTCCGCCGGGAGCAACCAGAGAAACACATGTCTCAACAAAGGAGTGGCCTCGCGCTCTCCATAAATCTAAATACATATTCTCACCTCACAGTAACCCCTTAAATATATACAGTAGAATTATGATAAGTAGGCTATCGTGAAATACACTCAATTACTTTTACATTAATTAAAGAAATAAAATAATTACTCTTGACTTTAACAAAACTGGCATTAACACGAAAACTATCTCTTTCCTTTACTGGGGAAAATTATCTTAATCTGCTTCCCACCCACGTGTCAATTCACACAATATAAAACTGGCGTCTTCTTTATACAATCACACATGGTGACGCGCCGCCTTTCATGACCACGTGGTTGTCATCCTGATAACAGTCAATATCATCTAAATTAAAGTAAAAAATCGCTTCTCTGTCCAGTTTCATGTATGAAGTAGCTCCCTACTAAATTTGCCCGTCTCTGATGAATGGAATACTTGATACTAAACTCTCCCATCTGGATTTAGGCTTTGCGTGCCTAATAAAACCTATCAAACATTATTTTCACTCATCTATCATTTCTTCAAGACTAAATCATAATGTCTTAAAAAGACATTTCCTTTGGAAACACATCTATCTATATCACTAAACATTAAAACAGACTCGTGCTGAATATCATTTCAGAATTATATAAAACTAACGCTAATTTAAATTAACTCACGTGTCATGTCTTTGTGTTCTTCTGTGTGGGTACACAGGGCGCCTTGTTTCGTTCCCTCTTGTCTGGACTGATACTTTAAGAAGGCCCGCTGCTGGTTCGCTATCTCTTTTTATAGGCACTAGGCTAATCACTCAACTACTGCGCGCTGGGCGTATTAATCTTGGCTACTTAAATATTACACACGATTATCGCTTAGGAATAGCGAAAACACAAATAAAACCTACAGCTATTTAATATAACTCAATTCTGCACCACAACTTAATTTAAAGACATTATTGTGGCCTTTTCATCAATCTTCCTTATCTCGTCAGAATTTTTACATACTAGGCGCACTTCTAAAATATGGGCGATAAATCTGCCTAGAAACAGGTAGGGGGTGGGCGTCTCCTTTTCGGCCCCATCACATACCTCCCTCTTATTTTGTTGTCGTCCCGACAACATCACTACCTCAGGCACTTCTGTCGAAATCTCTTAGATCGTTGGTGCTGCGTTTGATTATTTCTCAGCGGCGATGTTTTGGTCTCAGATTCTGTATTCGGTACAACTCGGCTGGAGACACCCTTGTCGTCATGTCTCCAGTTGTACGTTGCCGGGCTGTCAGCTGCTGTGGTCTTGAAGACTCGGTCACCGGTGCCGCGTCGCTTCCTGCCCGTGACATCTGCTTGTCAGTGCTTGCAACTGTCGAATCTGTAGGGGGATTGTTCCTGACGTGCTTGACACTCGTTTTGCGTGGGCGGTGGCTTACGTTCCCCACAATCTGCCTTTGATGAGTCTCCTCTGCTGAACCTTGATTTGCACTCCCTCCTATCTGCTTAGGACGGGTTTCTTCCCCTAGACGAAGGCCAATTCTCTCAGCGCCCTTAGTGTGGCCATTGTCGTGGCCATCTCTTGGCTTGCGCCCTAAAGGCAACCTGGTTGTGACAGTCCGTCTAGGAAAAGAGCTCCTTGAGGGACAGGCGGCTATCAAATGTTCTGGGGATTTGCATTCAAAACATCTCTTCGGAAGCGGGCCTTGAGGGCACTTGGCTGCCATGTGGTCTGACAGGTCTCCACAATTGTAGCATCTTATCTTTCTGGGCTTCCTCTGTGCCCTGGGTCGCTTTCTGCTGCCTTTACACTCTTGACCGCCAATGCCGCATACAATGACTGCTTCCATGCCCTGGACCGATGGTTTGCTGTCAAATTCGACTCGTTCATTCTTCGCCAGACTCCGGAATCCCTTTCTGTAGATCTTGGTTTGATGTACGAATACATCAATACCTCCATCATCTGGCGTGATGAACCCCCATCCCCTGTGGACACTATACCACTTGCACATCCCTTTTCGCCTTGTCGGTGCCACTGCGTTTATCGGTGCTGTCAGCTCACAGCTTTCCTTGACGACAGCATGACCTTCACATACAAGAAGGTCTAGTTGAGGTTCCTGCGGACACACCTCCTCGTCTTGCGTTGGCTGTTCCCGCGGACACACCTCCTCGTCTTGCGTTGGCTGTTCCCGCGGGCACACCTCCTCATCTTGCGTTGGCTGTTCCCGCGGCTGGCATGGTGCTCTCTTTCTCTGCACCTCCTTTTGTGCTGGCGAACTGGCCTCTGACATCTGTGCTATCTGGGACTTTAGGAAGGATAATTCTGCTCTGAGTGCCTCCTTCTCTTTCTGAACTTCTGCACTTGCTATCTGGACCAGTGTCTCAGGCTTTTTACTTTCACCATAAACAGCATATTCCCAAGGGAAATTCCTGGTCATCTCACTGACTGGTTGTTGCTCGCTGTAGGCTCTTTTGACAATTTCCAGTAACTTCTCAGGGCTGGCCTTGGCTCCACCATGTATCCGTAATTCTCTAGATACCCATGGTGTAACGTTGTTCCATATCATGTCTAACTTGTCTTCTGCACAAAAAGGCGCCACCTTCCACGCGGCTTCCACAAACTCTTGCCAAGTGGGTCTCCCCTCTCCACTAAACAACCTTATCTCTGGCTCCTTCACGTACAATATCTTCACAGGCGCATTAGCCATCTTGCTGCAGGAATGCAATGCTGGGTGTTTACTATATTTGTTCGTTCGCTGTTTGCTCGGTGTCACTGTCTGCCTTATCCTGTCGACGACGCCAATTGTGATAGGTGGGCGAGATGATGATGATGATTATATTGTGATGTGTGATCACTCTCTTGTCACACTCGCACTGACCCGAACAACAATAAAACTCTTGATTCTAGAGGCAGGGGCTATATTTATTTTTACAACCCATTCAGTGACAAAGCAAACATTAAACAAATAAACTACCGAACATCACAAAACCAAACAAAACAAAACACCCAACAGTGCCCGATCCTAATCTGAAGAAGCAAACAAAGCACAGAATAGTTAAAATCCTAATATAATACTGAATGAGAAACACCACGCTCTCACCTGTCAAACTGTCCTACGCCGCCACCTGACACACTCAACTATCACACACACACACACACACACACTCATGTGTGTCGTCGAATGCGACTAGTATGGTGTTGTGCATGAGGCTGGCAACCTCATCGTGTAACACAGATTGCTACCAAAACCACTACTGCCCGAGCATCTGAATGCTTAATATGAAGGCAAACCACACTGTTGGCCCCATGCTCCCTTAGGAGCGGAGAAGAGAAATATATATCTTGGAGTGAGCCCACGTGCTCTCACAACCATTCCTCACATAAAAAAATTAAATAATCATAAAATGGACATAAAATAATATTCTTCAACTACATGTACAACAAATACTCTCAGTAATGAGAATAAGCTACTACCTCGTAACCGATCCACATCAGTATTCGTTACTGCATTCTGAAGCATGTCGTATGTGACGACTGATGCGCCTGGCAAAAAGCGTGTCGTATATGACCACTGGTGCGACTGGGAATCTCATCACATGAAACACATCGTTACCGAAACAACCACTGCAATAGCATACAAATGCTTCTTGTCGGCTTGTGATAGACACCAGTCACATTGGTGTTTCCATGCTCCGCCGGGAGCAACCAGAGAAACACATGTCTCAACAAAGGAGTGGCCTCGCGCTCTCCATAAATCTAAATACATATTCTCACCTCACAGTAACCCCTTAAATATATACAGTAGAATTATGATAAGTAGGCTATCGTGAAATACACTCAATTACTTTTACATTAATTAAAGAAATAAAATAATTACTCTTGACTTTAACAAAACTGGCATTAACACGAAAACTATCTCTTTCCTTTACTGGGGAAAATTATCTTAATCTGCTTCCCACCCACGTGTCAATTCACACAATATAAAACTGGCGTCTTCTTTATACAATCACACATGGTGACGCGCCGCCTTTCATGACCACGTGGTTGCCATCCTGATAACAGTCAATATCATCTAAATTAAAGTAAAAAATCGCTTCTCTGTCCAGTTTCATATATGAAGTAGCTCCCTACTAAATTTGCCCTTCTCTGATGAATGGAATACTTGATACTAAACTCTCACATCTGGATTTAGGCTTTGCGTGCCTAATAAAACCTATCAAACATTATTTTCACTCATCTATCATTTCTTCAAGACTAAATCATAATGTCTTAAAAAGACATTTCCTTTGGAAACACATCTATCTATATCACTAAACATTAAAACAGACTCGTGCTGAATATCATTTCAGAATTATATAAAACTAACGCTAATTTACATTAACTCACGTGTCATGTCTTTGTGTTCTTCTGTGTGAGTACACAGGGCGCCTTGTTTCGTTCCCTCTTGTCTGGACTGATACTTTAAGAAGGCCCGCTGCTGGTTCGCTATCTCTTTTTATAGGCACTTGGCTAATCACTCAACTACTGCGCGCTGGGCGTATTAATCTTGGCTACTTAAATATCACACGCGATTATCGCTTAGGAATAGCGAAAACACAAATAAAACCTACAGCTATTTAATATAACACAATTCTACACCACAACTTAATTTAAAGGCATTATTGTGGCCTTTTCATCAATCTTCCTTATCTCGTCAGAATTTTTACATACTTGGCGCACTTCTAAAATATGGGCGATAAATCTGCCTAGAAACAGGTAGGGGCGGGCGTCTCCTTTTCGGCCCCATCACAGTATAAAGGATTAGCTCGTCAAAATATTTACCTGCGCACAACACAATTGACTGGCCAAATGACCCGGTCATACACATTTTAACATTGATGTTGTAACCAGCCCGGTTACACTGTCTTTTTCAGCTGTGCCCAAATCATTCCGATTTCCTTAGCCTCCTCTTCCACAGTTCTTCTCCAAGTTCTCCTTGGCCTCCCCACTCTTCTTTTCTCTTGTGGGTTCCAGTCAAGGGCGCCTCTGGCATGCCTAGTAGTTATTGGTTTGATCTTGCTAGATTTTTCCTCAAAGAAATTAAACAGAGTTGATTTCATGAGTTTGATTTTCTTTGTTTGTGCTTGCAGCTTCTCCATTCACCTGACCCACGATGACCACAACGGAGCCAGTGCCGGAGATGATCTCTATCTGAGCTTCCTGCAGGAACTAAAAGATAAGAATATCATCAACAACACAGTCATCATTTTCTTTAGTGACCATGGAGAACGTTTTGGTCCAGTCCGGTAAGTTGTTTTCATTATTCTTCTTTTTCTTTGATTAATTACTTTTACTCAGTATTTCACTGTCCGTTCTTATTTCTTCTAAAAATATTTCATCCATTGTTATTCTTAGCGCTGATATTCCATTCAACGATTTTTTTTTTCGCAACTACTTCTACAATGATATTTCTTAATACAGAAATTTCGTGAAATAACATTAGTGTCTTTAATTACTTTTGCTAAAAATATATTCCCTGCACTGTAGGGCCCCGCTCATAGGGTGGGTTAGGTTTCAGACCCCCGCCGAATAGCGGGACTTTCCCTTTTTGAAAGCTTGTAAATGTAAATAAAACCAAGTAACATGTTACACTATCATATATTAAGTACACAATCGAGCTAATCTTCAAAAATGATACGAAAGTAAAATAATAAAAAAGGATTTAAAGTAGGAGGCTTACGATTCCTCTACTTGAGTCTGCAGTGGTTGTAATTTGAGGCCTTGCCATATCGTCTGGTTGCGGACCATATCTCTTCTTGTTATTTCAACCACCTTCCTCAGATACCTTATTTCTGAGGTTTGGAGCTGGTTGTAGTCGGTTGTAGTCATTGCCTAGGACTTACATTCATATGTCAAGACTGAGATATAGGTGGAGCGGTATACAGCCATCTTCGTCTTTTTGCCATTTCTCTTCTGCTGAGGAATCCTCGATTTATGGCCTGAAAAAGTCTCCTAGCTGCTAACTCTTCATTTGTGAATCCTTTCCAGTCTATAACAGCTCAAAGGTATTTAAAGGGGTTGATCTGCTCCAGGACCTGTTCTCCCAGCTTAATCTGATGCTTTCTTTCCTCTCGTGATATCACTTCTCTTCTAAAGTCAAATCTGGTGGCAGTAGCACGTCCCTTACAACAAGACCGGGAACATTACTTAGGTTGTCAAGTATCTTCTAGACCCGTCTGGTGTAGCTGTCTAGCATCGAGTGTTCGCAATTTGTACCACAAAGTAAGAGGAACAAAATTCATCTTTTTAAGTATTGGGTCTCCTGATACGAACATCAGGCGACCTCTGCTTCCATCCACCACTTCATCTTTCACAGAATGGTTACCCTCTATGAGCATTAATTTTAGACCCAGTAAGCCGGACGAAAGTTCTTGTGGACAGCTGAAGGCGACAATTGAAATATATATATAAATGTACGTATACAACTTACTAAAATGTTAGTATAGTAAATGTATACACAATGATATCACCATCCACTCCTTGCTCTTTATGGAGACTGGGGCCAATTTTGCTATTCGTTCCTTGTGGTGAAACCAGCACGAAGCAGTAACCAGTTCTTGCAGTTGTGGTTCATGAGAAAAGTAATTTTAAGTGATGAGGCTACCTGCCTCATATGCACCTGTACATTAACAAGTAAATTACACATGTCAAAATGCGAATATAAAATTATAAAATGTACATATTACAACTTACCCCGATATCGGGCGAAGTAATACACAGACTTGATGCACAAATGGCCGTAATTTACTGCAACTAGCTTATGATGCAGTAATTCCTCAGATAGATGAAGCTGCAGTGTACTTAAACTTTCCTAATATTTCCACTGCAGGTGGGTCCTAATGCTTGGGCTTTCATTATTATTATGGGAGTTTTATGCTCTCTAATTTTAGCAGCTACTCCTAATCCTGTGGCCAGCTCTATAGAGTGTCCTGGTTACGAGCTCTTATTTTAGCTGTCTGTTATGTCTCCTTGACAAAATTGGAAGTCAGTTAAGAAGTCTTAAAATGCTGTATGTTATAAGTGACATTTTCTCTCACACCCATGTTGCTTTGTTGGAGAAAGCTCCAATAAGAAGTAGTTTATCTGAGCATTGTCATGCCAAACCAATCGCAAATAAGTTTCTGATTCTGGTATGGGGTTCCCCCAATCTCACTACTGCATGGCACAAAAGATATTCTCTTTACGTATGATTTTCACACTGATGTGCCTGTACTTCATGACCATAAACTGTCTTGCCATTTCTTTTGTTATTTATCACATTTAACCCACTACATCACATATCTATCACTGATAATCTCTTTCAAGATGTTACCTTCCTTGTAGTTTATTACCACCACACTGCCAAAAATGTTATATCATTTCCCGTACTTTAATCTCTAACAAGGTGGTTATCTTCTGGTTTTTCCACCTTGATTCCATCGGAAATATCCAGACTTGATGAAGGTACTCAAAATAAACCAAGAACGCCTCACCACAATTTGGTGTTTTCTACCTTCACCGACAAAAAATCTGGGTTAACATTAAGAATGTCGCTGAATGTAGCCCCTTAATCCGTCTGGGATGCAATTAAACAAACAACCATGTCGACGTGACTGCAAAACAAGTCAAGCATTCAGGTATCCGTAGGGAGTGACAAGATATGATAAAACAACCTTGATTGATGAGAGCGATCAAAAGCGGGTGAGAAAAAAAGAAAAAGAAGGGCACAGGAAAATATGACGATCAAAGATTTGACTTGTCACATCTTCTGATATGCATCTTCCTTCCGATGCTATTAAGATGTCTATGTATTTGAATTTATTGTTTTTGAACTGGTTCATTTACTTTGATGGTGTGGTGAAGTGGGAAGTTATAAATACTTATAGGGAACTTAGTGTACTGACTGAGATCAGCTGTGAAGGTATCTATATCTATTAAGAGTAGTGTATTATAGATAACCTTACTTGCTACCACATATCTATATATCTCAGTCAGAATTATTCTGGAATAGTGTGATGCTACGTTATGTGTCTAGGGTATGAGTATGGTGAAGTGTAAGTCACAACAACAGACAGATAAACAATTTAATGTAATCCACTACTCTTGACAACACTGTGACACTCACATACATATAACACTCTATGAGAATATCTTAAAGGAGGCACTGATAACTTTCAAATAACAATATGTATTCATTACTGGCATGCATGAATATGTGTCCTGATTCAACTACAAGGGAACCAGGAATCACAATCAATTTAAATTACAAGTTATGTACAGAATGTATTTAATATGAATATTGTAGTGACATATATTAGTACAAATGTTCTATGTGTGTCAGTTGTGTAGTAGTAAAATGAGGTAATACTGGTTTTGTTTTGTTCAAGCTCTGTTGGTATTGGTCATCATGACTTCAATAGTTTGTCTTTAGGGCCTATTATTGGAGATGTTCACAGTTCCTGATTTTAAGACAAGTAAATTCCCCTCTGAATGGTATTTTTATAAAGTTATTTCAAGATGAGGGGACATAATGTTGAGCTCAGCTGGCCAACTCTGCTTATCTTGAGTGATGGCGGCAGGAGAGGACTCCTCTGCTCGAATTCTCTTCTGGGCTCTGGAGACACCTCACTGATAGCTAAAAGGACCAAGGAGTATGCTGTCCGACACTGGATTCAGCAAATCTCTGACCAGATGCTGCTCAGTACCATCAAGACCACTGTCCCACAATTTCATGGAAATAAACACAGATACGTTGATTAGCAATGAATTCTGGCACAAACTGGCACAAATTCCGTTCTGCCTATGTTCCAGGCTTTTATTTTAGCAAAAATGTGAGCTGGCTTCAACGTACTGTCGCTTTATCAAGCTTATTTGAATTAGTGGTCTCGAACTAACGCTCCCAAGTGTGTATATCAGCGAGACTGGCCAATGAGCCACGTTTCGACAAGTGTTTGAAAAAATGTTATCTTTTCCCGTCTCCCCTAACAACCAAGATAGTATTTATAACCCGACCAATCGTGGTTAGGCTTTCATTTGTTGCGCTCCAATCAATTTGGAGTTTACATGGTAGGCTATTTATGTAACGTAAGGTTTTTTCAAACACGTTATAAAAAAAATTTTATGAGCAGAAATGATTTTATGCTGTCAGGCACCCCCAATATTTTATTTTGGGTATAATTTATTAATTCCTGGACTATTTGCGTAACGTTTTACATATTATTTGTCAGCAAGCCCTAAGGAACCCAAAAATACTAATTTAAAGGAGCTACGTGGCTGCGTTCAAAATATGCAATTTCTTCTATCTCCTGTTTAGAAGATGTGCTGTCTGGGTACTGTTATGTGTTCAAACGTAAACCCATATAATGTTGTCTTTTCTAATAAGAGTCTGTTATGATTTATAAACCTAACTCTGGGAAAGGGTAGTGTATTTTATCACTGTCCGTCTGAAAAAAAAATTAGTGCATGTAGACTTACACGCGTGATGGTAGTAATTGTGTATCGCGCGAAGCGGGTTTAGTGTTCGGCTTTCTGCCTCTCCCTTCTCTTTTTATCCCTTTAATCCATCTGTTCGTTCGTTTTGGTAACGCAGTATAATTAATGTTAGGGTTAATTTAGGTCATTACGCAGTACGTCTCAATGCTTTTCCAAGAAATACAGCACACGTTTCATTGAAGAAGGCGGGTAATAATACAGTAAGCTTTACTATCAACGTGAAAGCGTTACAATTTGCAGACGAAGCAGAAAACAAGGGGGATTTCGAGTACATTCTTTGTGATAGCACTGTCATTTTACCATTGCTCTTCTCTTTATTAATTTTATTTGTTAGGCTTTATATTTACCTAATAATTTATATATGTGGATTAGAATATTCCATGACACCTCCCCTCTTAAAACAGACATTATATGTCAGTCCTTTATTCTATATACACATAGAGAAATTTATTATTATTTCTGGGGTTTACGGTGATTCTCATCACACGGATGGCGGCTTAAAAAATCCGCTCCCAGATTGGTTTTTTTCCAGATATATATTCAATGCTAAAATTATATGGAGCCAGAAGCAAAGACCATCGGAGTAACCTAGAGTTCTCATGCTTAGCCTGTGCTAAAAACGATAAAGGTTTGTGGTCAGTTTGCAACTTAAATGCCTTCCCATATAGATAAATATTGAATTTCTTTATTGCCCATATTACTGCAAGACATTCTTTTTCGCTAGTTGAGTAGTTGATTTCAGCTTTATTCAACTTTCTGCTAGCATATGCCACTGGGCTTAATTCCCCATCCAATGCCTCTGATTTCTGTAGTAAAGTTGCACCTAGCCCAATATTACTTGCATCCGTCCTTACTATGAATTCTTGACTTAAGTCAGGTAATTTCAAAATGGGTTTACTTGTGAGCTTTTCCTTCAATTCTTGGTAAGTCATTTCACATTGTGGTGTCCATGTAATGCGATCTGGAAGTCCTTTACGTGTCAATTCAGTTAACGGTGCACATATGGAATTAAAGTTCTTGATATACTTCTGGTAGAAACCACATAATGAGACAAAGGATCTCACGTCCTTCTTGGTTTGTGGTCTCGGGGCTTTCTGTAGTTTCTCTAAATTCTTTGGGTCAGGGGTCATGTTTCCCTGATAAACTGTGTGTCCCAAAAAAATTCCAATTCTTTACATCCAACGCAACATTTGGTTGGTCGGGCTGTTAAATTTGCCTCCCTAAGTCGATCAAACAGCATGTTCAGAGAGTCAATGTGTTCCTCAAATGTTTCTGTTGCTGTAAGGATATCATCCATAAAATTTGTTATACAGGGATTATTCAGAGGATCCAATAATTTTCTCATCATTCTAGAGAAGACACTAGGCGCATTCTTCAATCCAAATGGCAATCTATTAAACTCATAGTGTCCTTCTGAGGTACTAAAAGCTAGGTATGGTCTAACCTCAGGCTTTACTGGAATCTGATAGTATCCTTTACTCAGATCCACTTTTGAGAAATATTTAGCTTTATTTAGTCTGGCAAACAGCTGATTTGTATCCGGCAATGGATCCACCTGTCCTTCTGTAATAGCATTCAGTCTCCTGTAATCTATACAGAGTCTATGTTCTCCAGAGGGCTTCCTTAAAAGTACAACACCGGAACTATACGAAGACTCACTGTGCGAAATAATTCCTTCCTTCAACCGATAGTCTATCTCTTCCTTCAAAGCTTTTTCCTTAGCAAACGGAATCGAATATGGTTTCATACAGACAGGTGTGGAGTCTATTAATTTCATATCATATTCCAATAGGTTTGTATGCCCTGGTCGGTCTGTTAACACCTCTACATGATTATTTAGAACCTGTTGCACTCTCTCTTTCTGAGTTTTCGTTAAATGTGTACTGATTTTCACCTGTGCTGCTGTCTCACAGGGGTGTAATGGATATTCAAATGATGAAAGTGGTTCCTTTTTCATCTCCATGGCGATGGACAAGGCCAACAAGTGTGTCTCTTCCTGATGTTCTCTTTCCAAATATTTCTTCAGGAGATTCACATGATAGATTTTTTCTTTCCCCTTCTTATCTATCTTATAATTTGTTCTAGACACCTTCTCTAGAACTGTATATGGACCCTGCCATCCAATTTGTAACTTATTCTAACTCCCGGGCAAAAGAAGCAGTACCTTCTCTCCCACAGCCAAATTTCTGTCTTTCGCCTTCCTGTTATAATAGGCAGCATGTTTCTTCCTGGCTTGTTTCAAATTTTCATTGGCAAGTTTCCAGCCAGTTTTTAACCGAGTGGTCAGCTCATTCACATACTGGTATGAAGATGTAATGTTTTCCTCTGCCTTTTCATCAGTCCACGTTCTTAACATAGCTACATATGGACCTTTAATTGTGTGGACCTATTTGTCCATGCACCGGTATGGTCTCTTCCACTCGAAGCTTTATAGTGATGATTTTTCCTCCCAGAATTATCATTCACAAAACGACCGCTACCAATTTTTCTTTTGGGGCTTTCTCCCCTCTTAAAATTCTTGATGAGAGATTTCCTCCCTACATCCTCTTCCTCCAGTTTGTTTAAGTCCGATTGAGGGATTGTCGGCTTATCCTGGGGTAAGACATCTTTTTGCACTCTCCGCATAGTGGCCATTGTAAAACAGTTAAGTGAAGCTTGTCCGTGAAAAGGGGCTTCCCATTCCATTTGGTCCACTTTATCAAATCTATTTCTCCTTTTATTGTCAGGCCTGATTTTGCCCCATGGCGTGTCCAGGTCCTGATCCATGTTCCCACTTGTGGGTGTTCCCTCATGTGCTATGCTACACCTTTCTACAAAATTCTCAATGTCCCATCTTGCTTTGGGCCAATAATAATTGTGAGCCACCTTTTGAATGATGGTACCTATCTTCTCATGGTCCCCATCTGGTTTCACATGTAGGCTCCTTATTAATTCTGTCCTGTATCTTTTAGGAAGAACCAGCTGTCCGTGACCATTGGATCTAGCTCCAGTCTTCCTATACATCAACTTGTTTTTCATGTAAAAATCTCCCTTGCCTGGAGTTGTATGACAAGTTGACAATTTTCTGAAACAAGGCTTGAGTGTTTTATCCCCAGCCTGTGCCTTCCTCATCTCTTCTGGAGTGGTATCTAACATAATATCCTCCTCCTGTCTTGAGGTCGACCTGACCTGAAGGGTTGCCATATACACAGGTTTCCTTCTGCAAACGGTCAGTGTCATGATTGTCCATCTGACAATTTTTACACCACCTTTTTCCTTGGTTGAAAGATTTTCTTTCATCATATTTCCTTTCATCGAATTGTGGGAATTTATTTTTATTGTCATACCGTGGCCTATCAAATTGGTGCTTACCTTTATTTTGATCCTTAGGATCAAATTTATTAAAGTTCTGTGGTGCCCTAAAGTTGTCCACCTGTTTCTTTTTATTACCTGTTACCTCTGCTTGAGCTGCTTGATACCTTTCAGCAACATTTAGCAACTCACCCAGCCTCTCTGCACCTTGTTCCATGAGAAACTTTCTCAGGTCTGGAGCCATGGACTCTCTTAGTTGCTCTATAAGGACCATTTCCTTAAGATCTTGGGTTTTTCCCCAGAGAAGTCCATTTCTCCAAGTATGTCTCTATTCGTGCAGAGAACTGGTGATAGGTTTCACCTGACAGTAGTTTAGCATTCCTAAATTTTTTCCTGTAAAACTCTGCATTCTTTTCATACCTTAACAAAAGAGCCTGCTTTAGCATGTCATAATTTTCCTGATCACCTCTGCTCATTTTTGCAAAAACTTCATAAGCTGCCCCACGAAGTCCCTGAGATAACTTTAAGCTCCACCTTTCTCTCTCTAACCCATACGTGGTAGCTAATATTTCGTACCTATTTATATAGCTCTCAATATCATCGTCTTTCTCAACAAAATGATCTAAATGAAAATTCATAGCTGAGATTGAGGCTCCTTGAGTAACCGTAGCATCAGAGGCAAAGGGACTGGCACCATTTTCAGGAGCATGGCCTTGAAACTCAAACTCCCTTAGTCGTAACTCATGTTCCCTTTGTAATCTCTTCTCCTCCTTTTCTGCTTCCCTCTCTGCAGCTAATCTCTTCTCTTCTCTTTCTGCAGCTAATTTCTTCTCTTCTCTTTCTGCAGCTTGTCTTCTTTCCTCGGCTTCCAATGCTTTAGCCTCTTTGTCAGCCTCAATCTGCAACCTCTTAGTCTCAGCCTCAGCTTGCAACCTCTTAGTCTCAGCCTCAGCTTCAAATTGTAACTTCTTAATTTCCCTTTCAGCCTCTAACCTTCTTTCGGCTTCTTTTTCTAATCTTCTTTCTTCGCGTTCAATAAATTTGTCACATTCCGTTGTGACATAGGCAACCATAACTTGCCCATCTAATCCTAACTCTTTTGCAGTCTGAACCGCAGCAGATCGAAATTTGGCCAGGTCCGCCATTGTCTATTATGTAAATTTATACAATGTCTAACCAACAATTCAATCTCTAATGGACAACACAGGCACCGTGAGCTCAACCTTATTTAACTCCACCCAAGGATACCTTTTAATTCTTATATTCCCTGAAGTGAATTACCCCCCATATTTTTAATAGGGAAAGATTCAAAATCCCAAGAGCGAGACCCCAATATATGTGGTGAAGTGGGAAGTTATAAATACTTATAGGGAACTTAGTGTACTGACTGAGATCAGCTGTGAAGGTATCTATATCTATTAAGAGTAGTGTATTATAGATAACCTTACTTGCTACCACATATCTATATATCTCAGTCAGAATTATTCTGGAATAGTGTGATGCTACGTTATGTGTCTAGGGTATGAGTATGGTGAAGTGTAAGTCACAACAACAGACAGATAAACAATTTAATTTAATCCACTACTCTTGACAACACTGTGACACTCACATACATATAACACTCTACAAAGAAATCTTAAAAGAGTCACTGATAAACTTTCAAATAACAATATGTATTCATTACTGGCATGAATGAATATGTGTCCTGATTCAACTACAAGGGAACCAGGAATCACAATCAATTTAAATTACAAGTTATGTACAGAATGTATTTAATATGAATATTGTAGTGACATATATTAGTACAAATGTTCTATGTGTGTCAGTTGTGTAGTAGTAAAATGAGGTAATACTGGTTTTGTTTTGTTCAAGCTCTGTTGGTATTGGTCATCATGACTTCAATAGTTTGTCTTTAGGGACTATTATTGGAGATGTTCACAGTTCCTGATTTTAAGACAAGTAAATTCCCCTCTGAATGGTATTTTTATAAAGTTATTTCAAGATGAGGGGACATAATGTTGAGCTCAGCTGGCCAACTCTGCTTATCTTGAGTGATGGCGGCAGGAGAGGACTCCTCTGCTCGAATTCTCTTCTGGGCTCTGGAGACACCTCACTGATAGCTAAAAGGACCAAGGAGTATGCTGTCCGACACTGGATTCAGCAAATCTCTGACCAGATGCTGCTCAGTACCATCAAGACCACTGTCCCACAATTTCATGGAAATAAACACAGATACGTTGATTAGCAATGAATTCTGGCACAAACTGGCACAAATTCCGTTCTGCCTATGTTCCAGGCTTTTATTTTAGCAAAAATGTGAGCTGGCTTCAACGTACTGTCGCTTTATCAAGCTTATTTGAATTAGTGGTCTCGAACTAACGCTCCCAAGTGTGTATATCAGCGAGACTGGCCAATGAGCCACGTTTCGACAAGTGTTTGAAAAAATGTTATCTTTTCCCGTCTCCCCTAACAACCAAGATAGTATTTATAGCCCGACCAATCGTGGTTAGGCTTTCATTTGTTGCGCTCCAATCAATTTGGAGTTTACATGGTAGGCTATTTCTGTAACGTAAATTTTTTTCAAACACGTTATAAAAAAAATTTTATGAGCAGAAATGATTTTATGCTGTCAGGCACCCCCAATATTTTATTTTGGGTATAATTTATTAATTCCTGGACTATTTGCGTAACGTTTTACATATTATTTGTCAGCAAACCCTAAGGAACCCAAAAATACTAATTTAAAGGAGCTACGTGGCTGCGTTCAAAATATGCAATTTCTTCTATCTCCTGTTTAGAAGATGTGCTGTCTGGGTACTGTTATGTGTTCAAACGTAAACCCATATAATGTTGTCTTTTCTAATAAGAGTCTGTTATGATTTATAAACCTAACTCTGGGAAAGGGTAGTGTATTTTATCACTGTCCGTCTGAAAAAAAAATTAGTGCATGTAGACTTACACGCGTGATGGTAGTAATTGTGTATCGCGCGAAGCGGGTTTAGTGTTCGGCTTTCTGCCTCTCCCTTCTCTTTTTATCCCTTTAATCCATCTGTTCGTTCGTTTTGGTAACGCAGTATAATTAATGTTAGGGTTAATTTAGGTCATTACGCAGTACGTCTCAATGCTTTTCCAAGAAATACAGCACACGTTTCATTGAAGAAGGCGGGTAATAATACAGTAAGCTTTACTATCAACGTGAAAGCGTTACAATTTGCAGACGAAGCAGAAAACAAGGGGGATTTCGAGTACATTCTTTGTGATAGCACTGTCATTTTCCCATTGCTCTTCTCTTTATTAATTTTATTTGTTAGGCTTTATATTTACCTAATAATTTATATATGTGGATTAGAATATTCCATGACAGATGGTGCATTTTCCTTTAGACGACCATTACTTCTGTGTTTTTGCTTTAAGGCTAAGGATTTTTTTTTTACTGTCTGTCACTATTGTATCAATCATTTCCTGCAACTCTTTGTCACAATTTTGTTAAGACTGTATCTTCAGCGTATCTCAAAATGTTTAAATTTTGTCCACGAAAATTACCTTACAATTTATACCTAACATATGCTTGTTCTCTAATGTTAGGCCGTGTCATTATCTCTCATTTGCAACCATCTTTTCAAACTTCATCTTTTTTTTTTAACTCTCATTGTTTTCTTACGCCATATTTTGCCAAACAGATGTCTGCGTTTTAAAAAAAACAATCTAAAATAAATTAATAAATACTGCTACAGTAGTGTTTTCAGCACTGATTTTACGTGACGACGTGTTATTTCTTTTTCAGTTCTACTTACAACGGCATGATAGAATCTATGACGCCCTACGTTTTTCTGGTTTTTCCACCTTGGTTCCATCGGAAATATCCAGACTTGATGAAGGTACTCAAAATAAACCAAGAACGCCTCACCACAAATATTGATGTGTACGAGACTTTACGAGATCTCCTTAACTTTCAAGCGACAACTAGTCTTGGAAACATCACCAAAAGAGGAATTAGTTTGTTTCAAGAAATTCCACTTGATAGAACGTGCAAAGACGCGGGTATCCCATTCGAATTCTGTGTTTGCAACCAGTTAACTTCTGCAAATGTTAGCTCCAGCTTGTCTTTAGCTCTTGCTATTGCTGTTCAGGATAAATTGAAAGAAATACTTGGTCCTTTAATGCATAAGTGCGCAGAACTTTTTATCCAGTCTGTAGAGAGCGTAATGAGCATTAAACTCGACCATCAGACAGGCAATGATGCGACAGAGGTCGAATCTGTGTATCTTATTACCTTAACCACAAGACCAGGTGGCGCGCTTTTTGAGGTCCGGTTGGCTGTGCCTAGCTCTACGAAAAAGGTCCAAATCATTGGTGACATTATTCGGCTCAACATGTACAGAGGTCAAGCGGATTGCCTGGATGACACGAAATTAAAGCCCTATTGTTTTTGTAAACAATAAAATATTTCAATATTGGAGTGTCATTTATTCTTACTGCTAATTTCTAGCTGCAACAATTTTCAATTCGTACCTGCCTTTAGGAAGCTGGGCGATGATGATGATGAAGTGCTAATAAACAAAAAATGTGCTTGTATTGAGGCTACCTACCAGCGGACTTCCGGCCTGTTATTTTCTATTTCACCTGACTTTTCTTTGTCCTTCTCTCTTCAGTTTCTGCTGTGAATGTATTCTCGACTATTGGTGTCTGTAAATAAAGTGAATAGAGTTTGACCTCGTGTGATGTCATTTCAATTAGAATAATTACTCATTTCGAAATATAATTCCTCGTGCCGTTCCTGTTCTGCTAGATGGATCTATATGGAATACGGTGGCGCCACGGTAATTGATCTCCTTAAAATAAAGCCTGTACGATAGTATTAACAATAATCTTGCAGTACTTGTTTGTGTAACAGTGGATTTTATATGATGAGATTCCCAGCTCCAAATACATCCTCGCATCTGTCGTCTCTTTACGACATGCCTGAGAGAGACGCGGTTTGTTTTTGTTTGTTTTGTTTTTTACCCACAGAGAACCGTGCAGACAATATGGGCACCGTATTATTTACCTGGAGGCAAAAATGGAAGGGTTGAGACAAAAATCTGGAATAACATTGAACTGAAGGAACGAAACAAGAACACTTGGTTGTTTGTTGACGGTCATTGACCCTTGCTAAGCTAAAGAATAATAGAAGATTGATCAGTTTTTCACATGCTATTAAATTACATCAAGGCAAGGTGAGCATTTACTGGACTGGTACTATATATTAAAATCAAAAGGAATCAAGTTTAACACATACACAACAAGAGCCTTGCACAGAAAAGAAGGATTAAAACGATATCATCTTCGCAGACTTGAACATTTTCAAAGAAAACAGTTATTGGTCAGTTTAAGGCTATTTGTATCTCCTTAGAGTTTTTCCAAGAAGTGCATTGCTTACGACCATATGTGCTGTCTTTGTTGCTCATATGGTGGGCATCTTTGAACCAGATGTTCAGCAGTCACTTTATATATGCCACTGTTACACTATCTTTAGCTTTTTGAAGAGATGGTATCCCAATCTGTTGTGGCCTGTGCGAAGTCTGAAGATTACCACTTGTATTCTTCTGCTGAGCGTATTAAGCATCGTTTTGTGTGTAGCCAGGATGCTTTGCATCCCATGGGTTCTTGTAATGATATAAGGTCACCAACGTATACCTGTTGGAAAGAACCAGAAACATACCAGTGGCACAAGAGGCAACGAAAAGCTGATGTTCTTGGATGTGACACAATTTGAGTAAAGCAGCTGATAGCATTACATAGCAGTTCTCGTTTTACAATCTCTAACCTAAAAGAAATAAAAGGAGACGCACAAATCGGTGAATTGAAAACAGATATGAAAGGGTTGAAAAAGGCGTAACAGATCTTGAAATTACGCACTGGACAGAACGGCTAAGCGTTATTTTGTAGAAGGCCTTTACCCCACAGGGAGCTGAATGTGATGAAATCAGTTGTGCACTTTTCATAACTTTTGTTCTCTCCCGCAGTAACGCTTCATTTCTTCATTTCCCTCACACATCGTCCTATTATTTGGCATATTTTATGCACCTATATTTTTTTAGCATAGCCGCTCCCATACTTATTTACGTTTCACCAGATGAACTGTAGTATTGTCGAAGTTAAATAGACAGGCCAGCGGATAATACTGTTATCATTTAAGTTTTCTATCCATCTTTGATAGAGACGATCCTGTTGATCCAAGGTGGTACCGACCCCTTCTCATAACAATACGACCTGGCAGAGTACGGAGCGAAAGTCATATTATCTGTCTAAGCTGCCTGCGATCCGTATGTTTTCGTCTGGCGGATGCAGACAGTAATCGTGAAGAGGAAAAGCGACTTTGATGTAATTCATTTCCGGGGCCAGCGACAAACAAGCAAATGATCACCAGGGTTTGTGGTCTGTCTGTCTGAGAAATCCATCTGGGTGATTTATGCAAACACATGTGATATACGTAATCGCTTCCGATGGACATTCTGTATCAATAATACGCAGATAACCCGTCTGGGGAGATCGCTGTGGGCAGGAAATGAGTTCACATATGTGCTTGTGAGTTTGTACAAATACAATTGGACGTATTACGGACATATCTGAAGGAGGTCACGCGTTTAAATTTTAAAAGTGATAAATTCAAATCACGCGGGGGATGGAAATGATTTAACACCCGGACCCACATATTTCTAAAGAGCTTACCATTGGTTTCATTTGAGAACCGGAATAGACATTGATTCTTATTGGCAAGTTTGCCAGGAAGTACAATCTGGGACTTCACCTGAAAAATGGAAATATAATCTAGCGAAATCGGAGACACAAATCAGACTGCATCGCTACGACAAGCCAGCAAATCACCAGAGCCAGAGAGAAGGATCGGACAAAGAATTCCACAGTTATAAGTGACAGATCGAAGTATTTCTGGGAAACTATGAAACCTAAAACTAAACCAGCAATTTTAAATTCAGAGCCTGGAAACTTAAAGGACCAGGACATAGTATTTGGGCAACTTTGAAACTTAAAAGTAAATCCGCAAATTTTTTTAATACGAAGGCTGGATACTTCAATAATAAGAGAGATAACACAATTACTGTCGTAGATTTCCGATAGGAGAATTAAGACTAGGTTTGGTCCCTTCTGAATAGGTTTGAATAGGTGATAGACTCAGTGAGAGTTAGTGAAAGGTAATAGAATTTCCACACACGTGAGATGATAGATTTTGATATAGTGGCTGTCTC
This sequence comes from Oreohelix idahoensis, assembly GCA_024509875.1. Classification (NCBI taxonomy): domain Eukaryota; kingdom Metazoa; phylum Mollusca; class Gastropoda; order Stylommatophora; family Oreohelicidae; genus Oreohelix; species Oreohelix idahoensis. The sequence goes on from JAMPIV010021480.1 coordinate 70,401, forward strand.
TGAAAGCGAAAAGAATTCTTCTCTCTCTCACCTATCTTCTACAACAGTTGTTACAGCGTCAGACAGACTACACCAATATACATATTACGTATATTTCTATCACTCATAGGCACGCACATACACGTGACGACAGGTAAACACACAGACGTGGGAAAACTATAACAATTGATATATATATTATCTAGAACGAGCTGACCAAACACGATTGTTTAGTTCAAGAGCGATTTTAATATCAGGAAAAAATCGGCTCACAACATCAAAGAAAGTACATCAAGGAAAATACATATACACATAGTCATAAAAAATCAAGGAATGTTGCAAGGATGATAGCCCCGTTATAGTGTTAACTCTAGGTTTAGCCCGGCCCCGTTAAGAGAACAGATGATGGCGCCAGAGTCACAGATACATAGGGTTTGAGTCTAAGAGTTGTCTTTGTTTTATCTCGTAATTATATGCACAGAGTTTGAAAAAAATCTGATTTAACCTAAGACAAAAACACAAGAACTCTAGCCTTAGCAACAAATTATGCAGATTGAAAAAAACAAATAGGACAGCAACAGGGTGTCAAAGATATAATAGTGAAAAATATCACTCAAACCAGCGTACACTCATTCATTCCGCCATGGCTTCTCACACTAGTACTCACGACTTTGCTTGCTGCCTCTTGGAACACATTGATTTTTAGAGGTTCACACAGACTCAAAAAATGCAGTCTACTGCCAAGAAGTCCCAGTTCCAAAAGACCTGTTTAACTTGGAGTCTCCGGGAACGACTACTTGGGTATGCAAATTTGTTCAAATGTCTGATTAAGTCACCTAACAATTATTCCAGGCGCGGGAGTTAACAGAGCACAGTGTCAATAGCGTAGGTTTCTAAAAAAAAATGATGAATGTCAGGTCGGTGCCTTCCCTCAGTATAGGATTCACTTTAGTCACACCACAGATTTGTCCACAAGATATAATCTAGTCGGGAAATGATTGTTAATATTCACGCCACCAGGCAGCAAATTATATAGAGTTTCTAGAAGAAATTAAGTGCTGGCTCCAAGGTCCAGTATTTATCATTACAGTCTTTGAAAACCCGTTATAGGGATATTAGTATTTCTGTCTAACTTGCACCGTCAGATCAGTGTTACTTGAGAAAACCCACGTGGTTCAAAATAAGGACTGTCTATTTCTTCACAAGTATGGAAACTACTACTAGGTGCTGGTAAAGTTAGGGTCACCCCAAAACTTTCACTCAACCACAGAATTACAGGTAGTCGCACAACTTAAGAATAAAAATGCTGAAAATATTTCTGGAAGTCTAGAAGTTCGACAAATTGCCGAAACAAACTGAGATCTTCGCTAACAGCTATTCTGTTTTTCGAGCGACCTATCTACTGTGGAGTCTATGAGCGAGAATGAAATTAAAGTTTCAAACTTGGCCAATATCTTAAAATCAGACAAAGGGCCCAAACTTATTTCGCCAAGCGAAATTATCTCCCCTACTCCCAACATTTACGTCCGCTTAACGCGTGTCGTAACTGTCACCTACTGACCACGATGTACGCGTGTCAGTTTCAAATCCCAGACAGCCTGACTCCATTTCAGGGCAGTTTTCACACTACAGCTGACCATGGCCCAAGTGAGCGCCGTGTCAGTTTGGGATTTTCCAGCCAAATGTCTGGATACTGACCGGTGCAGATGTAAAGTATCACACCTCACCGGGACTAATGCCGAGAAGAAGCTCGCGCGCTCGGTGAGAATGTAGACGATTTGCTACGTCCTGTGTTCAGCGAACCGACTTATCACGCCTTCTGACGCCCTGCAGCCCTGACATCTACGTAATATCGTCCTAGCGCGATTCTCAGTTTAAGAGAAAGGAAAACAGGTAAAGTTTGCGAATTATATGAAAATAATATTCGCAAAACGAATGGATGAAAAATATACAGGAAAAATGAAATACAGAGATAATAAAAGAGAGTACTCGGGTGAAAGAATAGGAAGAAAATGTAGGAAATTAAATGAATATAAACCCTACGTGACAGAGCCTCCCCCCTTTAAGATATGGAAGCACTCCATGTCTACGTTATGGAGTTTAATTTCCTATAACCGTAGCTTCGGGGTGTCTGTCTTCTTCCCTCTCCTCTTCCCCCTCCATCTCTGTCCAATTCCTACTCAAGTCCACTCCTCAAAGTTTCCTTCCCCTGGAATGTCTCATATGCGCGCTTGAAAGAGCGTCGCCGCTTCTGACATTTTTGAAAGATTTCCTGTGATAGCGGTGGAATATCCCTGCCACTATCATCATCTTCGTCAGTTTTGGCGATCGTCAGGAGATGGTCGGAGGTTGGCACTGGTTTTTCCAAGTATCTCTTTAAGAGATTTAAATGGAAAACCTTCTCCTTTCCTTCAATAGAGATCTGGTAGTTAGCCTTAGAAATCTTTTTCAGGACGGTAAACGGCCCTTGCCATCCGATCTTCAGTTGGTTGTTCTCGGTAGGGAGCAACACCAAAACTTTCTCTCCTGCTTCCAGTTCTCTCTCTTCCGCGACTTTCCTGTATCGGTTAGCGTGCTTGGTGCGTGCTCGCTTAAAGTTAGTCGTTGCTAGGTCCCACCCTAGTTTCAACCGTTCCTTTAAAACCGACACATATTTACTTGCTGAGACGACTGTCTCATCCGCCTTCTCGTCTGTCAGAGACTGAAGTAAGGCTTCAAGCGGGCCCTTAATGGGTCTGCCAAATAAGAGTGTAGCTGGCGGAAATCCTGTGGAAGTATGAGGAGATTCTCTGTAGCCAAATAATGCTGCAGGAATACAGAGATCCCAATCTTCAGGTTTCACTTGTGCCAGCTTACTTAGCATCATGGTGAGGTTTCCATTAGCACGTTCCACGAGCCCATTTCCCGCCGGAGTATATGGCTTAGTGTGGATGTGTTGGGTCCTCAAGATCTTAACGATCTCATCCATCAACAGGTTTCGGTATGGAGATCCATTATCCGTCAACACTTGCTGAGGGAATCCCAACCGAGTGAAAATCTGCACGAGGGCTTCTGCGACATGCTTGGCATCTGCGCATGTTAGCGGGATAGCTTCTGCCCATAAAGTGCATGTATCGACTAAGGTCAGGATGAACCTGTTCCTTCTTTTAGTCCTTTCGAAAGGCCCTAAAATGTCGATCACAACCCGTTCGAATGGTGTTCCCATTATTGGCATTTCACCCATGTGGACTGGGGGGGTCCGTTGCTTGGGTGGTACACGTTGGCACTGGGCACAGGATTTGACATATCTGATAATATCAGTATTCACTCCAGGCCACCAATAATGAGTGGTTATACGTTGGTTTGTGGCGTTCTGTCCCATATGTCCGCTAAAGGGAAGAGAGTGCCCCATTTCTAGGATTTGGCTTCTGTACTGTTTCGGTACTAGGAGCTGGTTGTAACCTTGGTCAGGCTTGCCCGTTCTCCGATAAAGTACGCCATCCTCAGAAAAAAATGTCCCCGTGCTGTTTGGGTTCCTTAGCCATGGGCAGTTTCCTAAAGCAGGGTGCCAAAGTAGGGTCCTTGTATTGCGCTTCTTTAAGTTCCATAGGTAACAAATTTGGCGCAGGCTCCCGTTCCTTCTTGGTTTGCCCTCTTGTAGTTACTGCTGCCACAATCGGCTCTTCCGGTTTCCCAATACACACGTATCTCCCGCCAAGTATGACTGGGTAGATGGGATCATCCATAACAGCCGCTTTGATCACGCCTCTGACAAAGTCAGAGTGTATCTCCACCAATGCGATGGGAAGCGCTGTAGGTGCATCACTCTTACGAACTCCACAAAGTTGGACGGTCTCTGCTGTCTCTTGACCGGGTTTGACCAGGTTTCTGGCAACAATGCAATCGTAAGAAAGCCCCGTGTCAAATAAGCAAGAATTTGAGAACCGTTCAAAGTAACAGTACCTCGCGTTGAGGGTCTATCCCCAACAGGTTGGGAATCACTGTCAATAATTCCGCCTTGCGAGACTGTTAATAAGCATCCGATGCGTTTAGGCTCGGTGTGCTCGGTCTGATCATATGTCCCGTGCTCGGGGGTTCTCCCTTTTGCCACCTTGTCCTTTCTGGCTACGCTGCCATGTAGGGCGGTCGGGTTGATCAGACTGTTTGGGGTGGTTGGGGTACTTGTTCTTGTAGAACTTGGATTTTTCAGGAGGGGGGTTTTGAGGTCCAGTTTCTCTGTGGTTGTTTTGGTTAGAAGCCTGAGAAGATTGCTCTAGGTTATGTTTTCGAAAATGCTCCTCTGTCGGTTTCCGCTTTGTGGCCGGTAGTTCAGCCAGCGCATTGTGATAACGCTCAGACTTTTCCAAAATGTCTTCAAGTTTTTCTGCCCCCTGCTCAGCGAGAAATCTCCGGGTATCAGCAGACAAAGTGTTCTTTATTTGTTCAGTTAGAACAAGTTCCTCAAGACCTTCATAGGTAGAGGGGAGCTGCGAAAGCTCAAGGCACTTTGTTAGATATCCCTTAAGACGAGATGAGAACTGGTGAAAAGTTTCAGAATTCTCTTTCCGGCTGTTGCGAAACAGTTGCAAAAACTTGCGAGCGTTCATTTCAAAGCGCTCCAGTAACGCTTTCTTCAACACATCGTAGTCGTCTTGTTGGCTACTTTCCAGCTTAGAATAAACATCATAAGCAGAACCTTTTAGGGCCTGGGAAAGTTTCATATTCCAACGCGACCTCTCTAACCCGTACAGAGTTGCAATTTTCTCAAATTTTTCTAACCATGTGTCAATCTTCTCATTAGGACAAGGAAAAGATTCAAGAGTGAAAGACATAGCATTTAGTTGAAGAGATTGAGTGTTAGCAGGGTCAGTTAAGGAAGAATGAGGAGAAGACTCTCCATTGCTGGAGGTAGAGGCAGCACCACGGCTTTGGAACTCTAGAGTCTTAAGCGCCAGCTCATGCTGTCGTCGTTGCTCATTTTCTCTTTCCTCATGCTGTCTCTCCTCCCTCTCCTTCTCATGCTGTCTCTCCTCCCTCTCCTTCTCATGCTGTCTCTCCTTCTCTTTTTCTCTCTCCCTGCGGATTTCCATTTCTTCCTCAATCTTCTTCTGCTGTAATAGACGGTCTGCTTCTTCTTTCCTCCTTAGTTCTTCTTCTTTCCTCTCCGCATCATATCTCTCAAGTTCGTCTCTGACAAAAGCTTTCGCTTCTTCTCCTTCCAGTCCCTCCTCTCTCGCTTCGTCCCTGAGGAGTTGTCTAAGCTTTGCCCTCTCGGCCATATTATGTCAGTGACTGAGACACGTGGAGATAGAAAATAGGAAAAAGAATAACCTGGTTCCTACCACTTACGAGAAAAAAAATCAAAAATTCAAAAGATGATATCCTTAACCCTGGGATACCTCCTCCAAAATAAAATCTAACTATCGCTGCTATTATCGGCAATAAAGCACTCAATGCAAAACACGACTACGCCAAATAAATGGTAGTTAAGATTACAACTGAAAAATAAGTTGCTACAGTGGAAAAGCAAAAGAATATTGCAAAAATTAAAGAGAAAAATAATCCCTTAATTTTAAAAAAAAAATCCACTATAAGTTCGCCCCTGAAGTCAGATCGGGTAAGGGAGGGAATTAATCTGGACAAAAAAGTCCGAAACACACTCCTTAACTTAGTTCAAACGCCGTTCTGCCTCAGTACCCAGTGAATGTTATACACTCACCACTTTACCAGCATTTAGTATTACAATCAGCAGTTAACATATATCCCGACAAAATCAACCTGTAACCAAAATGTATATTATTCAAAGATGCTGTGGAAAAAAAAAACTTATTAGTTTGTGTGGTCAGCACGCCCGTAAACAGATCGCTAGTCTAGGGGGTAATTATTTAAAGATATAACAACTCACAAGACATCACACTCTTACTCTATATCAGAATACAGAATCTTAAGTTCAAAATCCAGATAGACGAGTCCACGTTTGTCGTACTCGTCTTCCTATTCTAAGTTCAAAGACCGGAAAACGTAGTCTTCCCCTCATTTGTCGTAGATTTCCGATAGGAGAATTAAGACTAGGTTTGGTCCCTTCTGAATAGGTTTGAATAGGTGATAGACTCAGTGAGAGTTAGTGAAAGGTAATAGAATTTCCACACACGTGAGATGATAGATTTGATATAGTGGCTGTCTCTGAAAGCGAAAAGAATTCTTCTCTCTCTCACCTATCTTCTACAACAGTTGTTACAGCGTCAGACAGACTACACCAATATACATATTACGTATATTTCTATCACTCACAGGCACGCACATACACGTGACGACAGGTAAACACACAGACGTGGGAAAACTATAACAATGATATATATATTATCTAGAACGAGCTGACCAAACACGATTGTTTAGTTCAAGAGCGATTTTAATATCAGGAAAAAATCGGCTCACAACATCAAAGAAAGTACATCAAGGAAAATACATATACACATAGTCATAAAAAATCAAGGAAATGTTGCAAGGATGATAGCCCCGTTATAGTGTTAACTCTAGGTTTAGCCCGGCCCCGTTAAGAGAACAGATGATGGCGCCCGAGTCACAGATACATAGGGTTTGAGTCTAAGAGTTTTTCTTTGTTTTATCTCGTAATTATATGCACAGAGTTTAAAAAAAATCTGATTTAACCTAAGACAAAAAACACAAGAACTCTAGCCTTAGCAACAAATTATGCAGATTGAAAAAAAAAACAAATAGGACAGCAACAGGGTGTCAAAGATAAAATAGTGAAAAATATCACTCAAACCAGCGTACACTCATTCATTCCGCCATGGCTTCTCACACTAGTACTCACGACTTTGCTTGCTGCCTCTTGGAACACATTGATTTTAGATTTTCACACAGACTCAAAAAAAAAATGCAGTCTTCTGCCAAGAAGTCCCCAGTTCCAAAAGACCTGTTTAACTTGGAGTCTCCGGGAACGACTACTTGGGTATGCAAATTTGTTCAAATGTCTGATTAAGTCACCTAACAATTATTCCAGGCGCGGGAGTTAACAGAGCACAGTGTCAATAGCGTAGGTTTCTAAAAAAAATGATGAATGTCAGGTCGGTGCCTTCCCTCAGTATAGGATTCACTTTAGTCACACCACAGATTTGTCCACAAGATATAATCTAGTCGGGAAATGATTGTTAATATTCACGCCACCAGGCAGCAAATTATATAGAGTTTCTAGAAGAAATTAAGTGCTGGCTCCAAGGTCCAGTATTTATCATTACAGTCTTTGAAAACCCGTTATAGGGATATTAGTATTTCTGTCTAACTTGCACCGTCAGATCAGTGTTACTTGAGAAAACCCACGTGGTTCAAAATAAGGACTGTCTATTTCTTCACAAGTATGGAAACTACTACTAGGTGCTGGTAAAGTTAGGGTCACCCCAAAACTTTCACTCAACCACAGAATTACAGGTAGTCGCACAACTTAAGAATAAAAATGCTGAAAATATTTCTGGAAGTCTAGAAGTTCGACAAATTGCCGAAACAAACTGAGATCTTCGCTAACAGCTATTCTGTTTTTTTCGAGCGACCTATCTACTGTGGAGTCTATGAGCGAGAATGAAATTAAAGTTTCAAACTTGGCCAATATCTTAAAATCAGACAAAGGGCCCAAACTTATTTCGCCAAGCGAAATTATCTCCCCTACTCCCAACATTTACGTCCGCTTAACGCGTGTCGTAACTGTCACCTACTGACCACGATGTACGCGTGTCAGTTTCAAATCCCAGACAGCCTGACTCCATTCAGGGCAGTTTTCACACTACAGCTGACCATGGCCCAAGTGAGCGCCGTGTCAGTTTGGGATTTTCCAGACAAATGTCTGGATACTGACCGGTGCAGATGTAAAGTATCACACCTCACCGGGACTAATGCCGAGAAGAAGCTCGCGCGCTCGGTGAGAATGTAGACGATTTGCTACGTCCTGTGTTCAGCGAACCGACTTATCACGCCTTCTGACGCCCTGCAGCCCTGACATCTACGTAATATCGTCCTAGCGCGATTCTCAGTTTAAGAGAAAGGAAAACAGGTAAAGTTTGCGAATTATATGAAAATAATATTCGCAAAACGAATGGATGAAAAAAAATATACAGGAAAAAGGAAATACAGAGATAATAAAAGAGAGAATTTTTGGGGTGAAAGAATAGGAAGAAAATGTAGGAAATTAAATGAATATAAACCCTACGTGACATACATATGAAAAAATAGGTAACATTCATAAACCACTACAGCAATGCGTTGTGATTAGCTTCTTAGCTAGTCTTAACAGGAAACCATGTGGGGGGGCAGCAGAGGTGAACCCAGACTCCGAATGGAGTAGTTGATGATTGATGATTACATCACCATGTGCCTAAAGTGGTAATAGTACCAGTTTGTGAGATGACATTGTACCATTGTCATTGTAACTCAGACAAGCCATTGCCCTGGCGCCTGGTCCAGAACACTTTTTTTTCCCCCCATTAAAGTAACCGAAGAAATAACGGTGATATCTAATCATAATCCCTGAGTCATACTGTGTTATACTCAGGGAGGAATAGATTTATTCAGAGAGTCTAACAAACGGTTGGGTGGACAGTGAGACAATGCACAATGTTTTACTAATATTCCAACCATAGTGTATATTAGCAGAGGCATTATTGTTCTTTTATTTTTGGTTCCAACGTTTCGTGGTATGAAAACTGATATGAACTGTTACGAGGTAACGGAAGCTATCAGACTGTTTTGAGGTACGAAACTAATCAGACTGTTTTTGAGGACGAAAGCTATAAACCCTCTGTTTTTCGTGGTACGAAGCTGCAAGACTAAATTTTTCATACGCCCACTAGTTGTGAAATCATGAGCAGGAAATTTAACACTAAACCCACCTACATTGGAATTGTGGTTTATGTATTAAAATTCATAACGAATGTAGTTCGATAATCGAGAAGTGTAACCTCGACAGTGGCTCCATGTTTTGTTTATTTATATGTAGTCATTTATTAAAACAGGAAGTGACGTCCATGCCCTCTATGAATGTGGATTGGCAGAAGTGAAACTAGGAATACAAGACGACAGAGATCGCCCGCCAGGGACCTTTAGACTTTTTGATGTGACAATGGCGATCGTGATACGCAATGTGTGTGAGCTCCTGAAAATTACAGTTTAATATTCTACAGATCCCTAACGTTATTCCATATAACTAGTAACAACAAGATCTTTAATGAGGTTGTATCTAGCTACCTTCGCTTAAAAAGGAGTATTGGATTCTCAATGTCGAAGTAATGCAAGAATAATTTAATAAATGAGGGGGAAATTGAAAAAGGACTAGTGTTCCAGACATGAACTGACCGCCCCAGTGTTATAATCGGCGGTACGTCAATCTAATAACTACCATCTGCATGTTGAAAAAGTAATTGTATTCTAATTTTCGAGCACTGTGTGAATAAATTGTGAATATCGTCCAACGTTCGTCCTTTTGTGGCTCAAATGTTTTTAAATCCGATAAATGGCTTGTTGGCTGTGGTCTACTTGGTTCTACCCTAGAACTGATTCTTGACCACAGTAACGCATCTGGGTTACTCAGTAATAACATTCACCATATATAAAAGACACGCAATGTCCTCATCACAAAAGAAATTGACGAACCACGGCTGCAGGACTCACTTAGACCCAGCTAAGTTCTTATTTAAAGGAAACAGCAAAAGGACAATATTTATAAATCCTCACCTAAGTTTTTCACACTGAAGACAATTTTATATACATTAAAAATTTACCATCAGTCCATCCATATTTTAAACCTGTTTTAAAACTAATGATTATTAAATGTGTAAACTTTGTAAAAGTAGGTTTTTTATTTCTCCGTTGGTAACAGTTCTGTTTTACCGAAGAATAACATGCATTAACATAAATGATTCTGCTGTCAATATTTGATTAGATGCCAAAATGTATGTGTGGTGGATGTGTTGAATAAATCGCTGACGGCGAGCATGAATCAGTACAATTATAGGCAAGCATCGATTAGTACGGTGGGAAATTGTATTTGCAACGAAAAGATATAATCTTACTACCAAGTGTTTGACGATTACTGGTATACGCATTGAATGCATATGGCTTGCCTTTTTTGCATTAGTGACGGTGTTATGATAATCAACTTTAGTCTATACACTGTAACACTGTCAACATAGACACAAGACAAACAATCTTGTTGTTTAAAGAAAAGACCAAAAAACTAATAATCCATCAACCTAACAATCAACTCATTTTCAACTCTTTTTTTCCCATTTTTTTCCTTAATATAAATAAATATCGGTAATTTTCTTTCTCCTTCTACATTTATTGAGTGAAATTTCCTATCTATTCATTCTTCGCCTTTAGCCCTCTTATTTAATTAGTTAACCAGAATGTCAAAAAAAAAGTCAAAATTCTATTCTGGTCAAAATTCTGCAAAAAAACTCCTCGCAACAACACCCTCTCCTCCGTGAGAGAGTGATTTCTTTCCCTTTCTTCCCCCTATTTTCTTTCTCTCTTTCTTTCTCAATTTTAGAAGTAGATAATTTTTAGAAAGATATAAATAGAGAAAGAGAGGATATTTACCATTTTCCCTCTTTCCTCTTCCACTCGTCGTTAACACAACTCTTTCTAAACCTATTTTTTCCCCCCCGCTTCCTCTCATCAATTTCTTTCATTGCCTCTCCATTTGTCCGTGCCACCAATTTTCTTTAATAATAATCTCTTCTTTTTGCCACTAATCTTCCAAATGTGGCTGAAGTTGGGCCAACATGAAACCTGAAGACCCTGGACTTTGAGCAGGCCTGTTGCCCTCACTCAACTGTGTCAATATTCCAGTTATTGAGTGGGGGCCTCAAGAACGTTAAAATCATGGCTATTCGTAAGTTCATCAACAACCTTCTCCCTAAAACCTCTCGGGGGTTAGCCCTCGGTCTCGGGGAATAACACAGTATTCATTTCCTTCAAGTTGGCGACTGAGAATCACATTATCACCTCAATAGAATCAAGAAGCCCCCCCCGTTTTTTTCTGTATAAGACTTCACTTCCACGTTCCATTCCTTGGACCTGAACTTTTTAATTTCTCTTCTCAAAACACACTTTCTTCCGTTAATTTCTACTTCAACACATCTCCTTCTATTCCTTGAACTTCTTGCAATAGATTTCTAAAACTTTATCGACATGCTTATCTTCCATCTCTGAGCTTCCAATCCACAATGAGCTTAATCCTTTTCCAACCTCTTTGATCTTCTTGCTTTAATGCAGAATTTCAATGCTGCTTTTGCGCGTTGCGGGATCCGCGCGAGCGTAGTGGGTTACAACACCGCTCTTGGCGACCGGGTGAATACCAGGAATCAAAAAAACCCCGGCGACGATCATTTTGAGGATTTTTTTTCGTCGAATGGTTTTTTTTGCGTCGACCCGGCATTGGAACTGGATTAACTTCGAGAACCTTGCTGAGTACAATTTGAAAAAAAAGTGGTCGGTCCGTCGTCGACCAGAGGTCTCTGGGGGGGTGGTGTGGGGCGCTTACTGAGCCGGACCTTTAGGCTGCTTTGGGTTAACACTCCGATATAAGAGGCGGAGTATTTTTGGGCCTATGAATGGAGAGGGAACAAGAGCAAAAACGATGTATCTGAACAATGATATTAGAGGGATAATCACGTAAAGAATATAATGGGTTATGGGTGGAGTTAGACATTAAATTATGAAAATGAGATTTCCGCCTAGATATGTGGGATTTGTTGAGGCGAGGGGTTACGAAAAAAAGTTTTTTTTTTGGAGGAGGGAATTAATGTTGGGGAAGTTGGGAGTGGGGTTGGGTTGATCAGGGGTTGGGGGGGGGTAATAGTTGGACATTGGGTCTAAAAAGGAGAGAGGAGGATTTTGAAGAGAAGCCCATGACTTGTCCAAGGGAGGGGGAAGTGTGAGGGGGGAGTGTTTCCTGGGATGGGGCCTGGGATTTTGGTTATGGGGTTTGGTATGTATGGTGGTTGGGGGTGCACATTGGGGGGGGGTGGGGGGGGGGGGTGTTGTGGGGGGGGTGGGGGGGGGTGGTGGGGGGGTGGGGGGGGGGGGGTGTTGTGGGGGTGGTGGTGTGGGGGGGGGTGTGGGACCCATGTGGGCAACTGGGGGGGGGTGGGGTTGCCACAAAAACACGTGGTGTGGGTTGTTTTTGGTTGGTATTGTTTGGTTGTTGAGTGGGGTGGTACCAAAAGTTAATATCCAGAAGACACCTGGATGGAATGTGTTTTAAGTTGTTTAATTTATTTACGTTTATAAAAATATACAAACGCCTTCCAGATCTGGCCTTGTTTCTCCATAATCTATACCATACCTGGAGAATATCCCTCCTGTGCTGAACATTGATGTGATTGGTAGACATTTATATGGATTTTTCTCCAACCTCACGCTTCAGCCTAAATATTTTCCTCCAAAAAAATCCCAAATTAGCCCCCAAATTAACTGTATAACAATAATAACTTGTATAACAAGTTCCTGTCTAGAGAAACGTTTATAAATTCATATCAATATGAGGAAAGTTGCGTCCTTATGGCAATCATGTGGGAATCAACTGGGTTTTTCCTCCAAGGTAAAGGCATTTTATCCGTTCGCGCTGTTGCCGGTGTCAATCGACAACAAAGGTTTCTGATCTCCGCGATTATCTTCCCTGTATGTACCACATCACAGGATTTGCTCCGCCTTGTAGAGAACTTCGAAGCTGTTTACCTGCACGTGTTTTGGGCACGTGCACTCTGTCAGTCATAGTAATAATGACGGTTCTGCTCGCATGCGAGCTTCCGGAAAAACGCCCACTTGATTCGTCCCCTTGAGCAATGACAGTTAACGAATCTAGGGTCGAACGCTCATCAGCCGAGTGAAACAAGAAAAACATTCGTGGCTAAAATATAGTTAAATGAACGGATAGCGAAAAAGTGCCTGAGTTTGAGTAACAAACCTCTTGAATACTATGAGGGCAAAGGTGGGCAAGCAAGGTTGAACTGAATGAGGGGCAAAAGGTGGGAAGCAAGCGGACGGATCAATGTAAGTCTATTTAAATAACATGTCTGTTACGGTATTTTATTGAAGCCGTCTGCTATGTTTGGCATTGTGCTATTTCTAGGGGGTCAACAGCGTTTAATATAATTTGAGATTAAGAAATTCGCGGTCTATTTGAAACGCTAATGTTCACGATAGATTGTATGACTTGTTGGCGTTTGTAAGGAACACACATCGTGACTTAGACACGAGACCCTTTTTACGTTGACCGTCAAGCTGTGAAGGTCATCCTATGGATGTCCAGTGTTAGGCATTGTATCGCCACATATTTATATAAGTATTTCGAAGTAGGGACCAGGGTCAGTCCAAATGTATGTGAATAAAGTAATATAATAGATTGGTATAATTAACCAACTTCTAAGAAGAATATTTCAGTCCATAAATGATAATATTTATCAGATCGCATACCTCATTGTCGGTCGTTGGAAAGCCCCAACTACGCGTGCACACAGCTATGCTGTTCTGGCGAGGTGGATTCATTTTTTTACTGGACACGGACTGGGAAATATGATATGTGATTCACAATGGTACTAAATTATAGATGTATGCTATCAATGAAATAATATATATAATGTCGTCATCTGTTTTGTTTCGTAAAATAAACGTTTGGACTCAGGCAAGGGGACTTAACCCCACGTTATTTTCGTTACAGCTCAGTTTGCTTCTACTTGAGTATTGATTGTTGTTTGACCTGATGAACTCTTATTTACATGAAGTTTTATATTAATGATAATGAAGCTCGTACGGAACCAACGGTTTCTTTGGACACTCAGTAGTCAATGAAAACCTAGGTATGGGACATTAACTGAGATATTGATGAATATTCAAGCATGCATATTCAAATAATACTAATAGAATTAAAGACCCAATGGAATAACGAAACGAACCCACGGCAAACAATGTCACAGACTAACAGGAAACAGTTGATAAGAATAACACTATTTATTCTCCATACTGATATTCTAAAGTTTTAAAGTAGTGGCTTTTTTTACATCTTGTTTTTCAATTTCTCTGTCAAGTCTTTCCATTTGTCAAGTCTTTTCCATTTTCTGTAAAAATGCTTTCTAGATATTTTGAACTGTGAAATATGTTTTAAACTTGATGCCGTTGACATGTATGTTAAGTGTGCTTGGCGATCTGCTAATCTTCATAATTTCTGTCTTTGATGTGTTGTGATATACATGTTTTTTTTTTCATTCCTATGTAAGTCTCCCCCTTTTATCTATGTCTATAGCGCATCCACTGTATACGTGAGGCTAGTTCTACTCAAGCTATTTTCCTTTGCACGTATTCTCTGCATGACTGTCAAGGAGTGGTTTTCCGAGTTCTGTCTGAACTAGTCCAAGGGGGGGAACGACTGAGTGAGAACCTGAGAGAATATAGATTAGTTATTTTGTTGAAAGTGTTGATGGAGTGATTATATAGCTATCAGGAGTAAAAGATCAGGATAATGGACTCCCCCCACCTGCCACTCCAATGAACATGTTTCCAAAACTACTTTCACTCCTCTATCTCTCTCTCTCTCTCTCTCTCTCTCTCGGCTAGGAGTCAGGACAAGTGGCACATTATTTCACTTCCACAATTTAAACAAAAAACAGGAGCAGATAGAACAGGACGTTCTGATTTCCCACGATCTTTGTTCTAATTTATTAAGGAAAAAGACTATGAGCAAAAACAAGAAAGATGTCCAATCACAAACCATCAAATCATAAAATTGTGTTAAAACAAAATCGACACACAAAACAATGATAGTTATTAAATAAGAATCAATCATAAGAATAATCAAAAAAGCTTTAATTTTTGGGGCTCTCACGTACTCAGTAATTCAAACTCCCACAATAATTAGGCTAGATATTCTACAACACTCCTATCTGCAGGGAAAAACGCCTGAAATATAAAGAAGTTCCTAGACTCATACACACAACACAACCCCGCTGACTTCATCAGATCAGCAACCACAGCCTGTTCAGGTCTCAAACATAAAGAACCCATATCTCGGCAGTTTGCATCAAGCTCCTCCCCTCACATACACTTATCTGAGTCTCACTTCCCAAAAGTCCTTCTTCGTCCGGCCACACTTGTGTTTATATTCCGCTAGGTATTAACAGATGTTGAGCGGATCGCAGACAGAGATATGATAAAACCCTTTCCTCTCCCTAAGCTGCTGACAATCCTTGGAAGACAACCCAAAACTATTACTTCCCTCACCACGAAAAGAATTTTCTGGCACATGTTAATTCCCCCTGAGTTTACAGTGCGCTTTAAATCCAGGATCTAACTGGTTAGCGATGAAATGACTCGAGATTACAAA
>JAMPIV010021481.1:0-139872 GCA_024509875.1 Oreohelix idahoensis
CCTAGCCAAGTGCCTGTGCCATTCATTAGGAACTTTATCTAAACCAACAGTAGCCTTTACGCTTCACCGTCTGGCGATTTTTTAAGACTATTTGTTACCTCGTTAAATCTGGGGCCTGACACGGAAGAAATAAGAGGACCAGTCCATTATTCCACGGTATAAGCTGCTGTGGTAAATAATTCCTAGAGTGACAGAATTCACCATTTTGGTAAGTCTGCGTGTGTGTCTGTGGGATGGCCAGCCCTAGTGTGTTTTTTTGAATGAAAGGAGATTTAATCTTTTCTTTACCCTTTTAATTAGTTCGACCTTGTATTAAGGTGCACTATATTCCTTGTACGGGATTTCTCCTAGCGGGATTGTGTAACTGTGTTCTTTCCCCCCTCCCGTAAAATTTGTTGATTAAAGGGAGACATTTGAGACCCTAGCTTTTCCTTTACCCCCCCCCCCTCCCCTTTATTGTAACCCCTTGCCCCAGAGTAATAAATTTACCGGTTGGTTAAATTGCCTATCTCTGATCATCCCCCCCCCCCTTTATTGTCTTTTGGACCTGGTCTTGTCTGTTAGTAAATACAAACGGGAAACGGTGGATGGGATATTTCTGCTCAAAACCCCCTCTTCCCTTATCATATTTGTATTCTGTAACCTTTGATTTTTGACTGTAAATGTATAATTATTTGTGACTGCTTTATGATAATAAAGGTATTAATCTTTATTTGTGTTGGTTGTCGGCTGGCCCAAAACTCCAAACATTTCCCATCTGTGTAGGCTGTATTCATGTACGTTGTGCAACAGAATCACCAAATCGGTGAGTGCGCCTGAGCGACTGGAACTGACAAACAATTGTTTGTTCAGAAGAGAGATAGGAATAGTCTGTGAGAAACAGATATTGTCGTAATAAGAGACTGTCCTTGCTCTTCCCCAGCGCTTGTGAATCTACTGCCTCATTCTCCTAAATCCTTATTCTCACAGAGCCTTCAATATTCCTCTACACTCTAAAGGGACCAATATCCATCAGAACCCTCTCAGATAAAAATTACGACAGTAACACTTATTCAAATTCGCTAAGTATAATGCTCTGTGTGATGAAGTGAATCTGTATCACAACGCGCTCAAATTTCCCCACTTCAAAACCTAGTTAACGTATTTTTACAATCTATAACTAACTAGGGTATTTGAAATTTGTCTGGGGCAAAGTCAAATCTACCGCCAACAATTTAACTAGAGAATTTGAATTTTTCTACTACCACACGTTAAACGTTACTACCCCATACACACACACACCCACCCCAATATTTAGTGAAGGACGTGGTAAAATTTAACAACCAATCCAATCGGTACCTCGTTTTTGTAGGCAAGAAAAAATTTGGTTGTAGTGGAAATAGGGCCCATTTTGAGTTTTTGAATAAAGTTAAATAATTTATTTCTCAATAACTCATCATCATCATCTCAGCCCGTAACCCGTCATGGGTCGTAGGGGTGCCATGGTGGAAGCATCAGCAGACAGGGTCCTCCACTGCTCTCTATCCTCAGCAATGCGTACAAGTGTGGAAAAACCGTGTCCTGCCCATTCTTTGATGTTATCAGCCCAGGATTTTCTCTGCCTTCCTCTTCTCCGTTTACCTTCGACTGTTCCCTGAAGGATCGTTTTCGAAAGGGAGTCATGACGAGTTACATGCCCAAACCAGGCAAGCTTTCGACGTTTCACTGTTGACAAAAGTGGTTCTTGGTGGCCTGCATAGGTGTTTATCTTCTCTCTAACATAGACATTTGTTTTGTGCTCTTTATAGCAAATGCGCAAAATTCTTCTATAACATTTATGCTCGAAAGCCTGAATCCTTCGCTCCGTATCTGCAGTGAGTGTCCAGCTCTCACACCCATACAAGAGAATAGATAATACAAGTGATTTGTATAATTTGATCTTCACAGGAAAACTGATGTTACTTTTTCAGATCACATTCAACCTTGTCATGGCAGCTGAGGCCATCTCAAGTCTTGTCTTGATTTCTTTAATTGATCTTCCATCACTGCATATAGTGGACCCGAGATATTTAAAGGTGTTAACTTCTTCTAACGTTTGCCCATTTAACGTAATGTTGGTCGGAACATGTTTCTTATGGCTATTCACCAATATCTTGCTTTTTTCTATATTAATTTCAATAGAGAGCAGTGGAGGACCCTGTCTGCTGATGCTTCCACCATGGCACCCCTACGACCCATGACGGGTTATGGGTTGAGATGAGATGAGATGATGATATTAATTTCCATCCCATACGTTCTTGTTACTTTCTCCAGTCTAGAGGTAAGGTCTTGAAGTTCTGATTCTGATCCAGCTATCAGATCAATATCATCAGCAAAACGTAGGTTGCACAGAGGTCGGCCTCCAATCGATATGGTTGTTTTATAATCGTAGAGAGCCTCTTGCATAATATGTTCTAGATAAATATTAAAGAGCACTGGGGACAGGATACATCCCTGCCGAACTCCTACAGTTGTTTTGAAAAATTCTCCAATGTCGTTGCTTGCAAAAACAGCACTGCTTGCGTCCTTGTATAGTGCTTCAATGATATCTATGATGTTGGTATCAAAATTGAATTTTCTCATTACTTGCCATAAGCCTTCATGCCAGACTCGATCGAAGGCTTTTGTGAAATCGATGAAGTTATGGTATAAATCGTGTTGATGTTGGAGATGTTTTTCGATAAGTAATCTAATATTGAAGATTTGTTCTGAGGTACTTCTTTTTGGTCTAAAGCCAGCCTGTTCCTCTGACAAGATTTCTTCTGATTTCTGTTTTATTCTGTTCAAAAGTATCCTTAACATCACCTTACTTGGATGACTAATAAGGCTAATGGTTCTGTAGTTCTTGCACATTTTTAGATTTCCTTTCTTTGGAAGCGGTATTACTAATGACTGCGTCCATTCTTTTGGCCATTTTTTTGTACTCCATATCTTCTGGCAAATTGTTGTCATGATTTTTACTATATCTGGTCCTCCATATTTCAAGAGCTCTGCTGGGATATTATCCACACCCGGTGACTAAAGAGAATTAAAATGAAAGGGACATCTTGAATTATAGCGATAATATTGCTTAATATATATAATAATATAAAGATTTTACCTAAAAATATTATCTTGACATAATAAAATTTAACTTAGTCATATTTTCAGTTCAGGGTACGGGCACATTTAATTACTTAAAAATTACCCAGATGAAAATGCTAAGGAAACATGGAAGAAAACTTATATGGGACGATAGAAGACAATTGGCCGTTTAATTATCACTTTGGATAATCAAAATCGGTCTATAAATAACTAAGATATATAATAAACAAATTTAGTCAGATTAACAAACACACTTAAAATCGCTCATTTTGACAGTCCCCCAAAAATATTTAACTTTTTTTTGGACTCGTCTTCTGATTGGTTAGGTGTAGTTGATAAAAATTAACACCTCCTTGCAAAATCAGGCCATTAGATTTGAAAAACCGTGCCAAGCTGACATCAGCGGGAAGACTTAGTGACCAAGTTTTTGCCGTCTGGACTAGAACGCAGTATTTACAAACCCTTTTACTGCTAGTCACGCTTGTGTATGTGATTATTTCTTACTTGGGGTAAGACAGATAATTTTATTTGTATATATTATTAACATGTAACAGGCTTTTGTGTGAGCCATAATTTGATTTCGATACTGCCTAGTGGGAGAGAGTTTGGGTCACGACAACCTAAGTAGGAATGTGCCTAAAGCAGATTTATCTGGAAAGTGAAATAAAATGTGTAAAAATGTTTGGCAATTGGCCTTACAATTTTGCGACTGTAAGTGAGTGTTAATAAATTGATATTGGCTTTTGCAGTGCCACAAATGTTTAAATATTATATAAAATCATGTAGAGGATGTTAGAACGAAGTTGTCAACAGGTTACAGTGCTAGATTAAGCACACCAAGTCTATTGTATGGAAGACTAACCCTACTGATGGACAGTGCATTTGTATTATCACTGAAGAAGAATGATTACACAGAACTGAGTGTAGATGACGGAAATTAAAGTCTGGTGCAAAGGGTCAGCACACAGGACTGACCCAGGTGAGTTGTAACAGTGTTTATATGTGGAATTAGTGTAGAAAAACGATATTAGAAACAAAATGTGGAAAAAATTGTCTTTTTAAGCTTGTTTATAGTTTAATACACTTTTATTTGTCACTATTAATATTTTATAACAGCCCCCTCCCCCAGAAATATATTAAAAGTCCAATTTATTAACGTACTGATTCATGTATTGACTGACACACCGAAGGATTGACTGAGGTACTCCTTTTGATTGACTGTGTGATAGACGACGGGGAACTTCAAGGCTTCAAGGATCTACTTTTAAAATGATGTAACAGACGGATTGATTTATGCGTGGACTGAATGAATGAATGACGAACTATCTGACCAATGTATTGATAGAGTTATAGTTGAGCAGACAGAATGTCTGAATCGATAAATAGTCATTTGCTTCAGTGGGAGAGTAAAAAGGTAGTCCCATAGCAGATACTTATGCTATGGACCCCCGAGGGAAAGCGAAAGAGAGGCCGACCAA
This sequence comes from Oreohelix idahoensis, assembly GCA_024509875.1. Lineage (NCBI taxonomy): Eukaryota > Metazoa > Mollusca > Gastropoda > Stylommatophora > Oreohelicidae > Oreohelix > Oreohelix idahoensis. Next base: position 4,581 of record JAMPIV010021481.1, read on the forward strand.
AAACAACTTGGCGGAGAACTGTGGAAGCTGAGATGCAAAGAATAAACCACAGTTGGGCACTGTTCGAAGGATGGCCGCCGACCGAGCAAAGTGGAATCAATTTGTTGCTGCCCTACAAGACGCCACCAGGCGTGATGGCCGCTGACTGCTTTGACGGTTGGCGGTTATGGATCAAAGAAGAAGAAGAAGAATAGCAGATACTACCGTAGGGGAGTGAAGTGTTAGAGACCTCACTATACTAGGTCATGCATAGAGAGGTGGGGTGACCAGTACCTTTCCTCGCTGCCTTTTCCTTCCCTAACACAAATGAGAAGTCAGGTACCCATTTACAGCTGGGTAGACTGAATCGTGTCGATCCCGTGAATCTTTTTACTTTTCAAATGCTGTATAACACTAAGTATGGGAGTTCTGGAGTGAAATGGCTGACTTTACTATAATATTGTAACATGTCGAATGATGTATAGCTCTAGAGAGGGAAATCTGGAGTAATGTTATTGCCTTTACTATATTGTTGTAATTTGTCAAATGTTGCTTATCAATAAGGATGGGAATAAGGAGTAAAATTGCTGCCTTTATTATAATATTGTAACTCGTGAATTATTGTATGGCAGTAGAGAGAGGTAAAAAAAAAGGAACCCGTTACACGCCCATTGAGGCATATTGGGAATATGGTGTTAGGCCCATATTATCTTGACCGTCGGCACACGAGGGGTGATGTGGTCGGCATCACGCCGGCCGCCTTAACCTTCCCAGAGTAGCTCTGGTACCCATTTGGGGCTGGGTCGACCCAGGAGCCGTTTGTGGCCTAAAAATTTTCCGCCTCATCTGGGGATCGAACCATAGACCACTGCGCTAGGAAGCCAGTGCACTAACCACTATGCTACCGCGGCTCCAGTAGAGAGAGAAGTCTGGAGTAACATTGCTGCTTTTACTATATTGTAATTTGTTAAATGTTGTATATCACTAGGGATTGGAATTATGAAGTGAAATTACTTTCTCTCTTACAACATTGTTATCTATTACATTTTGTTTAGCACTTAGAAAAAGGAAAGTTCTGTAGTCAAATTGCTGCCTTTCTCAGAATATTGAAACTTGTCAAAATTGGCATTGCAGGTGGAGGTTGTGCAATGAAATGAATAGTTATCCTAGTAAGCGGAGTTCATAGTGGTGATGTTGACGAATATAAAACTGATACAATTTGGTATTGTCCGTGCAGGCTGGGATCTCCGAGGAGAAAAAAAAAAGAATATATTGACTTCTCCCGAACTACGCCTAGGCCGGTCCCAAGCCAGCTGAAAAAGGAGGAGGGTGGCCTGCATGGAGGCCGTAAGGAGGCAGCCACTCCACCATGCAAAGGCACAACAGGCCAATCACCTGTTTGCTTTAAACTTTTGATTACGAGAACTACAAGACAGAAAACCGGACCGATTCTAAAGGCGACAAACTGGAACGGACTACGGACTAAGCCGATAGGATAGTCTGGCGCTCTCTCTCCAAAATATCTACACCTCACGGTAGAACGGGAACGACTTAATAAGTAAGAACTTCTCTCGTTCACGTCGTAAGAGTAATATGACGTTTATGCATGGGACTGGCAACCTTATCATGCACAATAATGTACTACAATAACTATCCCCGCAGGAGCACATTCATGCTGTAGTGTAAACTTGCTATAAGGACCTGCTGCAACTTTGGCTCAGTGCTACTAAGTGAGCGAAAATGGAAATTGTGATATTACTAAGAATAGAATTTTATGTCAGATTCCTGTCAAATTTGAGCTGGTAAAAACAGATTAGTCAAACTGTCCTCTTATCTCGATAGATTTCCCCAAGATATTTATCATGCTAATGTGTGAACCAGAAACTGTGGCGCCATCTGCAGAATCATCATTTTCATCTTCTTTTTTATTCCTTATAGAGCAGTGTTTCTCAACCCTGACAGTGGCAACGCCCCCTTTTGACAACTAATATTTTAAAAAGCTGTTGCAATGAGATGATGTGATGTAGTAGCCACCACTGTTGGAAACACCGTTGCAATACTGTTGAGGCTGGAATTGGACAGTTTGTAGGTAGACGCTGATGTGGATGTGGTATGTTCCAGAAGAAGGTACGCTGATGAAGGCATTCAGCTAGGTCGGGCTTACACAGGTGGCCGACAGGGTGTGTGTGCGTGTGACGCTGTCAATGGACGCGAATGTGTGTGGTTCAGGATAAAAAACACGGGAAAGTCAATAATGGTCACACACACCAACACACATGTAGAAGTCAGGAAAGGGTATAACTTCTTCTCGTTCTACACTGTTTAATAATATAATACAGTCACAAGGACATCATTAAGCACATAGTCCCATGTACAGTACACGGTCATAAGTACAGCTCACGATCATTCCTGGCATCGCAGGTACACATCAAAAATCCATGGATAGTTAATAAGTGGTACATAAATCCCATATCAACGACTTCTCTAAATAGACTGCAGGTATCGCAGTACTAGCAATACGTCAGGAATTCCTCTCTAACTCCTCTGACGAAAAAAGCCATGTGATTCCTTGGCAAAATAAGCCGGTAAATTGCCGGGCTTCAAAACATCTAATGTTCTCAGTATTTCCTCTGACAAAACAGGTCAGGTAATAAATCTCTGGCAAGAAGCCGCCAAAATGCCGGGCTTCATAACATCTAATGTTCTCTGTATTTCCTCTGACAAAACAGGTCAGGTAATAAATCTCTGGCAAATGAGCCGCCAAAATGCCGGGCTTCATAACATCTAATGTTCTCTGTGTTTCCTCTGACAAAACAGGTCAGGTAATAAATCTCTGGCAAATAAGGAAAATGTACTTTTACCTTCACAGACAGCATCATAACCAAGTCACATAATCTCAGCCATCAATCCTCGGCTTTCAGAAAATATATATCGGGGAATCTCCAACATTCATTTAACACAAAAACTATTTTGCCCGCTCACACAATCAGAGAACATGACTGACCTCCCTGGTCAAGCGCCCAGAGCGAACTGTCACAAGATATCGCATATCAGTTCCCGCTCAGCATTCACGCATGCGCCGATCAACGCGAGACGTGAGTAACGTTCATAGCAGCAACTTCTGGACAGGTCTGGACAAAAGTTCGAGAAAAATCTTCCTTACACACAACTGGTAAGTCAAGGGAGACAACAACTAAATCTGACCTGACATGCAAAAAATATAAATGTTTACATCCCCTAGCTTGAAACCAAACTGACCTTAACAGTTTAGCGCACCCTCCGGAAAAAAAAATGATAACATCATTTTTTTTTTTAAATACATCAAATAGAAAAAACAAATGAGGGCGTTAGCATACAAATATCTACACTAAAACATCCTATATTAAGTCATGAACAAAAAAAAAGAATAGAAGTGAGAGTAACGAAGAGGTATGAAGATAGTACGCCAAGTGAACAAAGACTAGATGGGATACGAAAGGAAAGAGTAGAGATGAAGGAAAGCAATGTCTCAAGAGAAAAAAAAATATGACATGGCATGAGACAATGCATATTAAAATAAACACCATTGTAGTACACCAACATACATGATAATCTAAATCTCTAACAGAAAGAAAAGAAAAAAAAAATAACATAATGAGTATGATAACTCAGTCAACAGGCTTATAACGTATAAATAATGCGCTGATAAAGGGCATCAAAATATACAACGCCATCGTATAAGGCTATTACTGACGCACAATCAAGCGTCGGGTGAGGAAAAGTACCTCACAATCTCAGAAAAAAATCTTTTCTCAGAGTATCAATATTGTATAAATAGTTGCTCCTACTAACGCACAATGACGCGCTTAGCACAAAAACATTACAATGACAGAAAAAATTTACTTTCTCTCATGACTTCGTGTATCTGATAAGTTATGTAAAAAATGGTATCATTACAATATTTTACTCTCAACATTGTAAAACACAGTAATATATTAACACTATTTTAAAGAAGTCATAGCACTTCATAATATGATATCCTCTAATATAATATCCTATACTAAAGTACAATATAACCAACTAACTGAACTAAGCCACAAATAAAAGATGCTTCTCGAAGTCTTAGAGCATCCACATCGTAGAAAGGCATCAACGACATCAGAAGTAGCGTCAAATGCCAAATGGTAAAACTGGAACCATAACTCTTGATATATCTGGTAAACTGTTTAGACCCTCAATAAAGCAGCAACCGACTCTCATAGAAAAGCTTACGCTGTGAAACAATACAAATGAGAACCTCTATTTAATAACCGTAGGATTTTATAATATACAATAGTTAATCCTTTTATTTCTAGCTATCAAATGTGGCCGTGTAAATTTCCGGCCCCTGTAGAGTTATAATCAAACCTTCCTCCGTTACACTAAAACAGTAACAGAGAAAGTAATACACCCTAATTCAGAATCATCAATTAAACAGGGTCATACAAATGTACTAACAGAACGTTAATGTATAACCGCATCGTGGGTATCTAAATAACCCCGAAAACTATAAGAAAATCCAGAAGATGAGAGTCAAGTAGAATCGTGTGGGCATCGAGACAGTATATCTGCCATTACATTATCCACACCACGGATAGCTCATACTGAAAAGTGAAAAGGTTGAAGAGCAATAGCGTACCGAGTAGATCTAGAACTCTTCAGGTCCTTATCCTGTATAGATGTGAGGGCTTTTTGGTCGGTTTCACAATGAAATGGGCACCTAGAAGGAATCTCTGAAGTTTAAGTATCGCCCAAACCATAGCTAATAATTCTCGGTCTAGTACCGAGTAATTCCGTTCTGCTGCATTCAGCTTCCTAGAGACATACATTACCGGATGCAGAGTTTCATCATACTCCTGCATCAATGCGGCCCCAATCCCTGTGGATGAGGCATCACTGCGAAGAATAAAAGTCTTATTTGCAGTGGGTAGTCTTAAGATAGGCTGGTTAGAAAATAGTGTCTTAATCTTATCTAATGAGGATTGGCATTATGAAGACCAGCGTACCATATTAGGTGACCCCTTCATAAATAGGGTTGAGAGAAGTGCTGTGATAGATGACAGATTTGGAATAAATCTTCCATAGAATTGTATTAAGCCTAAGAGACTACGGACTTTCTTCTTCGTCTTAGGAATAGTGATGTTAAGAATTTTGGAATTATTGTGGTCTTCCGTCCGCAAGAGACCATGACTAACCCGGTGACCCAGAAAAGAAATCTCGCTAAACCCAATATAGGCTTTGGACAGTTTGGCCGTCAAATTATGAGAGCGTAGAGTTGTCAAAAGTTCGGAAAGACTTTGAAAGTGGTCCTCCCAAGAATTACTAAAAAGGCAAATGTCGTCCAAGTACGCAATGACATCTGGACGATGTGAAAGGATACGACGCATCATGCGTACAAAAGTAGCTGGGGCATTCATGAGGCCGAAAGGCATGAAGTTCCATTGGAACAAACCCCTAGGTGTTGAGAAAGCGGTAAGAGGTTTGGCGCGTTCAGTAAGAAAAGTAAAGAAACTCAGAAGGTATAGATATGTACTAACAATTAAGTTAGTACATGTGGTAAAGAAAACACGTCATTGCAGTAAAGAAGTTGCAATTAACGTGACTGGATATAGACTCAGTCGTGGCGATAGAGTTAGTGTCTGAGTCAGACAAAATCGGAGGAACTTCTTCTACGATAGTGGTTAAAGAAGAGTCAAGGTTAGAGTTGTGACGTACTGAGGTATGTCGAACTGAGCTAAAGGAAGCACCAAAATTATCATGATGAACAATTCTATCATCAATACTGCAAGATTGCACAAAATTAGCAGAATGTATGACGTTAGCAGAAAGTACTTGGTGATAAAATTTTGGCATAGTGGCTGCAGTAAGATTATGTTGCCGTTCCCAAGCAGCAATTTGTACCGGCGTACAAACCTTTACACCATGTATCTGTCCGACAGTAAGGTCGGCGATAGGTGCTCTGAGCAAACATGCATGTATATAACCCGTGAAAAATGGTGTGGCAATGTGGACTATGGCAGTCGGCAAAATTTCAAGTGTCCCACCGAATGTCACACATTTCACTATATTATCTGTAGCACAAGAAGGATGAACTAGAGACTGTCTAATCCCTACAGTCGTGCAACCAGAATCAAAAAGAACTGAGACTGGATTATTATTCACAAGACCCTTATGTAGAATAAGAGACCCTCTTCCGTCATGCGCAGCTGCTGCCGGAAGAGCGGGTAGAGGATGACCGCATCTCAAGGTAGATATAGCAGTAGGTTCGAACAAATTTGTGCACTCCAGGCACTGAGATGCTCTCTCAAAATTGAAAGCAGAGCAAGCGATAGCATTAGAGGTACTATTATTATTGTTCACTTGATTACTAACTCCTTGGGACTCTTGTTGAGCAGAGTTAGCATGGTGACATGATCTATTATTGTTGTGTTGTGATCTACCGCGACTATTATTTCTTTTGAAATCATTGTTATTTGCTCTACTGAAACTATTGTTTTGATTTGAACCCCAGTTTTCATAGATGCGATTGTCATTTCCCCTTTGATCAGAATATCTATTAAATGGGTTTTGTTGTCTCCGTGAAAAATTATTATAGGGTTGATAGTTTCTCTTGAAGTTACCCCTACGAACATTTCCATAATTGTTGGAACTAAAATTTTGAGGACTACCAGATTGCCTCCAGTTCCTAGAAGAAGAATCATTACGTGATGGACCCCCTTGGTTCTGTCCAAAATTACGATTACTCAACCTATCAAAATTATGCTGAGCACATTGAAATTTACGACGAAAATTAGGACCATATGGTGCTGCTGAAGCCACAGGTAAACCTTCTTTGACTTTAGAATTGCTAAGCGTTACATCTGGGTGTGCAGTGACATATTGGCAACAAATTGTTCCATATCTTTCAAGTTTGTAGGCTTACGCTCATGTAAAACGGCAAGAAAAGACTCATTAACTGATGACATGACTTTGTCACGAAGCAGTAAGTCCATAAGGGCTTCGTATGTGTGTTCAGTTTCTGAAAGTTCAACCCAACGTGAGAACGTAAGACGTTTCTTTGAAATAAAATCTGAAAATTCTACCCGTTTCTGGTAACATAGTCTTAAAGCGAAGATGATAACCGTCTTCATTAAGTTGATATTTCTTTAATAAGGCTGCTCTGACAACCTATTAGTTATTCTTGTCAGGACCCTCTAGCATACTTATAGTAGTCAATGCTTCACCTTTAAGTATATCCATCAGTTGTGCAACATATTGCGACTTATCTACTTTATGAGATTCGCATGAAAGTTCAAATCTATTTAGATACAACGATATATCGTCACTGGTAGAGTTGAAAGCAGGTAATTTGACCTTGTAAGAACCAGCATTTATCTTATTAGAAGTTGTTTGATTATTTGACTCATTTTGTGAATTACCCATATTTGCCAACTTTATTTTATCCAACTCCAAAGCTAAGATTCTTTCCTCGTGTTCCATTTTCTGCTTTCTCTCTTCAGCTTCTAATCTCTGTTTTCTTTCTTCAGCTTCTAGCTTCTGTTTTCTTTCTTCAGCTTCTAGCTTCTGTTTTTCCATCTCCATTTGGAATTTTCTCTCATCTGCCTGCATTTGCAATCTTATATTTTCAGCTTCTACTTTATGTCTCTTGTTTTCAGCCTTCTGCGCTTTGGCATATGCACCACGTGCGAATTCTTCCAATTTTGCCCCAGTCATGCTAAGGGATTTCCCTTGTTCGATGAAATAATCCAAAGTAGACATGGTACTATACTATATGAGAATAGATACCTTGTGTGATAATATTATTTGAGATACTCACTTTATCCCAACTCAGTGGGTGACAAGTCTTTACCCAAGAACTTGTATATAATTACTTCACTTAATAATATAATTACTTAACTATATACTTATTGTGTATAACAATATTGACAGTGTATAACAACATATACAATACCAACAAGAATAACAAGGACAAGATATAAGTACAAATGAACACGTTCGCAGAAATCAACAAAACAATAAAGAAAAATAAAGCAAAAAATATTGCAAAAACTTGCAATGATAACTGCGAAAAAATTTACAATACAAGAAACAAAACAGTGTATAACGAATATAACTGAAGGATAGCAAGAGGAGGCAGACACTCACAAACAAATTAATCAAAAACTAAAGAACAGCGAAAAATATTACAAAAACAACATAGGACATCTCGGCACAACTAAACAAAAATCGAAATGACTGAATTCGGTATAAACACGAATTCAGACACACAGTCCCTAAAGAACGCTTCCAGATCTAATGACCGTCCTAGGAGGTATTAGCAGATTTGAAAGTCCCTCCAACAAAACCCGCAAAAATATAAACAAATATATAACATAAAAAACATATAACATAAAACAAGGAATATCGGTATAGTGAGTACAGAAGAAGGCTTATTTACAACATACAGAGGCACAGTTTACAATACATATAGCCACTTATCTTTACAAGGAAATATCCTGGCATCCGCAAGAACAGCAACAATGAAGAACCCAATAAATCCAGCTCTGCAGCAAAGAAATGTAGATCGTATCTGGAACTCCAGAACTGTCGACAAGAAGTAAGCACCTCAGTAGTCCAACGTACAGGAAACACACGAACTGGAACTATCGAATGTCTTGACTTGGATAACTTGATCTTCCGACGAACAGCTTGTGCTTGACTGATTCTAGCCCCGTATTAACTGGCGACCACTGTTGCAAAGGGATGATGGGATGTAGTAGCCACCACTGTTGGAAACACCGTTGCAATATTGTTGAGGGTAGAATTGGACAGTTTGTAGGTAGACGCTGATGTGGATGTGGTATGTTCCAGAAGAAGGTACGCTGATGAAAGCATTCAGCTAGGTCGGGCTTACACAGGTGGCCGACAGGGTGTGTGTGCGTGTGACGCTGTCAATGGACGCGAATGCGTGTGGTTCAGGATAAAAAACACGGGAAAGTCAATAATAGTCACACACACCAACACACATGTAGAAGTCAGGAAAGGGTATAACTTCTTCTCGTTCTACACTGTTTAATAATATAATACAGTCACAAGGACATCATTAAGCACATAGTCCCATGTACAGTACACGGTCATAAGTACAGCTCACGATCACTCCTGACATCGCAGGTACACATAAAAAATCCATGGATAGTTAACAAGTGGTACATAAATCCCATATCAACGACTTCTCTAAATAGACTGCAGGTATCGCAGTACTAGCAATACGTCAGGAATTCCTCTCTACCTCCTCTGACGAAATAAGCCATGTAATTCCTTGGCAAAATAAGCCGGTAAAGTGCCTGGCTTCAAAACATCTAATGTTCGCTGTATTTCCTCTGACAAAACAGGTCAGGTAATAAATCTCTGGCAAGAAGCCGCCAAAATGCCGGGCTTCATAACATCTAATGTTCTCTGTATTTCCTCTGACAAAACAGGTCAAGTAATAAATCTCTGGCAAATGAGCGGCCAAAATGCCGGGCTTCATAACATCTAATGTTCTCTGTATTTTCTCTGACAAAACAGGTCAGGTAATAAATCTCTGGCAAATAAGCCGCCAAAATTCCGGGCTTCATAACATCTAATGTGGCAAATAAGAAAAATGTACTTTTACCTTCACAGACAGCATCATAACTAAGTCACATAATCTCAGCCATCAATCCTCGGCTTTCAGAAAATATATATCGGGGAATCTCCAATATTCCTTTAACACAAAAACTATTTCCCCGCTAACACAATCAGAGAACATGACTGACCTCCCTGGTCAAGCGCCCAGAGCGAACTGTCACAAGATATCGCATATCAGTTCCCGCTCAGCATTCACACATGCGCCGATCAACGCGAGACGTGAGTAACGTTCATACCAGCAACTTCTGGACAGGTCTCGACAAATGTTCGAGAAAAATCTTCCTTACACACAACGGGTAAGTCAAGGGAGAAAACAACTAAATCTGACCTGACATGCAAAAAATATAAATGTTTACATCCCCTAGCTTAAAACCAAACTGACCTTAACAAAAGCCCCCCACCCTTTTAACACCCCCTTGCTCTTTATCGTGGGTACACAAACACACACACACATATACATATATTCCACCATACTTTTAAAAAGGCAATGCAGTTAATGAGTTATCTTTTCTTATAATATAAAGAAAAAGAGAAAGCACATTTATAAAAGCTTAATAATAATATATACTGTTCAAAAAAAAGAAACGCATAGCTATCCGAGGGCGCGTTTTTATGAGTTTGTAAGAAAAATTTGGTGCTAGTGTATATAAAAACAAGCCTCAAATGTTCTTTACAGTGTCAAATGCACGTGTTGACCTGAATTGCGTTCGTTTTTGTAATCGTTACAACGCAGTGGTCAAAATTGTTTATGACGCAATTTTTGACCACAGCTCATGTTGCGCGCACGTGAAAGCAACAAAATTTGGGGTGAACACTATTCACTGACTACGCAACTGAAACCCTATAAAAGGAAAACGCTAAACACAAAAAATTCAGTTCATTTTCAAGCAGACATTTATGGCGTCTCTATCGATAAATTTAAGGAACATTGCAATTGGCCGACTGCATGCAGGCAAAAGTCAAAGTCAGGTTGCCAGGCATCTAAACGTGCATCAGAGTACCATCAGTCGACTTTGGCACCAGTTCCAAGCCACTGGTTCAGTTGAAGACCGGCATCGCAGTGGACGACCCAGAGTGACAACAGCAGCGGAGGATCGCTTTATTCGGCTTCGTCCCCTCAGAGACAGGTTTACAACAGCTTCCTCAACTGCCCAGTCATTGCCTGCAGGACGTCATGTGTCTGATCAAACTGTCCGGAATAGACTGCATGACGCTGGACTTTGGGCACAACGACCTCACCGAGGACCTGTCCTTACGCGCCGCCATCGCCAAAATCGACTTCTTTGGGCCAACCAGCATCGTCCCTGGGCAGCTGACAATCAATGGAGACGTGTCTGGTTTAGTGACGAATCTTTCTTTTTGTTGCAGCGTCATGATAGACGGCGTAGGATCTACCGTAGGCGAAATGAACGTTTTGCCCAAAATTGCGTTGATGAAGCTCCGTCACACGGTGGTGGAGGTGCAATGGTGTGGGGAATGACCAGATACAACGGAAGGAGTCAATTGGTGCACATTGAAGGAGGCTTGAATGCGCAACGATACGTCAATGAAATTCTTCGACCCCATATCCTTCCACTTTTGGCTGCCCAAAGGTCTGTGTTTCAACAGGACAACGCCAGACCCCATTGTGCACGGTTGACCACTCAGTTCCTGACTGCCAACAACATTCTCACCCTTTCCTGGCCATCCCTGTCTCCGGACATGAGTCCGATTGAGCACCTGTGGGATGAGCTGCATAGACGTGTTTGTCGCCGAGACGTTGCTCCAGCCGATCGTCGTGATCTGTTTCAGGCACTCCAGGAAAAGTGGGCAGCCATCCCACAGGCCCACATCAGACGTCTGATCGCATCCATGCCCAGGAGATGCCAGTCACTGATCGATGCAAGAGGAGGCCACACACCATACTAACGGGAAAACCCGTGCGCCAAAAAACTCTCGTGACCCAGAAGCAAAACAACTGTCAATTGATTGGTTGAACCCTAAGGTATTCTTGTGTGCAATTTGAACAATTAACTCATTAAATTAAAAAAGTTATTGAATGTCAAAATTATGGCTATGTGTGTGCCTTCAGTAGCTATGCGTTTCTTTTTTTTGAACAGTATAATAATAGCCCCTTCAGTCATAACTGACTATGGGAATGCGCCCCAGAGGTGACAGCTCTTAGCTGCTTATTTTCGACGTTTTCTCATCTCTTCGGTTTGTTGTGTGAGCTTCTTTTCGCCCAATCTGAGGTGGCGCCGTAAATAGCATCGCTACTTGGTGCGATCGGCAGCTTCACCCTCCTACGATGCTGAATTTATGTCTCTTTACGTGTAGTGTTGCTCAGAGCAACCTAACCTTTGAGGTGAAGACAGGAGTACGACAGGGATGTCCCTTATTAACCACTCTATTTTTAACAGTCATAGACTGGGTGATGTGCCAGACAACAGAGGGCAGTCCAAGAGGAATAAGATGGACTACATTTTCTACATTGGAAGATCTGGAATATGCAGATGACATTGCACTACTAGCACATTCACATCAACACATCTAGGAAAAAACGGATAGACTTAATAAGTTTAGCCAGCAGGTGGGCTTGAACATCAATTTAAAGAAGTCAGAGGTCATGACGCTCAATGTGAGCAGCCCTGAGCCCATTCAGTAAGGAATCAGCAACTGGAACAGACAGACACCTTCACATACCTAGGATGCATAGTAACACCAGACGGCGGGGCAGGCAAAGACATCAACATCAGAATGAATAAGGCAAGAACAGCCTTTTTTAGCCTAAACAACATCTGGAAGTCCTCTCAATACAACACAAGCACAAAATTAAGATTATATCAGAGCTGTGTGCTTTCTGCGCTTCTCTATGGTGCGGAGTGCTGGAGAGTTACAGAGAAGGAAATGTCGAAATTGTCCTCTTTTCACACAACATGCCTAAGAAAAATTCACCGAATCTTTTGGCCGAATACTATCACCAACCAAGATCTGCTTACTCGGAGCAAGCAAGAGGACATGCACACCACCATAGCTAGCAGACGCTGGAGCTGGGTTGGCCATGTCCTCAGAAGAGACCCCGATGCCATCACAAGAACAGCTATGCTTTGGACCCCTGAAGGAAAACGAAAGAGAGGCCGACCAAAAACAACCTGGCGGAGGACTGTGGAAGCTGAGATGCAATGATATGAACCAGAGTTGGGGCACTGTACGAAGGATGGCCACCGACCGAGCAAAGTGGAATCAATTTGTTGTTGCCCTACAAGACGCCACTAGGCGTGATGGTCACTGACTGCTTTGACGGTCTGTGGCTAAGGATCAAAGAAGATATAAGTTGTACTATATAAGTTGTACTATATAAGTTGTACTATATAAGTTGTACTATATAAGTTGTACTATATAAGCTGTGCTATATAAGTTGTACTATATAAGTTGTACTATATAAGTTGCTCCGTGAAGATGTAAAGAAAAGATTTGGCTATTTCTCCCTCAGGCATGCCGTACAAGGCGACTCTCATGAAGATGCCAACCTCATCAAGTAAACAACTTGCTATAGAAACTATTGCTGCAACTGCCTATACATGCTTTGTGCAGGTTTCCTGGTAGGGGATCAGCTGTAGTGGTGGCTCCATGCTACATAAATAGTGAAAAGAAAATGATGATAGTGATGATATTATATAAACTGTAGGGGCCTATAGGCTAATAAAACGTAAAAATTAAATGGGTTAACCAAATGAATGATCAAAATAAAGCCATCCAACTACCATATTGTGCTTTACATACTAGAGTTACTATTTCTACAGATGGCAGAAGCAAACACTCCTGTATGATTAGCATTTCTCATGGAACTAAGGAGAGTTTGTTTAACATGACAGTGTTATACTTAATGCCCATTGGATCACATGTGGGTCATCATATTTTAGATTTATATTACGACTTTTAATCTACATCAGTGTATTCAATTTACGTTTCACTACATTTCTAAACATAAAATAAAGTTAACTATGTGGAATAAAACGTAGGAACTTACTGTGAAATGGCTTTTCTCGCTAGAGAAACAGAGCTGATTCACGCTGCAAATTTCAAACCATGGGGATGGCCATTTGTGAAGGGGAACTCATGCAGTAAATTTTGAGCAGTTATCAACAGTTATGGTTATCGGCTTAGTCCGTAGTCCGTTCCAGTTTGTCGCATTTAGTGGTTAATATGGCCCTACAGTGGTTCTATGGGCTTTAAGGATAAAAAAACGACATAATATTAAAAAGTGTCTATGGATTGCGCGCAAAAAAATAGTGGGTTATATATGGGCCGCTGGGCCTTGAGGGGTTAACTAAAATATCCCGACTCACTAGAAGTTAGTTTAATTACGGCTGAGCCCACAAGGTGTAGATTTATGTTTACACAAAACAAAATACAGCCCACATAAAGGTAACACGAAAAAATAACAACAGACTCTGTTATGTTGAATTTTAAAACAAAGTATAGATTCTCACAACTATGAAAGATTTACAAGTGAACAATAAATGTGTGCTCTCATGTTTAGAAACAAACTATGGTCAGCAAATGAACTAGGAGATCTTTTCTATGGTACTCTTGCTGGTGGGTATTATAGTCATCTCTCCAAGAATGGGGAACTATTATCTAACTTATATGCTACAAATCAACTAGCTATAGGAGGAAGCATATTTCCACATAAAAGAATACATAAAGCAACATGGATATCACCAGACCACAAAAATGAGAATCAGATTGATCACATATGCATAAGTAAGAAGTTTAGGTCACCACTGCATGATGTGCAAGTATGTAGATGAGCAGAAGTGGTATCAGACCACCATCTTCTGTTGGCTAAATCAAAACTAAAACTCAAGAAATTTACAACAGTATATAGCTACAAACAAAGGTATAATGTGAGATATCTAAAAAATCAGGAAATAAGAGAAAAATTGTCAATCACAGTATTCATCAAATACCAAATACTCCAACGGCTGGAAGATGAAATAGATACGGAAGACCACTGGCAACAAGTTAAAAAATATATGGAACGAGACATATGAATAAGTACTGAGAAAAAAGGGAACATCAGCACAAAGCATGGATAACAACAGAAACCATTAGCAAGATAGACGACAGGAAAAACAAGAAAGCAGATTTAAACGGAAGCAAAACCAGAAGCTCCAAAGCCATGGCTCTTGGAGTGTACATAGAAGCAAACAAAGAAGTAAGAATGAACATCAAAAGGGACAAGAGAAAGTATTCTGAAGGCAAGGGAAAAGAGGAAGCTGCAGCCAAAGGATATATGAGGGACCTGTACAACAACACAAAGAAGCTAACAGGGAAATATAAGTGTCACAGATGGAAATAGTGCAGCAGTAATCATCCACTTTTCCCCTTCCCCATCTAGTTTATATTTTTTGCTACATGAACGAAGGATTCACTAGTGCAATTAACACGTGAGCCATCTGGCAATTAAGCCCTATGTGAAACAGAGAGCGAAGCGCGGAGCATGGCGTAATAGATTCTTTGATCAGGGAAACACACGATATTAAATCTGAGACGGACCTTGGAATTATAAATCTTTCAGGGGAAGTAATTGCGTAGCTGATATTCGGCAAAGCGGAAATGATGAAAGTCAAGCCAGAGAGGTTGTCGACGGAAGAGGTGGTAAAATTACCTTTGATTCAAGAATCGAACGGCAACTTGGCTCGGGTCTCGCATTAAAGAACGATAGAACGGAATTTATCAAAATATACAATGTCTTACCGATAGCCATGATCAGTTGCCCAGAAATCTATCTGAATTCACTAGCTCGTTATCTTAAGATTTCTCGTACAGAGGGAAAATTATTAGATTTTCGTGGCTTGTTTCATTTTTCTGATTGCGGTAATTTATATATTAGCCTTCAAGTAATTTAGTGTGTTTAAAGTTTTCATTATATTTCACTGAGATTTTCTGTGCTCATTAAATAACGTATAGCTAAATTTTCCAGCCGTTAAGTAAATTTAGTTACTCGCTATTTCCCAGTAAGAGATGTTTTAAATTGAACAGTACATGCACTAAATAACTGTCTGCTGACGGTATATATTATTTACTTCTATCCATTTAATGTAATTTTATAAATGACTAGTGTTCATAGCACGCGTTAAAAACGATAGGATAAGCTAGACACGTGTGTTTTAAATCTAATTTATAACAGAATGGTGAAAAGGTCCTATTTTAACACGCGTTAGATGTGATATTGATAATTTGGTGTAATGTTTATATTTTCTTTCCTAAAATCTAGGCTGATCAAAACCTGAGTACTAGAGGCTTTTCTTATGGCCATATGAACTTATGATCATACGAACTTATAATATTATAAGCATCCAAGGATATTTAATATTGATGAGTTTCTTGCTGTGACCTGTGCGGTCCAATTTTCCCCATTTTCATGAGAGAAAGCAGAATAGAAACATTAATTTAAAATATTAACTGCACCAGAACTATTACCAGATTTGCTTATATCAATCTCATCAGCCAGCTGTGGCGAAATATATTGTCAGCAACATTTGTGTAACTTAACCTAGCGTTTCAGCCACCAGAGGCTAGACAACCCAGGAACCATCTATATGTTCTATTTATCCTACATCGGCGATGACCACGCACGAACCTTACTCCAACCAACTGGAGAGATTGATAACTTATTGTATCCAGGACAAATTAAAACATTTACTCTAGCGACTCCCGTGAAATTTGCAGTCAGCAACTACGGCGAGTCTGGGGCTGGATTTGGCAAAACTAAAATTTGACACTTAATAGCATTATTACTTTTTAGTATATTTCCTTGGAATGCCTGCGACAACTACTGGGGTAAGCAAATCTGAAAGTGGCCACGGTGTGTATGTGAATTGAATGAACAGAGAAAGAAACTTATGTCTTTTGTTAACATCATATACTTATATGGTTTCTTCTTTCTGTTTTTTTAATCTCTATAATCTGATTAGTCACGGAATAGATTACATTAGGAACCTATTCTTTTCCCATACTGAATATTTCATAACTTATTGTTACCTTTTGATCTTTTGGATTAATTAACCTCTGTTGGGATCGTTCTTTCTTTTCCTTTACCAGGGGAAAGAACCTATTTGTTTAATTTTCATTTTGTCTGTAAACCATGGTCTATTGATGCATATGATTTATGTTGTGATTTTCTATTATAGTGCGTTTCACAATGTTTGCCGCTGTTTAATATTCAATATCTCTGCAACCACTTGATCGTAATTGTTGCAACTTTGCATATGACCTAATGATCGCTATGTCTCGAGGGGGACATTTTTTTCCTCGTTAACAAACTTATGGTTTTAAATTTTCTTTATTTAAAGTATACAAAATCTACCACCTCTTAGTCCAACCGTGTATTGAGAGAGCTTACCCCTTCATATTTGTGAGCTATTTCGATTTAACATCTTGAACGCATTTCACGTGATTTTCTCCGTGTTTCAGCTCACTATCGCACTGTTTTGAACATTACGTTGATCCTTCCGGTGCGTTCTGTTACCGTTCTACTGATTGTGTATTTCAGTGCATAGACGTATCTTGTGGTATTCTGGGTCTGTAATACAATGGGAATGAAAGTCAAGTTCCTTACACTGCATACAATGGCAGTGAAGATGTATAAATATTTCTGCAGAGAAGCTAAGCGTGGTAAACTGTATCGGAGTCTCTCAAATCCTGAAAAGAGAACTATTCACGCTTTCGGTTTAAGTAAACGCTCATTTCATCAATTACTCAAAGCTAATGGAATTTTCAGTTCAATCAATACCAGGACGCAAGGAAGAAATAAAGTAGTAGATAGTTTTGACAGGGATGTCATTAGAAGAGAGATTTGTAGAAAGTTCAATTCCAAAGAAACTGTGACACTAAGAAAACTTAAAATTCGGCTGAGAACACACAATGACATTAATGTGTCGAAATCAACATTATGGAGAACTGTTAGAAGCATTAGCTTTACGTTTAGGAAGTACGCTAGTGGAAGAAACGTCATCTGCGAGAAGCCGCACTTAGTATCTATGAGAAGTAAATATTTACGTGAAGCACGGGAAATGCGTAATCAAGATTATGATATTGTTTATGTGGATGAAAATTGGATCAATGCACACCACACAAGTGAAAAGGAATGGCAGTTATCAGATGGAACGATTAATAGATGTGTACCCAGTGGAAAAGGACGTCTTATAATGACACATGCAGGCAGCAGACATAATGGGCTAGTGAAAAATGCTGAACATATTTTCACTTCCCATTATACGGACAACCGGGACTATCATACCGAGATGAACGGTAACATATTTAGAGAGTGGATTGAAAATACTCTTCTTCCGTCCCTAGACAGACCATCCTGTCTGATAATGGACAACGCATCATACCACAACGCTGTAGCAAAAGAAGACAAAATCCCGACATCTTCAAGTACAAAAGATGCTATAAAGATTTGGCTCAGAAAAGAAGACATTCCATTTAACGAGGGGTTTCTGAAACCTGAATTACTGTCCCTTGTTAATAAATCACAAAAGACCAAGATATTCCATACAGACAAGTTGATTCAACAGCATGGTCATATGTGTTTGAGACTGCCACCTTATCATTCACATTTAAACCCAATTGAACTCGTTTGGGCAAAAGTTAAAGGACAGGTGGCAGCTGAAAATAAAATGTTCAAACTATGCAATATGAAAGAACTAACATATGCCGCCCTCTCGCAGATAGACAAAGATTATTGGTGTAAATGTGAAGACCATGTCTTAAAAGAGGAAAATGACTATTGGAAAAAAGATGGACTGTCGTTCGTTCAGCCGAGAATAGTCATCAATATGTTAGACTCGTCTGACTCAGAATAAGTGTGTAAATACCTTATATGTTTTATATGTTTTCTCCTCCATCTATGTGTATATGTGAACCAATTCATTTCCTTTTTATCTCCACGATTTCACTACTATTTTTAACATACACAGTACTTTCACCTCTTCATGCATCCATTCACGTTTTAGTATAAAAAGTAACATTTACAACGAATAGGCGTTATTATTCTCTCAAATATTTCGAAGAAATAAAAAAGGACCTCATGTAGTAATCAGTTAACAAACCCCTCTAACATTCGAATTGTATAGACGCCTATGCCGAAAATATGCAACTTTCGTCATTTACGGTAAATTATTTTCTTCCAGGACAAAATAATTACTTCGTTAAAAAAGATCAAAGAAATTAGCCGTTGCAAGAAAAGAACACTGTCTGCAACATTGAATTTTATAAAAACTTTGGGACATTGAAAATATAAGACCACATGCAAAAAATCATGTTTATAAGTGCAAGGAATATGGAGATATTTGAAGTCAATCTTCGACCGGTCTTTTTGAAACGCTCTATAATAATAAACTTTATTAAATCTTTAGTTATCGTGTCGGTCAACCCCTATCCATTATATGTTATCCATAGTTTGTTTTTTCACGTTCGTGCGTATTTGTCACAGAATTGTGTGCATGTGAGTGCAGTGTAACTTGTATTTTCGTACAGGGAGAGAAAGTGCGTCTGATTTAAATATCGTCGTCCAGATAGGCTGGATTAGATGAATTATTCAATCCAGAGACTATCCTTTCTCTTACACGATCACCCTCGTGATAAAAACTATATCTTACCCCTTTCTTTCACATTTTCATCTTTCATAAGCTCTGAAAGGTAGTGCTTATGACGTCTACGTGAAACTGGGAAGCAGCTATCAAGATATTTACGACATGCTAAAGAAGGCTTTACTGGAGCGGTTCAAGATGAACGCTCGCAAATTTTTGCACCTGTTCAGAAACAGCAGAAAAGACGGCACGGAGACATTTCATCAATTCTCTTCTCGCCTGACGGGATATTTGACAAAGAGCATGGAACTTTTCGAGCTCCCTCTCCCTTTTGAAGGACTCCAGGAATTTGTTCTTATAGAACAAATAAAATCCACGTTGTCAAACGAAACCCG
Source organism: Oreohelix idahoensis (assembly GCA_024509875.1). Taxonomy (NCBI): domain Eukaryota; kingdom Metazoa; phylum Mollusca; class Gastropoda; order Stylommatophora; family Oreohelicidae; genus Oreohelix; species Oreohelix idahoensis. The sequence goes on from JAMPIV010021481.1 coordinate 24,202, forward strand.
TAGATTTCTGGCTTAACAGGGCGCAGTCAAGTTGGAGGACATTCTTAGAAAGTCTGAATGTTACGTGAATGCTTTGGCCGAGCTTCCCAGCACTAAACGCAAGCCGACAGATGAGCATTTTCGGAAAGATAATCCAGAGCCGTCTTCCCATTCTTCCCATCACTATAATCAACGAGAAACTTTCCCTCAGAACCCTCCCCAGGAAAAATCGAAATTCTTTAAAAAGCGGTACCCCACGCAATATTCTGATCAACCCAACCGGCCTACATGGCACAGCCGCCAGAAATGTCAAGATAAGGGAAAGACCCCTGCACAAGGGACATCGGATCAGAGCAAGCACACCGGGACGAATATAATCGGTTGCTTGTTAACAGACTCGCAACGGAGAATGAGTGTCAGTGATTCTCAACCTGAGGGTGAGAGGCCCTCAACGCGATGAACTGTTATTTTGAATGGGACTTCAGCATCTTGTCTTTTTGACACAGGATTATCTTTTGAATGTATTGTCGCAAGACATTTGGTCAAACCTGGTCAAGAGACAGAAGACACCGTAAAACTATGTGGAGTTTTCAAGAGTGATGCACCCATGACGCTTCCCATCGCATTGGTGGAGATACACTCTGATTTCGTCAGAGGTGTTATCAAAGCGGCTATTATGGATGATCCTATCTACCCAGTCATACTTGGATGTAGATATGTATTTGTTGGGAGACCGAAAGAGCCGACTGCGGCAGCAGTAACCACAAGAGGGCAAACCAAGAAAGAATGGGAGCCTGCGCCAAATTTGTTACCTCAGGAACTAAAAGAGGCGCAGCAAAAGGACCCTACCTTGGAACCCTGCTTTAGGAAACTGCTCATGGCCAAGGACCCCAGACACAACGGAGACCTCTTTTCTAAGGATGGCGTACTATATCGTAGAACGGGCAGCCCTGATCAAGGGCATAACGAGCTCCTAGTACAGACACAGTACAGAGACAAAACTTATAAATGGGACACTCTCTTCCCTTTAGCGGACATATGGGACAAACCCCACTATTCAGCGAATATATACTCACTATTGTTGGCAGGAATGAACACTGATATTATCAGATACGTGAAATCATGCGCCCACTGCCAACGGGTGGCACCCAAGCATTGGACACCCCCAGTTCCAATGGGTGAAATGCCAATAGTGGGGACACCATTTGAACGGGTTGTTGTCGACATTGTTGGACCCCTAGAAAGGAACAAAAGAAGGAACAGGTTCATCCTGACCTTAGTCGACACTTGCACTATGTGGGCCGAAGCTATACCGCTAACATGCACGGATTCCAAGCATGTCGCAGAAGCCCTAGTGCAAATTTTCATGCGGTTGGGATTTCCTGAACAAGTTTTGACGGATAACGGATCCCAATTCCGTAGCCTGTTAATGGAGGAGATCTTTAAGATCTTGAGGGCCAAGCACATCCACACAAACCCCTACCATCCGTACGGAAATGGGCTCGTGCAGCGCTTCAACGGCAGCCTCACCATGATGATACGTAAGCTGGGACAAGAGAAACCTGAAGACTGGGACGTTTTCATTCCTGCAGCTTTATTCGCCTACAGGGAAGTCCCCCAGGCCTCTACGGGTTTACCACCAGCTACTCTTTTATTCGGCAGACATATTAAGGGGCCGATAGAAGCCTTATTCCGGTCATTGACAAACCAGAAGGCCGAGGAGACAGTCGTCTTAGCCAGCAAATATGTATCGAAACTTAAGGAAAGGTTACAACTAGGATGGGATCTAGCTACAACCAACCTTAAGAAAGCACGCGCAAAGCACGCTAAACGGTACAATCAAGCGGCTAAAGAGAGAGAACTCCAACCAGGGGAGAAGGTTTTGTTGATACTACAAACCGGAAGCAACAAACTTCGCATCGGATGGCAAGGGCCGTTTACCGTCCTTAAGAAGATCTCAAGAACGAACTACAAGATCGTTATTAAATGAAAAGAGAAGGTCTACCACATAAATCTGTTAAAGAAATACTTGGAAAGACCGGTGCCATCCTCCGAACATCTTCTGGCGGTAGCGATAACAACCGAAGATGAGGAAGATGACGATAGTTGCATGGAATATCCATTGCAACAAACGGATTCTTTTCAAGATGTGAAATTCGGTGACAATCTCTCTGAAGCACAACAGACAGAAACGAGGGCGCTACTGAAACAGTACAGAGCAGTTTTGACGGGTGTACCTGGTCGAACACATCTCGTAGAGATCGATATGAAACTGAAAAACGAGACAACTGTGCGAACCAGAGTTTACCCCATCCCGTATGCTAAAGCTGATACGCTACGCGGAGAAATAGACAAGCTACGTCAAGCAGGAATTATCAGTGAGTCTATCTCTCCTTACAGTTCCAGTGTAGTGCTGTTACAGAAACCCAATAAGGAAGTTCGGCTGCGCATAGGTTACCGATTACTTAACACTGTAAAGGAATTCCAGCCGGAACCTCTCCAGAGCGCTTCTGACCTGTTCACCAAGCTTAGCAGGGCAAAAATTATCTCCAAAATTGACCTGAGTAAAGGTTATTACCAAATACCAGTCAAGGAGGAAATTAAACCCCTGTTAGCTTTTAGCACCAGTGAAGGACACTATACCTTCAACGTGATGCCGTTCGGATTGCATATTACACCGGAAGTCTTTACCAGAATGGTGAGAAAGCTTTTAGAACCCTTGCAAAGTCCCCATATCCATAATTTCAAGGATTACATATTAATTGCATCGGAAAACTACGACCAACATATTGCTACGGTTGCTATGCTCCTCAGGAGACTACAGGAAACTGGCCTCACAGCCAGTCCAGCAAATGTCTTATCGGTTTCGAAAAGCTCGACTTTCTGGGGCATACTTTTTCTCAAGACTGCATGTAGCCAGTTGCCAAGAACATTGAGAAAATAGTTGCAGCTAAAAGACCCCGAACGAAGAAAGACACACGCTCATTTCCATCTCTGTGTGCATACTATCAGAAATTTATTAACAATTTCAATGGGCTAACGGCACCCCTTAATGACCTTACCAAAAAGGGGCGACCGGAAACAGTTATTTGGGATGCTAAGTGCGAACACGCTTACAGCACTCTCAAACGACAGCTGTCCGAATATCCAATTTTACGGTTACCTGACCTTAAGAAACCTTTTATATTGTGAGTCGACGCATCGGGTCAAGGCATCGGGTCAACCCTGCTACAAGCAGACGACACTGATCTGAACCTGTTATTCCCAGTCTTTTATGGCAGCCGAAAATTGAACACAGCAGAACAGAACTATTCCACAGTGGAGAGAGAATGTCTAGCACTCGTCAGTGGTATCAGGAAACATCACGAACCCTTTACGTCGTTTCATTTACAGTGCAGATGGACCATGCCCACTTGCTTTTCTTGGAGCGAATAAGGAATTCAACGCGAGGATTATGCGGTGGGCGTTGCTCCTAAGTGGATATGCTTTCAAAGTAGAATACATATCAGGAAAACTAAACGTGGGAGCAGATTCTATGAGTCGAAATTGGAGCAGTGAGGAAGAAAGGGAAAGAGAAGATAGCAATCACTCGCAAGATACGGATAACATCAGCGCTATTTTCACAGATGAGAAATAAAGTTTTTCATATCTTCAAGCCCAGACGAAATGTCACAGATGGAAATAGTGCAGCAGTAATCATCCACTTTTGCCCCTACCCATCTAGTTTATATTTTTTGCTACATGAACGAATGATTCACTAGTGCAATTAACACGTGAGCCATCTGGCAATTAAGCCCTATGTGAAACAGAGAGCGACGCGCTGAGCATGGCGTAATAGATTCTTTCATCAGGGAAACACACGATATTAAGTATGAGACGGACCTTGGATTGTAAAACTTTCAGGGGAAGTAATTGCGTAGCTGATATTCGGCAAGGCGGAGATGATGAAAGTCAAGCCAGAGAGGTTGTCGGCGGAAGAGGTGGTAAAATTACCGTTGATTCATGAATCGAACGGCAAATTGGCTCGGGTCTGGCAGTAGGTGTGACTTTCGCATTAAAGAACGATAGAACGGAATTTATCAATATATACCATGTCTCTCCGATAGCCATGATCAGTTGCCCAGAAATCTATCTGAATTCACTAGCTCGTTATCTTAAGATTTCTCGTACAGAGTGACAATTATTAGATTTTCGTGGAGTGTTTCATTTTTCTGATTGCGGTAATTTATATACTTGCCTTCAAGTAATTTAGTGTGTTCAAAGTTTTCATTATATTTCACTGAGATTTTCTGTGCTAATTAAGTAACTTATAGCTACATTTTCCAGCAGTAAACTAAATTTAATTTTTCGCTATTTCTCAGTAACAGATGTTTTAAATTGACTAGTACATGCATTAAATTACTGTCTACTGACGGTATATATTATTTACTTCTATCCATTTAATGTAATTTTATAAATGACTAGTGTTCATAGCACGCGTTAAAAAACGATAGGATAATCTAGACACGTGTGTTTTAAATCTAATTTATAATGGAGTGGTGAAAAGGTCCTATTTTAACACGCGTTAGATATGATATTGCTAATTTGGTGTAATGTTTATATTTTCTTTCCTAAAATCTAGGCTGATCAAAACCTGAGTACACTAGCAGCTTTTCTTATGGCCATTTGAACTTATGATCATACGAACTTATAATATTATAAGAATCCAAGGATATTTAATGTTGATGAGCTTCTTGCTGTGACCTGTGCGGTCCAGTTTTCCTCATTTTCATGAGAGAAAGCAGAATAGAAACATTAAATTAAAATATCTATATGTTCTATTTATCTTACACCGCTGATCATCACGCATGAACCTTACTCCAACCAACTGAAGGCATGGATAACTTATTGTATCCAGGACAAATTAAAACACCGACTCTAGCGACTCCGGTGAAATTTGCAGTCAGCAACTACGGCGAGTCTGGGGCTGGATTTGGCAAAACTAAAATGTGACACTTAATAGCATTATTACTTATTAGTGTATTTCCTTGGAATGCCTGCGACAACTACTGGGGTAAGCAAATCTGAAAGTCGCCACTGTGTGTGTGTGTGTGAATTGAATGAACAGAGAAAGAAAACTTATGTCTTTTGTTAACATCATGTACTTATATGGTTTCTTCTTTCTTTTTTTTATCTCAATGATCTGATTAGTCACGGGATAGATTACATTAGGAACCTATTCTTTTCCCATACTGACTATTTCATAACTTATTGTTACCTTTTGATCTTTTGGGTTAATTAGCCTCTGTTGGGATCGTCCTTTCTTTTCCTTTATCAGAGGGGAAAATATATTTGTTTAATTTTCATTTTGTCTGTAAACAATGATCTATTGATGCATATGATTTATGTTGTGATTTTCTATTAATAATAAACTTTATTAAACCTTTAGTTATCGTGTCGGTCAACCCCTATCCATTATATGTTATCCATAGTTTGTTTTTTCACGTTCGTGCGTATTTTCACAGAATTGTGTGCAAGTGAGTGCAGTGTAACTTGTATTTTCGTACAGGGAGAGAAAGTGCGTCTGATTTAAATATCGTCGTCTAGATAGGCTGGATTAGATAAATTATTCTATCCAGAGACTGTCCTTTCTCTTACACGATCACCCTCGTGATAAAAACTATATCTTACCCCTTACTTTCACATTGTCATCACTATTACCTCTGCTCAGACAGGACTATAAACATCTATTACCTATTTGATAATTCCTCCACGACAATAAGCAAGCAAATTGCCTCATAAAAGACAAGAATGAAAAATCGCTTAGTAATATACAAGAACAAATGAAGAGATGGACAGAACATGTTGATGGACTTCTCAATAAACCAGAGCTAACTAATCCTCCAGACATCCAGTTAGCAGAAGAGGAGCTACAAATCATCTGTAAGCGACAAAGTAGAGAAAAAATAAAGAAAGCCATAAAGCTTCTGAACGATGGAAAAGCAACTGGTCCAGATGGAATTCCAGCAGAGGCCATCAAAACAGATATTGATACCTCTACAGAAATATTATACAAACACTTGTAAAATTCTGGGAGAGAGAGAGAAAATACCAGCAGAATGAAAGGAAGGTTATCTGGTCAAGTTGCCTAAGAAGGGAAGTTTACAAGAGTGCACAAATTATAGATGAATAATGTTACTACCAGTGCCAGGAAATGTATTAAACAGAATATCCGTGAGAGATTAAAGGAGTCCATAGACAAGGAAGTGAGAGATGAGCAAGCATGTGTTTGACAAAACAGATCATGTACATGTCACCGTGGGGTTTGCCCAAGCATTATTCATGCTATTGGCGAGGTCAGCTAAACGCTTAGGACAGCTCACAGGGAAGAAAATAATGTATGAAAATAACAGTTAACAGCTCAGTAAATCGGCTCGCGTTAACTAAAAGGGAGTAATTGTCTTGAGTTGTAAATAAAAAGTTCTACCAATAAATTTAAGTGAAAACATTTAGAGCAGCGAATCAGAAGTGGCGAGAGAAACACAGGACAGAAAAATGACCAGAGGTCATTGGGGCAGTCCTGAGTTTATGCTTGAAGAAGAAAGGTGTGTTCGCTGAGCTGACAAGATGTACCTTCTGTGGTTTTACAGATAGAGAATAGGTATATGGAGATATTCAGAAGATCAGCCATCACTAGTCAGTGTTATATGAATAAGAAGTTACTTATAGACTCAGTGAGTTGTGAATTAGTGTATTTCTCAAGGAATTCAGCGATTTGGCTGTAAGTATTGACTGAATTTATAATTTGCACGAGATAGAATTTTGTATACAGGATATATAACACAGAAGCATAAGGTTGACAAGTCGCTATGAGCACTGTATGACTAAGTGAAGAAAAGCAGGTGATATGAAGATATTACGGCTATTTAAGAAGAAATAGTTGGTCAAGCACATTACGACTAATTATGAACAAATGGATGGTTATGAAGTATAGGAAGAAAACTATATGTATCATCGTGAAGTTACGATAAGCAAAGTATGATCTATTCAGAAATATATATGACATTTAAGCGACTATGAGGGTCGACTTCCATATGAGAACCGCCAACATGCTCTCCCATGTAAGTATATGCCTGGGAACTTTGATATATTATGCATGAGTTGAATTTTGCTTTCAGGAACTGTAGTAGAGACAGGACTGACAAGTTTGTCAGGGAGAAAAATAAGTACATATGCAATGAGTATGAAATGCTGAAACGGAGCATAGAAAAAATGAATAAACAGTAACAAATTTTGGGGAAGACTAAAAAAGTCTACTGGAGATGATATAATGTCAAAGGACGAATATGTATGTTCACGAGATATAGAGCTTATGTACAAAGTACCTCTGAGATGATTGTATACTGGAGATGATATAATGTTAAAGGAAGAATATGTATGTTCACGAGATATAGAGCTTATGTACAAAGTATCTCGGAGATGATTATATGCAAGCTCTATTATTTGAATTACTTGCCTTGCTGGGTGCTCGCACCATGTAAATAAATGCTTTGAAGGATAAGTATGGATTTGATTTCATCCTTTGATCGTTGCTGTATGTAGGCCATGTCTATTTAAAACTACCACAATACGAAATCACTAGTAACACCAAAGAAGGAATAGAACGGATCTTGAGGTCGATGAAGAGGGAAAATTGTCTCATCCAAGAATCAACATCTCTGGCGGAGATGGCCAGTACACACATATCTATATTCTAAAATTTGGAAGATAAATAAAAGAGAACTTGTAAAACTTGAATTACATCACTAGGCCTGCCATCTGCCACCTAGTTATATAGCGCTGTCACATAAGACTAATTGATGCCGTAACCAGCCCTGTGACATACAGACCAGATAGCCACAATGGGAATAATAGTTGAACAAAGTATGGAATGGAATTCACCGCTATACATCGGATTCGTGGACTATGAAAAGGCATTTGACAGTGTAGACAGAGAATCACTTTGGAAAATGATGATGCATTATGGAGTTCCCATGAAGATCATTAACGTAATAAGGAAGACCTATGAAGACATGACATGCAGAGTTCTTCATTGAGGACAACTTACAGAACCGTTTAGAATTAGAAAGGGAGTGAGACAGGGATGCCTCTTATCTCCATTTCATGTCTTACTAGCAACAGACTGGGTTATGAAAACATCGACATCACAGAACAGCAATGTAATCAAGTAGAATCTGACTAAACAGCTTGATGATCTGGATTTTGCAGATGACATGGCTCTTCTGTCCCATAACTAAAATCATATTCAAGAGAAAATGACAATGCTCGATGAGAGGTCACAACAAGTGGGCCTGAAAATAAACAGGGAAAAGACAAAGATTTTGAGAATAAATACAAGAAATGATAACGAGGTTCAACTTGAAGAAACACCACTAAAGGATGTAGAATCGAACCTATATATAGGCAGTAATATACAAGGGTAAGTTAGAAAGTAAGGATCCCTATTTAATTACCACCGACGTATTGCACGCAGTGAGATGGCTTTTTGCTGACAGGTGGAACAACAAATCAAGCCCTAGCTCCGATATTTTCCTGAACTAGGCAGTTTAACAATGACTACTACAATGTGTGAGTCGACACATGAAGATGTACGATCAGTTATTTTGTTTATATATATATATATATATATGGTGTATGCATATATATATATGGTGTATGCATATATATATATATATATATATATATATATATATATATATATATATTATATATATATATATATATATATATATATATATATATATATATATATATATATGTGTGTGTGTGTGTAGCATCACAGTATAGACATTCGCCAAAATATTTAGTTGGTTACGCTGAGTGGCGAGGCTGGGAGAATAGAAAACCCGTTTGGCGAGTTCGGCCAGAACGGAAGAGGATGTAGAATTTTTGGCGCAAAACATTCTACGAGATGTCCGCCGTCCTGTTCGGACGCTGGTTGCCTTTGTCAGCTAGTTTTTTTGCTGGAGATTATATGAATGCCAGTCTTGTGCAGTGCTTGCCGATTGTTTAAGGTGTTCAGGATTATTGGTAGATTACTAGAATGTGGATGTGCTTCTAATGGTTTGTTCCTGGATTGTATTTACGTAGAATCTTGCAATTATGTATTGCTTTACTGTGAGCGATAGTCAGTGGGTGTAGTCGCTGGTTAGATTATGTCGGTAACCATTTTTGCTATTATGTTGAGCTACAGTGTATGACAAGTTATTTGGCGTCTTTCATTGCATTGTGTATTGCATTTTTCATGCTTATTGATAGCCGTGTATGGCTTCTGTGTGTGCATCATTTATTAAAGGGAGCTTAACCTGTCGCAGGTGTTATTGTTAACTCATGTCAGCTACTGTCTACTGTGGTCATACCTTTGAGACAGCGAGCGAAGTGTCTATTGTGTGTGTGCCTTAAATCCATAGTACCAGTAGAGAGTCCGTACACACAGCACAAGTAGGCTGGTATGTGCTGTGTGGCATATATATATATATATATATATATATATATATATCTGTATATATATATATATATATATATTTATATATATATATATATATATATAATATATATATATATATATATATATATATATATATATATATACACACATACATACATACATATATACTCTATGTTCTGACAGTGGGCAAAGGGACAGCACCGATACAAACTCATCATGAACTTGAAGCTGTGTATGGCCCGAACGTGATTAGTGTGCAGCATTTGAGAAAATGGTGTCGTGAGTTCAGTTGCGGTCGAGTTAGTGTGACGGACGAACAAAAAAAGCGGGTGTCCTTCCACGTCAGCAAATCTTGCCCTTAAAATTGAGGAAAATTTGCGTGCTGATCGCCGCGTGTCACTTAAAGATTTGCTATTATATGCAAACGTTGCACCATTACTTACATCGGCCAAACGGGCACACGACTGGGCGACCGATTCTGCAGACACCTCTACGACATCTCTCAGTTTAAATCCACACCTGTGGCCATCCACTTCAATGGCCCGGACCACCACGGTGCCACTAACATCCAGGTGACAGCCATCAGATCCTGTTCCTCGGACGCCAACAGTCGGTTTCGCCAGGAACAACGCCTCACCCATCTTATGGGTTGCCTTAAACCACACGGCTTGAATACCCAACATTCTTTTGTCTGAGACGCCTTTCTCTATCTAGTCCCTATTGTATTATGACTGTCTACTTTGATGCGATCACCCTTTTTTTTCCTTTTTTTTTTTTAATTTTTAATTTTATTTTTATTATTTTTATTTTATATTATAATTTTTATTTATTTATTTATTTAAATTTTGTTTATTTATTTTTTAAATCGCTTTTCCCTCACTTTATATATTTTAATTTTTTTTTCTCCTCACTCTTTTCCGATCCTTATTTTCATTATTTCTTATTTTTTTGTTTTTAATGTACTATCGACTTCCGCTTTCCGGTTTAGTGGCAGCCATCTTGCTTCTGTGACTGGACATGTGACTGGACATAAGGGAGTTGTTTTTCTCTTATTTTTATAGTTTCATGTTCTCTACTTAATTCTCATTTTCTTTCTTTCCCCCCTGTCTCTTGTTTGTCTGTCCCTGACGAAGGCCTTGTGGCCGCAACGTAGGTTTTTCTTGTCCTTTCTCCTTGTAAGACGTATTACTATTTGTGTGTTTTTGTTTTTTCCCATTCTAAAGATTTGGAAGAACAATTTAATCTTTCACGTGGCACAAACTGGGACATTGTTCACGACCGTTTAGGGTACCGAAAAGTGTGCAGCAGGTGGGTCCTTCGGCAAATGACAGAGAACCACAAGAACAACCGTATAGGTGTGTCCCTCACCCATCTTCTCCTCTTTCATGAACATGGTCAGGATTTCTTGGAGCAAATCATTACTGGAGATGAAACGTGAATATACCACTACTTTTCTGAGACAAAAGCCCAATCCATGGCGGGCTAACGGGTATTGATTGATTTATTGAGGTTTAACAACAAGGGACAATCATTTTGTGTCACACAAGTTTAACAACAAGAGACAATCATTTTGTGTCACATAGGTTTAACAATAAGAGACAATCGTTTTGTGTCACACAAGTTTAACAACAAAAGTCAACCATTTTGTATCAAACAGATTTAACAACAAGACTCAATCATTTTGTGTCACACAGGTTTAACAACAAGAGTCAATCATTGTGTGTCACACATGTTTAATAAAAAGAGACAATCTTATCCCCACGTCTTATTCAACTTGTCAACATCAATGTCTCAACTTTAAAAAAAAAAATATTCATCAGTCCTGAGTGTAAAATTACAGCTAGAAATTCATTTACATATTTCAGTCACTGACATGACAGTAAGACATTTATTACTGAAATATAAACCCCCCCCCAAATTTGTTTTTAGTGTTTACAAGTAAAGTACACAAAATAATGTCGAATTTTCTTACCTTGTGTCTGTAATTAGTTCTGTGTTGATAATGTCGTCCTCAATATCGTTGGACAATGTTTTCTCGACAACGATCTCGACTTGTGTGAAGGATACGAGCTGATTGCGTTAGGTGCTAAAAATAAACCATACGGACTTTCCAGATGACGTCATATGTCATAACAAGTTTTCCCGATTCTGACAATATCGGTCTCGCATCGTGTTGTTAGCTGAAAGCGAACAGGAGTTACAAGAACTAGTGAAGCAAGTGAACAGTATAAGTCATGAATATGGACTCGACATTAATATTGAGAAAACTAAAACTATGATAATTAGCAAAACAGACGATAAACCCACATTAAAGATAAGCGTAAATGGGAAAATCCTGGAACAAGTCAAGAGCTACGTATATCTTGGTCATATAATAACAGAAGATGGCAGATGTGAAACAGAAATCAAGAAGAGAATAGGAATGGCCAAAGCTACATTCAACAACATGAAACATATACTGACATCCAAACAGTTATCTCATAAATTAAAACTGAGAATCATAAAGTGTTATATATATTCTGCATTTCTGTATGGTGCAGAAACATGAACGATGAATAAGCATTTGGAAGAAAGAATTGAGGCTCTTGAAATGTGGATATATAGAAGAATGGGGCGTATCTCATGGAAAGAGATGAAAACAAATAAGGAGGTCCTAGAAAATCTAGGTATGAAAAGAGAACTAATGAGGGAGGTCAAAGTTCGGCAGCTAAAATACTTTGGCCACATAAAAAGGCATAACACCTTGCAGAAGACCATAACAGAAGGGAGAGTTGAAGGCAAACGTGCAAGGGGAGACAGCGCTATAAGTGGGAAGATAACATCAAGAGATGGACGGGAAAGAGTCTATCAGAGTGTACCACCAAGACAAGAGACAGAAGACGTTGGAGATCCATTACAGCCAACCTCCGTTGTGGAGATGGCAACTGATGATGATGATTGGCTTTGGTGTCAGGGTTTCTTAAATTGTAGCGAATTGACCACACGAGTGTCCGTGAATGTATTGTAGCGAATCCGTGTACATAACTTGTCGTCTAGTGTACTTGAGGTGTGCGCGGATGTACTTATAGGGGGTGCACTTAACCTGTTGTCTATTGACCCAATGAAGTGTCCACTAATTGTAAGACGGGAGTCCGAGAACTAAGTGTGAGAGTTTAAAATGTAAAATTGTACTTATTATGTTTACTAAGTGTACATTTTGTCTAAGTGTCGAGCCGACTAATTGTGACCTAGTGGCTCTAAAGCAGTGGTTTTTTTTCTGCCTATCTCACGGGACTCAGTTACTACAGTGTAAAACACTAAGAAACAGTGTACCATACCTCTCTCTGCCAAACTCAGTGCATAAAGTTCAACACTAAGTGTGACAGTAACAAACTGTGAGACAATAAATAACCCAGACTCCGTCCTAAGTGTCCCTACCCACTAAGTGTAGAGTGTACTAAGTGTGAGAGGTTACACAACAAAAAACAATTACTAAGTGTGACAACGATAACTAATTACAAATACTGCAACAAATAAAAGTGACAAAGTACAGTTGAGACATAAAATGAATCAAGACTAAGTGTGAGAGTCAACTAATGTCAGTAACAGAAAGTACAGCTAACTAGCCAGTCATTGAGATCGTTAGTGTATTTCTCAGCGATAGACAGATGAGCGGGGAAAATAAGAATAATCAGACTAATGAAGACATTAGTTGAGAAGTGTAATAAACAGGATTTTTACTAAAAACAGATCAGATACAGAAAATACAGTAAAACTGCGTATAATATGTGACATGGCCTTGAAAATGAACTTGCTCATTATATTCGTGAAATAGCAGAACAAAAATCGTTTGACCGAGCTTGACTCAGCCTTCTTCATAATCAGTAAAGCGAGAATAAAAAGAATATATAAGAAGATACAAATAGCAGAATTCTTCATGTGTGACAACTTACCGAACCAACTGAGATAAGAAAACATATGAAGGTACTAATAGCAAAATTCTTCATGTGTGACAACTTACCGAACCAACTGAGATAAGAAAACAAGAAGTTGGAGCGTGACTGGTATGACTCTTGTTACCATTTTTTTTTTACTGGCTGTTGATAGGGTCATGACATCAGTGATAAGCTAGAAAAACTGAGTTCAACAGCTTGACGATCTACAGTTTGCCGCTGACTTCCTGACCCACAATCATGATCAGAAGCATTAACAACAAACAAAACAGAAACTCTTCATAAAATATTAAAATATTACGTCTGAAAGTTCACAGAGAAAGACATAGTTTGTTATAGTACAAGCAGCAAATTCTGCTCTTAAAGAAACATTCCCACAAGATGAGAACACTTCATATATTTTGTTGTAATCGTGTCAGAAATCGGGAAAGTCAATTCTTACACTTGAGAATGTATCACGTGACTGTCTGATGTGGCAGTATATGTTATTATTAGAAACGAGAGAACGCCATACTATTCTATCGGCTGTCTTCCTCTTGGCCTTGTACCATTCTAGTTATCGGCCATTCATCATCATCATTCCTTTTCGTTTCCTGTGGAACATAGGGCAGAAACAGTTGCTCTCCATCGATTTCTATTCTGGGCTGTCTTTTTCAGCTGTGCCCAAGTCATTCCAATTTCCCTAGCCTCCTCTTCAACAGTTCTTCTCCAAGTTCTCTTTTCTCTCCCCACTCTTCTTTTCCCCTGTGGGTTCTAGACTAGGGCAATTCTGGCTGTGCTTGATTTTTCTCTTCTGATTGTATGTCCTATCTACAAAACCTACTATTACTACTACTTCTGCTACTACTAAAACTGCTGCTGCTACTACTACTAATGCAACTATCACTACTGCTGCTACTACTACTACTCGTACTACTACTGCTTAAACTACTGCTGCTGCTACTACTACTACTAATACTTTTAATAATACTACTACTCCTACTCCTTCTACTACAACTGTTGCTACTGCTCCTATTACTACTACTACTATTTCTACTATTACAACTGCTGCTGCTACTATTACAACTTGTACTACTACTACTACTACTACAAACGCTTCTGCTTCTACTACGAGTACTATTACTACTACTTCTGCTGCCATTACTATTACTACTACTACTACTATTACTACGATTACTACTTCTACTAAAACTGCTGCAACTACTTTTACTACTACTACTACTACTACAACTGTTGCAACTACTATTACTTCTAATACTACAACTGCTGCTACTACTATTATTTTTACTACTACTGCTACTACTAATATTACTACTTCTACTACAACAACTGCCACAACTGCTGCTTCTACTATTACTGCAACTACTACTACTAATACTACTACAACTGCTACTAATATTACTACTACTACAACTGTTGCTACTATTATCAGTACTACTACTACTACTGTTAAAATTATGACTTCTTTGTCTTCTACTACTATTAATTCTACTACTACACCTTGTACAATCTACGTGTACTACTGCTTCTATTCTTACTACAACCACCACTACTACACCATCTGTATTTACTACTTCTGGTACTACCACTACTTTTTCTTCTGCTACTACCACTATAATGTGTGTACATCGGATAATGAGGAATTAATATTGTACAACTATTCTAACGCTTACTGTAAGTTGTAACAAGAGCTAATGTACTGTGGCCGTGTGTGCTGTTGCTGTTGTTTAGTGGTAAGTCCGATCACTATCCTAACAGTGGGTGGTTGCACATGATGATGTTTCACGTACGAGTACATACATTTAACACGAAGAACTGATGCAGGATGATGAACTCGATGGTAATGGACTTCACTAGAACAGCGGTGAAGTAAACAAAAGTAGTCAAGTTTATTTACATGATGTTTTCAGGAATGTAATGATACATCAAGTAGAAGAGGATTCAATCTATCCTGCCTTGCCACTGGAGTAATCAAATTTTTCATACAGTCATTTCTATGTTGATTATTTACAATATCGACCTTTATTCCTCGTACCATGGGTTCCGGTTAATTGTCCCTGTTTCTATTTTTCTTCTCTGTCATTACTTGTTCTGCCCAAACATTTTTTCCTTCCATTTCTGAGTCTAGAACGTTGAACACTTCTAGTTTCCTGGACTATTTCTGTGTCCGGTATGCTAGAGTCTGGAGGGGGCCAGAGATTGGAAGTGATCACTACCTGCTTCCAATCAAAAGAACAGCTGAAAGAGTTTCTCAGCCTAGGAACTGCCCAACATCACGCAAGAAACTAAGTAAACGAACGGGAGAAATGAGCATTAAGAACTATAAGCTGAGAGAGCCAGAAATTAAGACCAGATTTCAGGGGCTTATTGTTGCAGCGGTGAGCAACACAGAAGAAGAACCTGATGACTTGGAAACCCTCTGGCTTAAATTCAAGGACATCATAAAGACAGCTGCTGCAGAAGCATGTGGGGAAGTCCGACGGGAACAAGAGAAAGTGGACACCTTGGTGGACAGAGAAAGTCAAAGAGAAAATAAGAGAGAAGAAAATGGCATGGAAACAATACTTAGGAGCTAAATGCACAACAGGACAAATGGAGAAATATAGAGAATATGTGACACTCAGAACAGAAGCAAAGAACAAGGTGCTAGCAGCAAAACAGAAGTCCTGTGAAGAATTTGGAGAAAAGCTAGAAAAAGATGCGCAAGAAAACCAGAAATTGTTCTATAAAACCCTAAAGAACATAAGGAAGAAAAAGCAATGCCCTCTCAAATTTACAAAGGACAAGCAAGGCACATTACTGCCCGAAGGAAGTAATGGAAATATGGAAATAATATTTCTCAGAACTCCTGGATGGTGAGCAAGGTCAAGCATCAGAAATGATTACCCCTAGCACAGAAGAGAAAACCGATGATGATGAAGATGACATAAAGATGGAAGAACTGAAGGCAGCACTGGAGAAAATCAAGATGGGCAAAGCAGCAGGGTATGATGGTATAACACCAGAAATGGTTAAGTACATGGGAGCATCAAGCGACCTATTACTCTTAAGGGTCCTACAGGCATGCGTGGTGCAACAAGACATTACTACAGGATTGAGAGATTGCCATCTTAACACAAATTTTCAAAAAGGGTGACAATCAACAATGTGGAAACCATAGAGGCATATCCCTTCTCAGTGTCTCTGGTAAAATCTACTCTTGAATCCTAGAACAGAGACTCCGACGCCTAGCTGAGCCACAATTGGATGAGGTCCAGTGCGGATTCAGAGCAAACCGAAGTACTCAAGACCTAATCTTCACACTCAGAGAGCTGAGTGAAAAGGTCCTTGAGTATAAGAGTAAGATCTATCTTTGTTTCATAGATCTGGAAAAGGCGTTTGACAGGGTCACCTGGAGCAAACTTTGGGAGTGTTTGGCAAGGAAGAACATTCCAGCACCTCTGATTCATGCTATACAGAGCTTCTACAAGTCTTGCAGAAAGTATGTAAGGACAGCAAACCGTAAGTCATGTCACAGAGTGCTCGAAGGTTTCGTCTAGATTATCTTAAAAAATTCCTTACTTTTCATTTCCTTCACATTTTTGTCTGTTTTCTCTACAAAATATTTGCACCTGGGATCTGTTCTTTAGCTGTTTTTCAAGTCTTCACTAATAGTCCAGTCATACGATCACAAATACTATCTTCTCCAAGGCACTTAACAGTATTTCTTTAAGGACGTCAATTCAATTTATTCGCTTAGTCGAAACGACAGTGATTCTCAGAGTATCATATTTCGGTGTTCAGTGGTCAACTGAAGAACGCCACGATAAATCTTTTAGGTGTCTAAGCGAGAGACAGGGAAATAATTAACTCTGGACGTGGGAACGGAAATGTTTTAACTTCATGCGAACAAACGCTGAGTTTTAAGATCACTTGCTGATAACCGTTGGAATACAACGCACTCTTATAGAAGAGAAGCCTCAACTTACCTCATATCTACAGTATATGTGATTGAGAGTAAACGCGAGAAGTGGCTCTCTTAAGCTGTGATAAAGCCTGTGTTGTAAGACAACTCTCGGTATTATGATAATTCAACATCATCAGGTTGCCATCTCGACAACGAGGGTTGTGTAAACATGGATCTCCAACGTACGCGAATGATGGAATGTTCTGTATGAGTGACAACTCTGATAGACTCTTTCCTGTCCATCTCTCGATGTTGTCTTCCCACTTATAGCGCTGTCTTCCCCTTGCATGGTTTTGAGGACTTCAACATTCGGACCTTCGATTATGGTCACTGCAAGGTGCAAAATATCATCATATATTGACCAAAGTATTTTGCTGTCGAACATCACCTGTACATTCATTAGTTCTCTTTTCATACCTAGATTTTCTAGGACCTCCTTATTTTCATCTCTTTCCATGAGATACGCCCCATTCTTCTATATATCCACATTTCAAGAGCCTCAATTCTTTCTTCCAACTGCTTATTCATCGTCCATGTTTCTGCACCATACAGAAATGCGGAATATATATAACACTTTATGATTCTCAGTTTTAATTTGTGAGATAACTGTTTGGATGTTCAGTATATGTTTCATGTTGTTGAATGTAGCTTTGGCCATTCCTATTCTCTTCTTGATTTCTGTTTCACATCTGCCAATCTTCTGTTATTATATGACCGGAGAATATACGTGGCTTTCCTCCTTGAGCTTCGCTTCCAGGATTTCCCCATTTACGCTTATTCTTTAATTGTACATAAATCGTTCTGTTTTGCTAATTATCCATAGTTTTTGTTTTTCAATAAGGCTATTAATGTAATCCATATTCTGACTTATAACATGTCTTCACTTGCTTCAACACTAGATGTTCCTGTAACTCCTGTTCGCTTTCAGCTTAGCAACACGGTTCATCTGCAAAATCTAAGGTTGTTTATTGACCTTCCATTGAATGTTCAGTCCTAGGTATTAAAGCACTGTATTCCTGGCGTTAATAAAAATTTTTTCGGTGTATAAATTATAATAGGCAGGGGGACAGACATCATCAACCTTGTCTAGACACCTCTTTTTATGTCTATGTAGGTGAATAATTCTTCAAAGTTCTTACTGTGGCAGTTAGCCCATAAAGGATTACATGAGTATTCTTATCGATCTTTTCCATCAATACCTATGCTTCGAGGAAAATTATTTTCTCATGATGGACTCAGCTCAAAAAAAGCCTTCTTAGAAGTACAAAGATTCAGATATACATACTTTTTTAACTCTGTATATTTTTACTATAATATTCAGGCCATAAATATTGCCTCTCTTGTTCCACTGTTCCGTCTAAAACCAAACTGTTCTTCCTGGATTTCGCTGTCTACTTTACTTTTTATTCTCTCCTGTATGATTTTGAGCAGTATCTTACTTGCATGACTCATCAGGCTGATTGTTCTGAAGTCTGAACATTCTGTTGCATTTGGTTTTTTGGGCACTGTTATAAAAACTGATGTCTTCATGTCGTGTGGTATATATCCTGTATTGTATACATCGTTGCATATTTCTGTGATTGTATCTATACCAAAGCTCTCCAGAGCTTCTATCATTTCAATTTTTATGTTATCCATGCCTGCTGATTTTCCTTTTTGTATCATATGAATGGCATTCTCTACTTCTGATCTGAGAATGTTTGGGCCTTCGCTTAATTAGCTAACTCTAATATCAAGGGGTTAGTTAATTGATGTAAAGTGTGAAATACTTAATATTGTGGTTTTATTTCTTTACATTAGATTAATAGCTATTTTGCATTTATGTATTATGAATGTTATTGATGCATTATAATGATGTAAGTACTGGGTGATATCTGAAAGTACTACATTCTAATGATTTTGGGAATGTGATGAACAAAACTGTTGTGAACGAGAGAAAAACCATGTTGTTCAATGGACGAGTGAATGAAATATTCCTTCAATGCAGTCACGCATGGACGCACACGGCCAGGCGTCTGCTTATAACAAAGGCTGACCTGACTGACCCGACCTGATTGTGAGACTACTGCTAGACAGGAATTTGTAAACAAATGGACAGTCGCCTTTAAGGAAGACTGACGTTACGGTTTCAGGTAAATATATTATTAGGCACCATTCTGAGACAAAATGTCCAGAGTGGCTGTAGGTAATATATCTGTATAAAACAAAAGATTGATTGCCTGTATTATCTTCCACAGCCCAGTTGCAGAATCCTAGCCAGTTTCTGGATTTTGATTGCTGTAAATTGTTGCGAGTAAACCGCCTAGTTGCTCTATGTTACAGAGAGAACTAGTGCTTACATCTCAAACCCTCTAGCGGGGATCACAAGTCAGCAACCCTTAGCAGTCTACAGCATATGAGCAGTCTACAGCATATGAGCAGTCTACAGCATATGAGCAGTCTACAGCATATGAGCAGTCTACAGCTTTAAGCATTCAACACCTCGTCAGCACCTGAACATTAGAACGCAACTTCACAACCAGGTTAACGAAAAGCCTAAGCATCTCTTGGACTGTAGCCCCACTGAATAAAATTCTCCAGTTGGTAATCCCTACCTACTGAGACGCCCAGGAGAAGTCCAAGCAGATAAGTCTACGTAAAACCCAGGCCAAAACCAGAATTCACTTTTTCCAAGAAATAGCCATAGGAATAAACTTTAGTCAGTGAGGACAATAGTCTCTTAATCTTATCTGAACCAAAGACACTGACAGTTCTAAATTTCCTAGTATTTCTTTTCAAAGTACATGTCAACATTGATTTTATTTTCCACTGTAATTAAAGTAATTATGTACATTCTGTAACTCACCATCCTTCTGAGTTTGATTTAGTAGATTGTATGTTCTGTTCAGGAAAACATACTCAACCCTCCTTGTATTACCTGTTACTATTAGCTCATCTTCAAAAAGATTTGAGTAAGAAAGAGTTAGTCGTCGCCACAAAAATACAAGAGTTGGTAGTCTAAAAGGTGAGAGAATCACTGACACCAACCTGTGCCCTTCTGTTAACTCTTTCCCTCATCACTAGCTCACCTCTGTGAAAACTAGTGTATAAAGGTCTCTGACTTCTTCCACATTATCCTCCCCATACTACTTCACCTTCTGTGAATCTCTTATGCGACAATTGGGTTCTCAGTCCGGAATCTTACCTTTGGTGACCTATCTGCAGAAGAATTGTTGAATCTGTAACTAGTAGTCTATCAATACCTTGGAGTAGAATCTATTGTATATCCCTAGACAATGAAAGTTCTTTTATTTTCTGAACAGAATTGTGGAATTACACAGTAGAATAAGGGAAGTGAAATCTGAATGGTCCTGGAATTAATTAATTAATTAATTATGTAATTAATTAAGTTACTTAGATTAATTAAGTTCATTAAGTTAATTAGTGGCTTAAGATAACTAAGTGTACAAGTTGATGATTGTGTGTGAAAGACTGGCTGCAATTGAATACCTTACTTCAGAAGAAATAAGAGTATACACAGGGTTAAAAATAAATAAATTATACTTGAGTCTGGCTCAAGTTAATAATATCTTAATTCAGCAGAAATAAGTATATTATTAAAATATCAATTATACTAGTCTCATGAAAAAGGGGATACATTACGTCATTAGACTTAATAGTATTACCTCGAGCCTCAGTAAATTGATCAGTGGTTATTATTACAATACTTCATAGAATTATTAGTAATAATCGGAAGCAAGTGTAGCGTCTGTCTAAAGTTTATAATACCTTAATTCAGCAGAAATAAGTATATTATTAAAATATCAATTATACTAGCATCAGTAGAAGGGATACATTACGTCAGTAGACTTAATAGTATTACCTCGAGCTTCAGTAAATTGATCAGTGGTTTATTATTACAATACTTCATAGAATTATTAGTAATAACTGGAAACTAGAGCAGCGTATACTGAGAGATTTAACTACCTACCCAGCGATCTAAAATGAACGCAGTAGCGGAACTAAGAGCTCAATTTTTCCAATATCTGATAGATCACAAAGTGAAAGATTCCATAAAAATTATAAGATGTCTAGATACATGGATAAGTGACTCTTATTTGGAAGGCAAGGAAAGCGGAAACTCGAGAAAGTTAATTGCGAAACATGTCTTAGAACAGGCAGAACTTTTCACGAGAACAGAGATGGAAATGATAGAGAGTGATGAAAAATGGACTTGCGACTGGAACGAGAAGGAAGCCAAGTGGAAAGAAGAGGCCATAAGCAGTGAAGCAGCATATGATAGGGAACAGCTGGAAGCTCAACCCTTCCATAAGTTGAAGACGCCGCCACTGGAAACTCAAAACTCGCCAAGAGATTTGAAACCCATGACTAGTCATGAGGCGACGGAATCCCAGAGCCCCACTCCCAGGTCAGATGAACCATTATTTCAAGAGGAAGCACCCTCTGCTCCACAGGAAGCGCAACTTAGTACTCAGAGCCCATGGTTAGGCAAAGCAGAGAGGCGGACATCGAACTCGAAACGTCATGACCCCTTTGTGAAGGTACCTACGCACATAAATGCTGGTAGTATGAGGAAAAGTACACTCTCGTCAGGAGCACGTCAGAAAAGGAATTTCCCAGACACCCCGAACATCTCTAATGAGCCACAACATGCACACAAAGACCGATTTCAAAACCACAACAAAAGCGCTCAGGACTACAAAAACAATAGAAACACGGTAACCCTTCAAGGAAGGAAAACCCGGAGGAATGGAGACTGTAAAGAAACGTCTAAGCAGACAGAAAATTTCAGTAACGGCCCCATCCCGAAATTAATGACTTGTTGGCAAACAACGTCATCTGGGCAACAAAAGGACAGAGAGCTTAATAGTAGCCCAGAGGAACCTCTCATTGTTGACACTAACGGAGTGAACGACAAAGGAAGTTACATAGTCCTAGGAGAACTGAAACAGCCTTTGATGGTACACGCGGAACCACGCAAAGGTCTGATAAAACATGTGACTCATAGAGACACAATGGGCTCTTTAATTAGAGTTGTAGACCAGGTTCAAGAGGAAACTTTATCCACTGGAATGTTGGAAAAGTATAAACCGGCAGAAACTTGCCATATCACTGGGTTTAACCCAGCACCAAAAACCCCACCCCTTCTCTGTGAGGGAGAAGTGAACATGGCACCTGGCGAACATAATTCACAAGCGCCAGGTGGACAAAGGTTCTTCTGCGAAAACCTGCAAACGGAAATTTTAGAGAGGAGCCCAATCCTACTAAACACTGGAACAGAGGAACAGGTTACCCCTCATACTAACACCGGGAAAAATATCGTCATCGACAGAAACAATGGAACGCGCGTTGTCAGCTCGAAGCCTGACCCCTTCATGCATCAGTGCACGGATGAAAATGAGAGAGGTCATACTTCTGCTGAGAAGCCATTCTATAACAATTTCCCTAATCCCAAGGAGACGATTAGTTTTTCAGAAGGAAATGAGTATTTTCCAATTAGTGAAGTTACGTCAGGGTCATTGAACGATCCAAACAAAATTTTGCTTGATAAAATCACAACAGTGATTGGAAAAGCCCAGGCTGAGAACCATTCAGCAGAGACTGAGGTACAAGATACGCCTGTGGTTGAGAAAAGAATGGATAATGGGAATAACCAGCGAATAGACAGAAAGTTGAATGGAGGGAATGACTCTCGCATTAAACCACCTGTGAGCACAGCTATAAAGTTGATTTTCACCCACCAAAAACTGCCTCGTTCATACCTGAACGCCAGTGACCCTCGATGTTGGCGTGATTTATCAATGAACAAGTTATCTGAAAACTTGGGATGTTTCGGAAACTTGAGAGTTGCTATTTATAACCCACGTAGGGCATGGAAAACTTTCAATCCAGACTTAAGCGGATACAAAAAATGGGAGAACGGGGACTGTTACCTGACTGTCTGAGCATGGCAGACAAAGTCGGAAACAGATAGCAGCAGACTTAAGCGGATACATGAGGAACGGTTACTATCAGCCTCATCAAAATGTAGAGCCAGAAACACCGGCAAAGGTGTCATTGTTACAAAGACCTTCTCTCGTTGAATAGTTTGCAACTATTTTAAATTGACAAAGGATGTTTCGCACGCCCATTTTTTCAAGCGGGCCACGGAACAATGGCAGACAAAGACGCCAACTGATAAATCTTTAGGTGGCGAACTCTGGACGTGGGAACGGAAATGTTTTAACTTCATGCGAACAAAACGCTGAGTTTTAAGACAACAGATAGTGGACGCTCAGAATTGTAGTTCATACAATTAATTGATAAACATCATTTTTGTATGAAGAGGTTCATTTGAATTAAGTACTTTGCTTGCTTCTTGTATTTTGGCTTGGACGTAATCAGCAACGGGCTCCAATTGATAGGAATTACGAAAAATGCTCATTGAGCTCCACTTTGAGAGACTCAGAACTTCAGGGATTTTCTCAAAATGTAGATCTGTTGTTTCCAAGAAAAGCCACCGGACCAAGTGGCAAAGCGTTAGCAAGCGGACAGAGGTCGAGGGAGAATTAAGGAGTTGGGTGCAACACAAGAAATCAACGTTCTTACTGCCAGCCTGATTGGCCAATGTCAGACAAAGACCTTCTCTCGTTGAATAGTTTGCAACTATTTTAAATTGGGGAGTATCTGTCACAGAGTGCTCGAAGGTTTCGTCTAGATTATGTTAAAAAATTCCTTACTTTTCATTTCCTTCACATTTTTGTCTGTTTTCTCTACAAAATATTTGCACCTGCGATCTGTTCTTTAGCTGTTTTTCAAGTCTTCACTAATAGTCCTGCCATACGATCACAAATACTATCTTCTCCAAGGCACTTAACAGTATTTCTTTAAGGACGTCAATTCAATTTATTCGCTTAGTCGAAACGACAGTGATTCTCAGAGTATCATATTTCGGTGTTCAGTGGTCAACTGAAGAACGCCACGATAAATCTTTTAGGTGTCTAAGCGAGAGACAGGGAAATAATTAACTCTGGACGTGATACAAATGGGAACGGAAATGTCCTTTTAAACTTCATAAGGCAAATGAACAAACGCTGAGTTTTAGGAGATCACTTTTGCGTTATATATATAAATTGACAGTTATGATAACCGTTAGAGGAATACACACGCAGCTCTTATAGAAGTGTAAGACAAGCACTCTTATAGAAGAGAAGCCTCAACTTACCTCATATCTACAGTATATGTGATTGTAACAAACGAGACTGGCTCTCAGTGTAACAGCCAGGTGTTGTAATGACAAGTGTTATGATGGAAAACAAAGGTCAACTCGACCGACGCAGGGTTGTGTAAACATGGAGTGAGAGTGCAAGGTACGCGAATGATGGAATGTTCTGTAGAGTTGACAAATGGACTGGACACACACTCACTCAGCTGGAAGTCAACGACATAGACGACTGTGGACTTTTTCTATGGTTTAATGAGGACGCACATTCGGACATCACGATTACAGTCACAGTACAGGTTGGCAAAATATCATCATATATTTGACAAATGGGTGGTAACATCAGCTGTACATTCATGTAGCATATAAATACAATGGAGCGGTAGTAGGCAAGCCCTCAATGTTCTGGTTGTCTATCGCCCCATGCTCCAACTGACTCATCGCGTCAGTAAAGGTAAATACATAAACATCAACAATGGTTCACTGCCCGAACCTTCTTCTGGCTAAGTTTCACAAGCCATGAATTTATCAAAACTTTATAGTAATAATGTTAAACCACAGTAGTGGGTGTTCATAATATAGATCTCTGTACCATCATCAAATATTAAGACCTTGTCTGTTCTCCGACAATGGTCCGTTCACAATGACGGGAATTCAAAATGGCTTTCCTCCATGAGCTTCGCTCACCCAGGATGATAAATGATAAGTAGAATTAATTCATAATTCGTACATAAATGTTCTCCGTGGGCTTCCATACATTTCCTGCTATCAATAAGGCTGATTCATCAAATAATCTAGTGCTGCCATATAACATGTCATCTTCATCTGCATTCAACAATTCTAGATGTGCGATGATATGTCAGCCATCTAGGCTTAGCAAACAAAGTTCAGCAAAAAAGGGTTTGGTTTTACTTTGCATTAGGAATAAACACAATAGCGAATAAAGCACGCCATTCCTTGGCGTTAATAAAGAACATTAGGAGAATCTCTGATAATACAGTCATACAGAGACATCATCTCCTTCCTAGAATAATTTCACAGAGATCAATCTTCAAAGTTCTAAACGACTAGCCCATAGCAGCGATGACATGACAGCCTTCTTGTCGACACTCCAAATCGACGCATGCGCAGAAAAACCTTTTGACCCCAGCGTTCAGCTCAAAAAATAGGCCGACATAGAAATACAAAGATTCAAAGATATAAGACCGAATCTTCTTAAATAGACAATTAATACATATAAATTCAGGCCATAAACATTTTAAGCAAGACCAAACTGTTTCTGGCCACAACAGACGAAAAATGACATAGATCTAGAATTCATACGCCAGATCGAGACACAAGAACCGATAATACATAGAACCGAATACAATATCGACTAATCAGGGTTATGACCCTTAGTCTAAGAATCATTGAGTCTCAAATAAAAACTTTTCATCAGACAAATAGTTATTGTTTACATTTGTATGCCTACCAACAGTAATCTGTGCGTCACATAATTCCACACAAAAGAATATGTGCGCAACAGTGATTGAGAGTAAACGCTACTAAAGTTCTATTTCTTAAGCTGTGATAAAGTCCTGAGCGGTAAGCAAACTCTCAGTATTCGCTTAATTAGATAACTCTAATATCAAGGGGTTAGTTAATTGATGTAAAGTGTGAAATACTTAATATTGTGGTTTTATTTCTTTACATTAGATTAATAGCTATTTTGCATTTATGTATTATGAATGTTATTGATGCATTATAATGATGTAAGTACTGGGTGATATCTGAAAGTACTACATTCTAATGATTTTAGGAATGTGATGAACAAAACTGTTGTGAACGAGAGAAAAACCATGTTGTTCAATGGACGATTGAATGAAATATTCCTTCAATGCAGTCACGCATGGACGCACACGGCTATGCGTCTGCTTATAACAAAGGCTGACCTGACTGACCCGACCTGATTGTGAGACTACTGCTAGACAGGAATTTGTAAACAAATGGACAGTCGCCTTTAAGGAAGACTGACGTTACGGTTTCAGGTAAATATATTATTAGGCACCATTCTGAGACGAAATGTCCAGAGTGGCTGTAGGTAATATATCTGTATAAAACAAAAGATTGATTGCCTGTATTATCTTCCACAGCCCAGTTGCAGAATCCTAGCCAGTTTCTGGATTTTGATTGCTGTAAATTGTTGCGAGTAAACCGCCTAGTTGCTCTATGTTACAGAGAGAACTAGTGCTTACATCTCAAACCCTCTAGCGGGGATCACAAGTCAGCAACCCTTAGCAGTCTACAGCATATGAGCAGTCTACAGCATCTGAGCAGTCTACAGCATATGAGCAGTCTACAGCATATGAGCAGTCTACAGCTTTAAGCATTCAACACCTCGTCAGCACCTGAACATTAGAACGCAACTTCACAACCAGGTTAACGAAAAGCCTAAGCATCTCTTGGACTGTAGCCCCACTGAATAAAATTCTCCAGTTGGTAATCCCTACCTACTGAGACGCGCAGGAGAAGTCCAAGCAGATAAGTCTACGTAAAACCCAGGCCAAAATCAGAATTCACTTTTTCCAAGAAATAGCCATAGGAATAAACTTTCGTCAGTGAGGACAATAGTCTCTTAATCTTATCTGAACCAAAGACACTGACAGTTCTAAATTTCCTAGTATTTCTTTTCAAAGTACATATCAACATTGATTTTATTTTCCACTGTAATTAAAGTAATTATGTACATTCTGTAACTCACCATCCTTCTGAGTTTGACTTAGTAGATTGTATGTTCTGTTCAGAAAAACATACTCAACCCTCCTTGTATTACCTGTTACTATTAGTTCATCTTCAAAAAGATTTGAGTAAGAAAGAGTTAGTCGTCGCCACAAAAATACAAGAGTTGGTAGTCTAAAAGGTGAGAGAATCACTGACACCAACCTGTGCCCTTCTGTTAACTCTTTCCCTCATCACTAGCTCACCTCTGTGAAAACTAGTGTATAAAGGTCTCTGACTCCTTCCACATTATCCTCCCCATACTACTTCACCTTCTGTGAATCTCTTACTGCGACAAGTCAGAAGAGTTCAGGACCACCACTGGAGTAAGACAAGGTGATATCATGTCACCATATCTTTTCATACTCCTCATGGAAGATGTCATCCAGGCATATAAGGAGAGAACAAGAAACTAATTACAGCATTAGTTCTGTGTTGATAATGTCGTCCTCAATATCGTTGGACAATGTTTTCTCGACAACGACCTCGACTTTTGTGAAGGATATATCTATACTAGCTGATTGCGTTAGGTGCTAAAAATAAACCATACGGACTTTCCAGATGACGTCATATGTCATAACAAGTTTTCCCGATTCTGATAATATCGGTCTCACATTGGCTTTGGTGTCAGGGTTTCTTAAATTGTAGCCAATTGACAACACGAGTATCCGTGAATGTATTGTAGCGATTCCGTGTACATAACTTGTCGTCTATGTACCCCTTGAGGGTGCGCGGATGGCTTATATGGGGCCCGTGCACTTAACCTGTTGTCTATTGACCCCATGAGGGTCCATTAATGGATAATATGGGAGTCCGAGAACTAAACGTAACATTTAAAATGTAAAATTGTTTATTATGTTTTTATGTACATTTTGTTCTAACAAGTCGAGCCGACTATTGTGACCTATGGCTCTAAAGCAGGTTTTTTTCTGCCTATCTCAGCGGACTCACTTACTCACACCTAAAACACGAGAACAGTGACCATACCTCTCTCTGCCAAACATCAGGCATAAATCCTTCACACTAGTAAACATAACAAACTCACAACAATAAATAACCCATACTCCGTCCAATTCCCTACCCACAATATTTACAGTTACTATTGTTACACAAACTCCGCCTATGCCGGTCCCAAGCCCGGATGAAAAAGGAGGAGGGCGGCCTGCACGGAGGCCAAAAGGAGGCAGCCCCTCCACCATTCAAAGGCACAACAGGCCAATCACCTGTTTGTCTTAAACTATGATTACAAGTAATATAAGAGAGAAAACCGGACTGATTCTAAAGGCGACGAACTGGAACGGACTACGGACTACGACTTATGGAACTTGGAACACAAGAAGTATAAATGGAAAAGAAGAGGAGCTGGTGGAAGAGATGAGGAAAGCAAAACTAGAAATCCTGGCTATTACCGAAACAAAGAAAAAAGGACAAGGAGCCATGGATCTCGATGGCAACACTCTGCTATACAGTGGTGTACCCACATCTGAAAGAGCTAAAGGGGGCGTGGGTTGCATTGTGGCCAAGAACCAGAAAGATAGTATCAAGGGATGGAACTTTGTCTCGGAGCGCATTATGGTTGTAAAACTAAAAGAAGGAGAAACCATAGTCAACCTGGTCATAGTGTATGGGCCAAATAAGGATGAGAGAGCAGAGGTCAAGGAAGAATTCTTCGAGCTGCTTCAAAGGACAGTGGATGACTGCCTAGATGAAATTATCATGCTCGGGGATTTCAATGCCAGAGTTGGAAATGACCATGCTAGATGGGGTGGAGTTATCGGAAGATATGGAGAAGATACTCTCAATGACAATGGAAAGCGACTCTTCAGATTCTGCAGTGAGCAGAATCTGATCATTACCAACACAAAGTTCCCCCATAAGCGCATACATGCATACACTAGGTGTGAACCGACAAAGAATGAGAAGTCAGTGATCGACTATGCCATTGTTAGGAGGAGCTCACTTGAATATGTCCGGGATGCTAGAGTCTGGAGGGGGCCAGAGATTGGAAGTGATCACTACCTGCTTACAATCAAAAGAACAACTGAAAGAGTTGCTCAGCCTAGGAACTGCCCAGCACCATGCTGTGACAGACGAACTCAGTTGACCCTGAATGACCCTGAAGTGTTGGATGATATAGTACGACCTTTTGTAACGACCCCTTTGGATAACATCAGTGCCCCCGAATATTGTGGTAACTTTTCGTCAAACGGGATTTTTTTCACCTGGACTCATTAGCTATGCAACCGTTCCACACAGATGGTAAACACGTTTGCTGATTAATATGTGGACAGTTTATCTACCGTACATTCTGGTCATCGCATTGATTTAAGGAGAGGCTAAATCACGCCCACGGACATCTCTTGAGCAATCATATGCAGTATTTTCATTAACTTGGCCCAGTGGGGCGGTGCCAGAATCAAACAGAAAGTAGCGGCACACGATCAAACAGACTAAGGGATCTCAGGAAAGACTATCGGCGCTATCAAAGGCAGTAGTGGTCCATGAAACGAGCGACGCAAGTTTCCTGCCGGTATTTCGCATCTCGGTGTTAATCACACAACCGATCGCATTGGGAGCGAACGGGAAAGCCGACGCGGAAGCAACGAGTGGAGATACGGAAGACCATGGGCGGCATCTCTCTTTAGTCTGGCGGTCAGATCCCCGAAAGTCTCATGAGATCTAAAAAGGTGTCAAATTTTAACATGTCCCACTCATCTTACATTTCAGTTAGATATATACAGACCACGTAGAAAGCCATTTTATCATTCGGTCGCCAGAGATTTAAGATTCACTAGCTATAGTAGAAATTTTGCTAGATTTCCATCTGAATCGGTGGCTACATTGGAGTGATTCCTTTTTTCTGTGCACGGTATAATATATTTGTTAAAGTGATCAGTGGTCTAGTGCTTTCATTTTATTTCACTGGATTTTGTGTTTATTTAAATCTATTAAATTAAACTCATCCCAAAAGTTCCAGTGGTAAATTTAATGATATATCTATTATAATATTTCCAAAAATAATAGATGCTTAAATGTTAAAGTAACTTTTAAAGTCGCGAAGGAATTTATAATTAATAAATTTAGTTAAGTCCTATATATACATATAGATGTGTATTTTAACCCTTGACTCGCGCAGTGTTTCTTGGATACATAATTAAATACGCGAGCGTATATAATAGTCTTAACGGTAAATTTATCGCGCGTTAGAATATTATTTGATTTTTTAGGTATGATTATGTTGTCATGGTTTTTATATCTTTTTCTATAGAATGATCACCTTTGCAATCCCAGCAAAATAACGCAATCATACAGAGTCTTCCAGACTCGGTTCTGAAAACTTCCAGATATATTGATGAAACATTTTTTAAATTTAATCTTGTGGCGGTCCAATGCGACCTAGCTATCATAATTACATGAAAGAAAGCCTACACAAGAACATTTAAATAAATCATCAAATTAAATTTCAATCTGTGAGATAAACTGGAAGATGAACAGTTGCCAGTAGCGATGTTTTATTTACTGCTCTACTGTGAGAGAGTACCTATTTACCTGATTGTGACTGAGCCTAGTTTTCCTCACTGGATTAAAAACTTTACCGGTCAGTTGCTATCATCATGCCTTGAAGGAATTTTACCACCACTTCATTTTCACTCCTGTGTCGAACTGTGTCAGTGCCATCTGATAGACTCTTGTTATATAATAAAACACAAGAACTCTTAGTCTTCAAGTACGGCGATAAGAGGGAATATTTGCTATCAACTAACCTCGCTACATCTGGGGCGGGACAACGAAGTACCAGACATTTTCATATGTCCAGAGTGTAATTGCTGTTTATATAATTCAATGGATTGTCTGATGCTGCAATCGGTAAGTGTGTGTGAGTATATATGAGTGTGGGCCCTCACAAGCGTGCATGAATGACAGGAGATTTAATTTTTTTGCAAACCATTTGTTAACTTGCCTACCGGGTAATACATTTTATGTATACCTTGCATTGTTCCTTTAAGTGGGATATTTTGTTAACTCTGTTTCCCCCCCCCCCCCCCTTTTTGCATTTGCTTAGTAAAGGGAAGAACAATTGGGAATAACAGGATTTTTGTCTACCACCAATACCTAATTTTGTAACACCTCTTTCAGAGTAATTAACTTCACTGTTAGGTTATCTTACCTATGTTCCTGATAACTATCTATCTTTGGACTGGGTTTATCTTCGTCTGATAAGCGGGAAGAGCTTACTCGATACCAATCTCCTTCACCCATCCCCCACCTTTGTTAGTTGTATTTTCTGTACCTATGATAGTTTGCTTGTAAACAAATGATACATTGTTTTGACTGATTTTAATGTTAATAAACAGCATAAATTTATTTTATCTGTTTAATATAGTTTGTATTCACGTGCGTCTGTGTGCTTGAAGCACCAAATCGGTGTGAGCGCAGGTGTGTGTCTGAAAACTGGCAAATAATTGTTTGACCAGGAGAGTCTGAAGAGAAGATTGAGAGAAACGATTTGTCGTAAATACGTCCGTCTTTACTCTCCCCAGCACTCTGTGAAGCAACTATTTACTCTCTAACCCTTATTATCACTGAGCCTCACCATCATCCTCCACTCTAAACCGGACCACTATTTCTAAGACTCTTTCTCTCAAAAGAAATTTACGACACACGCAAGAAACCAAGTAAACGAACGGAAGAAATGAGCATTAAGACCTACAAGCTGAAAGAGCCAGAAATTAAGACCAGATATCAGGGACTTATTGCTACAGCGGTGAGAAACACAGAAGAACAACCTGATGACTTGGAAACCCTGTAGCTTAAATTCAAGGACATCATAAAGACAGCTGCTGCAGAAGCATGTGCTGAAGTCCGACTTGGGAACAAGAGAAAGTGGACACCTTGGTGGACAGAAGAAGTCAAAGAGAAAATAAGAGAGAAGAAAATAGCATGGAAACAATACTTAGGAGCTAAAAACACAGCAGGACAAATAGAGAAATATAGAGAATATGTGATACTCAAAACAGAAGCAAAGAACAAGGTGCTAGCAGCAAAACAGAAGTCCTGGGAAGAATTTGGAGAAAAGCTAGAAAATGATGCGCAAGAAAACCAGAAATTGTTCTATAAGACCCTAAAGAACATGAGGAAGGAAAAACAATGCCCTCTCAAATTTATAAAGGACAAGCAAGGCAAATTGCTTACTGCCCCGAAGGAAGCAATGGAAAGAATATTTCTCAGAACTCCTTGATGGTGAGCAAGGTCAAGCATCAGAAATGATAACCACTAGCACAAAAGAGAAAACCAATGGTGGTGAAGATGACATAAAGATGGAAGAACTGAAGGCAGCACTGGAGAAAATCAAGATGGGCAAAGCAGCAGGGCATGATGGTATAACACCAGAAATGGTTAAGTACATGGGAGCATCAGGCGACCTAATACTCCTAAGAGTCCTACAGGCAGCGTGGTGCAACAAGGCCATACCAAAGGATTGGGAGATTGCCATCATAACACCGATTTTCAAAAAGGGTGACAATCGACAATGTGGAAACCGCAGAGGCATATCCCTTCTCAGTGTCCCTGGTAAAATCTACTCTAGAATCCTAGAGCAGAGACTCCGGTGCCTAGCTGAGCCACAATTGGATGAAGCCCAGTGCGGATTCCGAGCAAACCGAAGTACTCAAGACCTAATCTTCACACTCAGGCAGCTGAGTGAAAAGGCCCTTGAGTACGAGAGTGAGATCCATCTTTGTTTCATAGATCTGGAAAAGGCGTTTGACAGGGTCCCCTGGAGCAAACTTTGGGACTGTTTGGCAAGGAAGAACATTCCAGCACCTCTGATTCATGCTATACAGAGCTTCTACAAGTCTTGCAGAAATTATGTGAGTGTTACGTGCAGTCTTTGATATCTTGCAATATTATACATTTGTATGCTTGTTATGTTCGCAAATATTTTGTAAACAAAATAGAAACTTTTTTGCTTAAGGAAAAGTCAATATTGAGTTACTTCCCCTTGAAAGGAGTCTCAGATCGAACTCCGCGGACGAATCCAGTTTTACTGCGATTTATTCTTTGTTTGGGTAGAAATAGATTGTTCTTGCTTCAGAATATCTATGGCCTGAATTTATGTGTAGTGTTTGTCTAGGTAGGACGAGTCTGTCTTATATCTGTATATCTTTACATATCTAAGTCGAACTATATGTTCTTTGTCGCTAGAAAGGTCAAAGGCTGTTCAGCGGATGTGTGGCTAGAGAGGTGTGAATTGGCTTCGCCCTGATGATGGGGGGCTGTCGTGTTTTCTGTATCGGCTTGTCGCCGAAAAAGTGATCGATATATGTGTAGGGGAAAGTGATAGTCGTCTAGACCTATCGTGTATGCTTTACCCCAGTGTTTATTCTTATTGCCAAGGAATGGCAGAATCATATTTCTGATACCAAGGTAACAAAAGCACTTCTTATGAACTCTCTTACGAAGCCATCGTTTTCGATAGGCAGACGCACGATTTGTACGTCTGAGGGAATATTTAACCAGATGAAGATGACATTCATTTCTAGCAGCACTATATCTTGTATGATGAAGTCAATTGTATCATGATAGAATCTACAGAGCAATGAGAACATTTAATGAATGACTAACTTTAATACAGATTCATTGTCTGTATCCAAACGTGAGTGACAGCTCACCAGAAGCCATCTTGTATACACATATTTAAGGACTATCAGGAAGAGAAAGGGATGCCCCGTATTATCGCTTGATGAGTCCAGAGATCACTGCTACAGATGAGAACCCATTACTAGCGGTTCAATATGATTATATGAAAAATATGTGCTGAACATTATTTAAAGGAATCTTCGCTAGACGAGGTTAGGTCTAGAAGCCATCTTGAATATTGTTTATAAACTGACGTGCTTTGTCAGTAAACTCAGATGATATATATATATGGGCAATACTGAGTGCTTGTCTACTGACATTCCATTGTGCTATTATTCAACGAGTGCCCATGTATCATTGCAAGACCATTTATCAATTGTACCATGATGTATTATGCCAACCTGTGATTTGTCACTGTATACGTGCGGTCGAATGTGTACGTCCAATTAAACTGTAACAAAAAGTACACAGCAGTTGGCGTCGATGACTTCCAGCCATACATGAGTGAGAAAAAGAACATTTATCAACTCTTCGAACTCTTTCATCATTCGCGTATTATACTCTCACTCTATGTCTACACACCACTGCGTAGGTCGAGTTGATATTCCTATTCCTAACAACCACTCTGACGAGCAACGCTGGGGCCAACAACAAGTCTTTAACATTGGAGCTTCCACAGACCACCATACCTCTTAACACTGTGGTCCTGTAAATAGTTGATGTCAGTGTGAACAAGGAACAATACAACTTCATATCTATACACCATTCAACAGTATATATAGAAACAGCATTTAACTCTGGTGGAATTCAACAAAGAGGATATTTAACACTGGTGAGCCAGCTTTCTGGGTTTGACCTCGCAGAAGTTGAGAAGTCAACAGACTACCGATACCAGACCGTTTCCTGTGGCTGATACGACACACTTGCAGTATTAGTTTGCTCTTTATCAACACTTTGTCACGTGACCTATCAAGTGAATGCAGTATCTAGGTCAGCGTTGTTGACATTTTTACGCTTAGACATTACAGAGTTTCACAGTACAGAGATGATACTTTGAAGGCCATAAACTGTTCTATTGTTGCAGTATTGTTGAACATAAGTGCGTAAATTTCATCGTTGGACCTTCTGATACTCATATTGTTGAACATTGTAATAGATTAAATCAAAAATCTAGTATTGATTAAAGTGGCAGTTTACTTTGTTTATTCAGAAACTGTGCCATTATATTTATGAACTGAAACTCTTTCCAACACATTTCATTATTTAATGTATAACTGAGCATCCTATCTGCAACACAGTGCTTTATATATTACACACATGATATATGCATTTATGATTATATGTTATATGTTATTTGTTTGTATAGTATATTAGTTTATATGTCAGCGGGTTGTGTTTAGGTTGGGCGGTGTCCTCACAACAGAATATCCCACGTCATAGAGGGTCCGTTGTGGGCGTTTTCTTTAGGTGCAATTTCCTTAATTGGAAATTTGCTTGCAACAACTAGTTGCTATTTGTGTTAGCTGTGATGATGTGTTCTTTTCTTAGTTGTTTTGTTAATAATTTTGTGTTCCTTAGTTTTGTTTGATTTGTTTGTATTTGTAGGTCTCCCCTTGCCTGTTATTTAGTTGTATACACAATTAATATTTATATACACTGTGGCGTCATTTGTGTTGTTATTCCTTGCAGATTCGGTGATTATTTTCATTGATTTCCTTATTTGATTTAGTTGATTTCTGCAAACGTTTTCGTATTGTCAGTCTTACTTGTACTTTATGCATGCTGTTGGTTGACATATGTTTTATATAGGTATATTTCATAAGACACTATTACTTGTGCACTGCACTTGGATTATGGTATAAACCAGTACGTGATTATTATTACTGTTATATAAGGAAGTATACAAGACCTTATTAAGGCTTGTGACCCACAGAGGTTGGAATAGTGTGCTGGTTAATCAAGTTATATTACTTTGAAATATATATAGTATTATTATTGTTTCAAGTAATTAGTATTATTGTTAGACATCATGTCTACATTAGAATACTTCATTACACAAGGGAAATCCCTTGATAAGACTGGTCAACAATTAGAAGAATGGTCAGTTGCTCAATATGACAAGACATTAGCTGCTGCTGCAGAGGAAAGAAAAGCTCTAGCTGAAGAGAAAAGATTAGCAGCTGAAGAGAAAAGATTAGCAGCTAAAGAGAAAAGACTAGACAGAGAAGCTACTGCTGCTGCTAAACAAAAGAAATTGCAGATGCAGGTGGAGGAAAGGAGATTTGAAGCTGAACAAAAAAAATTAGACAGAGAAGCTGCTGCTGAACAAAAAAGATTAGACAGAGAAGCTGAAGAAAAAAAAGCAATAAGAGAACATGAATTTGAGTTAGAGAAATTAATATTGACAAGTATGAGTAATGTTAATCAGGCATCTAGTGGTAATGGTAAACCTTCTACTTACAAGGTTAAGATTCCACCGTTCAATCAGTCCAGTGACGATATTACATTCTGGCTGGATAGATTTGAACGTTCTTGTCGTACTCATAATGTGGATAAATCACAATATGCTAACCAATTAGCAGAAAACATGAAAGGTGAATCTCTGACTAGGTTATGCCTTGTAGGAGAAGCAGATAAGGATAATTATGATGTCATTAGGGCGGCTTTAATAAAAAAAAATACCAGCTAAGTGAGGAAGGCTATCGCCTTTTGTTTAAGACGATGGTGCCTGAGACAGGTGTAGAATTCTCAGAATTCATTGCAAAGGCACGTCTCACAGTTGATCGTTGGATTGAGCTTTCCAAAACAGAAAAAACTTATGAAGGACTTATGGATTTGTTGCTCAGAGATAAGATTATGTCATGTGTTAACAAACCATTCCTTGAATTTATACATGAGCGTAAACCCAAATCACTAAAGGAAATGGAAGAATATTGTTCCCAATATGTCACTGCACACCCCGACGTGACTTTTGGCAACGCTAAGATTAAGGAGAGTATGCCAGTTGCTTCAGCAACACCATACAATCCCAATTATTCACACAGATTTCAGGGACCTCAAAACAGATTTGAAAAAAAAGGTAACCATAATAGTTATCAAAACCAAGGTAACCAATCATTTCAGGGTTCTTCTTCAAAAAACTGGAGACGAGCTGATAGCTCTCGACACAGGGGTGGTCATAATTATAGGAATTTCCGTAGAGGAAGTAATTATAGAAACTATCCGAGTTATCCGTCTTGGAGTCAACAAGATCATAATTACAGAGATACTCATTATAATGAATATGATAATGGTAACCAAGAGAACTATGACTCAAACCCAAATAGGGGTTACAATAGAGGTAACAATAACTACAGAGGTAATAATAACCGAGGTAGATCTCAAAACAGAAGACATAAACAACGTTTTCAGGCAAACTCTGCACAACAAGAGTCTCATGAAGCCTATAAACAGAGTAAAGACAATAATGACGCTAATAATATGGCATGTTCCGCTTTTGATTTTGGGAGAGCATCTCAGTGCCCCCAATGCAAAACATTATTTGAGCCAACCACAGTGTCTACTTTAAGCTGCGGCCATCCTCTTCCTGCTCTTCCTGCATCAGTTGCGCATGATGGAAGAGGTTCTCTTGTCTTACATAAGGGTTTAGTAAATAACAATCCAGTCTCCGTGCTATTTGATTCTGGATGCACCACAATTGGTGTTAGGCAGTCACTCGTAGATCCTTCCCGTGCCACTGGACAAGTAGTCAAATGTGTAACATTTGGCGGCACGTTAGAGAAATACTCTACTGCTATCATTAGGATTGCTACTCCTTTCTTTACAGGAGATGTACACGCATGTCTTCTTCCGAATCCGATCGCTGACCTCATCATCGGTCGCATTCATGGAGTCAAAGAATGCACTTCGCAACAAATTTCCGCTTGGGAAAAGCAAAACATGCAGATTGCTAACGCTGTAGTCACTAGAGCTCAAGCTCTTAATATGCCTCAAACTTCATCTACTGAAGATAATGAAGTGCATAACCAAGATGATCCCTTGGTAATTTCTCGTGACTCGTTTATAAAACAGCAAGAAGATGATCCCACTCTGAGGAAATTCTTCATTCTTGCAACTAAAGGTGATCCGAATAAAGACACAAGTCGTAAATCGTGGATTACAAAGAAGAATGGCGTACTTGTACGTATGGTTCAAGACTCCATTACGTCAAGTCATTCTCAAATCCTGGTTCCCAAGAATTTGAGAGTTAAAATTTTGCAGCACGCTCACGACTCTCAGTGTGCTGGACACATGGGTTTTTCCCGTACTAAGTCAAGAGTTCTTGCGGCTTTCTTTTGGCCATTGGTAAACAAGGACATACGGATTTATTGTCGATCTTGTAAAGTATGTCAGGAAGTTAAATCCAAAGGTCCACGCCATGCTGCACCTATTCAAGCTGCTGACATCCCTATTCGGCCGTTTCAAAAAATGGCCATAGACATAATTGGTCCATTTAAGATCAAGTCCGCCAGAGGACATCAGTTTATCTTGACATGTGTTAATATGTGCACACGTTGGCCAGAGGCTATTCCTCTGAAGAGCATTACTACTGCTGATATTGCAGATGCTCTTTGGCTTATATTCTCTCGTCTGGGTTTCCCCAGAGAGATATTATCAGACCATGGCACCCAACTAATATCAGATACCATGTCTCAAGTAATGTCTACTCTGCGGATAGATAGATCTTTAAGTAGTATCTATCATCCAATGTCTAATGGGATGGTCGAACGCCTTAATAGAACACTTAAAAACTTACTAGGGAAGATAACTGAGGATCATCCTCAAGACTGGGACAGAGTTTTACCTGCGGCCCTCTTCGCTTACAGAGAGGTCCCCAATGAACATACAGGATTTTCTCCCTTTGAACTTGTCTTTGGCGCGCGTCCGCGCGGCCCTATGTCGTTGCTTCATGATCTCATAACAGCTGACAATATTGACGATGACACAAAGTCATCTTACGAATATGTCATCGCGTTGAGACAAAAGATTATCGAAGCATGCAAATTAGCAACTTCTTCTTCCGAATTTGCGAAACAGAAGGCAAGGCAATTTGCCAATAAGAAGAGATGCTTACGACAACTTTGTCCTGGTGACAAAGCATTTGTATTACTACCTTGTAGGGAAAACAGACTACTTATTTCTTGGAAAGGTCCGTACGATATAATATCGAAAATTTCCGATGTCGACTATATTGTCGATATTGATGGGAAGCATAAAACCTTCCACATCAATATGCTTACTGAATTCCATGAACGTCCGGATTATTTACAACCCATTTTCCAAGCAACGGACGATTCTCCAGTACAACATGGTCATTACTCATCACTGTCCGTGATACAGGATGAGGAAACGAGTTTTTCAGATGTAAATCTTCCTCTTCCAATGATCCCACTTCATTCTAGTGAATCATGGAAGAACGTTACTGTCTCTCCTGATTTGTCTCTAGGAGAACAGCGAAAAGTTTCAACTATGTTGCAAACATTTCAGGATGTACTTACTGACATCCCTGGACAAACTCATGTCATTGAACATGACATTGTTCTAACTGACCATACTCCTATTAGGGTTAGACCTTATCCTATCCCTATACATTTTCAAGCACAGGTCGAGAAAGAGTTGGATGAGATGATAGATTTGAAAATAATCGAACCATCCACCTCTGCATATTCTTCGCCGATGGTTATTGTTCGGAAAAAAGACAATAACATACGTCTTTGCGTTGACTATCGCAAATTGAATCAAGTAACGAAGTTCGATGCCGAACCTATGCCTTTACTGGAAGAGCTACTTACTCGACTTTCCAAATCTCATTTTTTCACTAAACTTGATTTGTCTAAAGGATATTGGCAAGTACCTTTATCTGAACGCGCCAAACCTCTCACGGCTTTTTCAACACCTAGAGGTTTGTTCCAATGGAATTTTATGCCTTTCGGTCTTATGAACGCACCAGCTACATTCGTACGCATGATGCGCCGAATCCTATCTTATCGGTCAGATGTCATTGCATATCTAGACGACATCTGTCTTTTCAGCGATACTTGGGAAGATCACTATTCAGGGTTAGATGAATTGC
Organism: Oreohelix idahoensis; assembly: GCA_024509875.1. Classification (NCBI taxonomy): domain Eukaryota; kingdom Metazoa; phylum Mollusca; class Gastropoda; order Stylommatophora; family Oreohelicidae; genus Oreohelix; species Oreohelix idahoensis. The sequence continues at coordinate 64,255 of JAMPIV010021481.1, forward strand.
TGTCTACTTTGCGCGAGCACAACCTGACAGCGAAACCCTCTAAAGCCTATATTGGTTTTAGCGAAATTTCTTTCCTAGGCCACCGAGTTGGTCATGGTTTCCTAAAGACAGAGGACCATAATACTAATAAGATACTTAACATCTCTATCCCTAAGACTAAAAAACAGGTGAGAAGTCTGTTAGGTCTTATTCAATTTTATGGCAGATTCATTCAGAATCTATCCTATATCATGGCACCTCTTTCTACACTTTTAAAGAAAGGTTCGCCTAATATGGTCCACTGGTCTCAGGAATGCCAATCCTCTTTGGATAAGATTAAAACATTGTTTTCAACACCACCTATTTTGGTGTTACCTACTAAAGATAGGACATTCGTTCTTCTTAGTGACGCTTCATCCACTGGGATTGGAGCGGCACTAATGCAAGAGTACTCTGGAACTCTGCATCCTGTAATGTATATTTCCAGAAATCTTAATGCGGCAGAAAGGAATTATTCGGTTTTAGACCGTGAGCTATTAGCTATGGTTTGGTCGATCCTCAAACTACAGAGATTCCTTCTAGGCGCACATTTCATAGTAGAAACCGACCAAAAAGCTCTTACTGCTATACAGAGTAAGAATTTGAAGAGCTCGAGGTCTACTCGATATGCAATTGCTCTTCAACCCTTTCATTTCTCTGTGCGAGCTATTCGTGGATCAGATAATGTGATGGCAGACATTCTGTCAAGATGCCCACATGATTCCACATAACTATTAGGTCTTAGACGTCTTAATATATCTAGGTCTATAGTAGTTCCTTTCTATATCAAGATAGATACACATTTGTAATTTAATAATATAATGATTTTATCACTACTTAGCGGTTCATTGATATTTATTCACCGCTGTTCTTTAATGATTTTTCTTTATAAATCATAAATTTAAGATATCTAATACGAAATTCACCCGTGTGTTACCGGGGCCCGAAAGGGGAGCAAAGAATAGTAACACTGCACCCTACCACGCATGTCGTAAAAAGCGACTAAGGAGGGTATGGGCATGGGGCTGTTTACCCCATCCCGTAAAAACTTCGCACAGTGGGCTGATCACCTGCTTGCCAACCAATCTGATTATGGAAACAATGATAGATTGTTTGGTCTGTTTTTGTTCCACAAAGACGCCACTAGGCGTGGTGGAAACAGCGATAGATTGATCAATTTGTTGTTGCCCTAAGACGCCACTAGGCGTACTGGCCACATACTGCTTTGTCGGTTGATGGCTAAGGATTGAAGAAGAAGAAGAATACGAAATTATGGTATGAATTTTTGTATGCATTATGTAATGGCCTGAATTTTATTATACGGTGACACCTTCCTGGAAAAATTTACTTGTAGAGAAATAATTTCTCTCAGATTATGAGATACATTCTCACCAGTCGCTCCATAAGTCGACTTAGCCTCATATTAGGCGTTATATTTATTCCTGATATTTTCATCTGCGCATTATTCATGCGTTGTGAGCCTATTGTACGTTGCTCCTAGATGTATTTCAAAAAAAAAAAAATGTTTCATTTTTTTTCCCGTGAGGTGTGGTAAGACTGTTATGTGCAGTCTTTGATATCTTGCAATATTATACATTTGTATGCTTGTTATGTTCGCAAATATTTTGTAAACAAAATAGAAACTTTTTTGCTTAAGGAAAAGTCAATATTGAGTTACTTCCCCTTGAAAGGAGTCTCAGATCGAACTCCGCGGACGAATCCAGTTTTACTGCGATTTATTCTTTGTTTGGGTTGAAATAGATTGTTCTTGCTTCAGAATATCTATGGCCTGAATTTATGTGTAGTGTTTGTCTAGGTAGGACGAGTCTGTCTTATATCTGTATATCTTTACATATCTAAGTCGAAATATATATATATATATATATATATATATATATATATATATATATATATATATATATATATATATATATATATTATATGTATACATAAATATATATATATATATATATATATATATATATATATAAAATATAAAAAATCGATAATGGCGGCTTAGTTTACTAAGGTGTCTTTTTAAGCGAGTGGAGGTTTTTTTGTGCTGGCGAGGGTGACGATGCATGGGTGTATTGTAGCGGGCATGGTTAGGTTAGGGGGATTTTTGTGGGATGTTGGGTGTGTTATTTAGACATATTTACATACATATATACATAAAAATATAAAAAATCGATAATGACGGAAAATTTAAAAAATCAATAATGTTGTGTTAGTAGGTTACTAAGAGGGGTTTTTGAAGCGAGTGGAGTTTTTTTTGTGTGCTGGCGTGGGGGACGATGTATGGATGTGTTGGGGTGTAGTGAAGTGTTAGAGACCTGACTATACTAGGACCAGCGACTAGAGGTGGGAGTGAAGTATTAGAGATCTGACTATACTAGGGCTAACAGCTAGAGGTGGGAGTGAAGATGGATGTGTGTGTGGTTGTGTTGGCGCGCGTCTGTGGTTGTGTGTGTGTGCGTGTGTGTGTGTGCGCGTGTGTGTGTGCGCGTGTGTGCGTGCGTGTGTGTGTGTGTGTGCGGGTGTGGTTGTTTGTGCTGGCATGGGTGACGAAGTATGGATGTGTTGGGGTGTAGTGAAGTGTTAGAGACCTGACTATACTAGGACCAGCGACTAGAGGTGGGAGTGAAGTGTTAGAGATCTGACTATACCAGGGCTGGCATCTAGAGGGGGAGTGAAGATGGGTGTGTGTGTGTGTGGTTGTGTTGGCGCGCGTCTATGGTGTTGTGTGTGCGCATCTGTGGTTGTGTGTGTGTGTGCACGCGTGTGGTTGTGTGTGTGTGTTGTAGGTGTAGCAGGCAGATGTGCCACCATCGGGAGATGGGAGTGAAGTGTTAGAGACCTGACTATACTAGGACCAGCGACTAGAGGTGGGAGTGAAGTGTTAGAGATCTGACTATACTAGGGCTAACATCTAAAGGTTGGAGTGAAGATGGATGTGTGTGTGTGTGGTTGCGTTGGCACGCGTCTGTGGTGGTGTATGCGCGCGTCTGTATGTGTGCGTGTGTGTGTACGTGTGTGTGTGCGCGTGTGGTGGTGTGGTTGTGTGTTTGTGTGTGTTGGGGTGTAGCAGGCGGGTGTACCACCATCGAGAGGTGGGAGTGAACTGTTAGAGACTTGCCTATTTTGAAACGTATCTAGACTTCTACTAGTCAGATCTTGATTACTCGAAAAACTAATCGATAGTTGACTCGTTGGCGATGTGACCAGACTTGTGTTAGCCAGGGCTTGATTACGCAAAAAACTAATCGCTAGTTGACGCGTTGTCGACGTGAAAATTTTGTGTGTGTGCTGGCATTGAAAGTGTATGACTCATGAACGTATTGACGTGAGGAAAAAATAACAGCAAATATCCGATAAAATGGCGGGCAAGTTTTTAACACAACGCTCACACTTCCATTTCTTACTGTTGGTATCAGTTTTCATATTTCCACTTCATAATTTTTGTATCGGTTTTCATATTTCCATTTCATAATTTTTGGTATCAGTTTTCATATTTCCATCTCTACTTTTGGTACCACTGTTGTCATATTTCCACTGCATACTTAACATCATAAGTTTCATATAACAATTTCATACTTCTGTACTATAATTGTCATATCTCGCAATTTTCTTAGCATAATTTTGAATCACACTTTTGTTGTTTTATATTTTTCCATTTTACAAATGTATTATTTTTACCTATGGAATTACAGAAATAACAATAAAAAAATAATAAAACATTACTGATACGGGACAAAGTCGGTTTCCAACTTGTTAAGTTCATAGTTGTGTCATTACTAGAGGGCGAGTTTCCACATATTTACTCGCTACCCAGACGCAAGCTAATCCTACGAAGTCTAAGGCTTTGTCTTTGGTCTCTTTCTACCTTTATATATCTAACTAAAATATCACCCATCTCTTATACAATATTACTGATCATTTTTTACAATAAACCGGCACACAGTTAAGTTCTTAATATACATATATTGCGCAGACGTGAGCGCGGTTCGTTTTGTGACAAACAGAGAGAATAATATTGTCTGTTTTATTAAATTACACTCAAACACAGTTATTTTATTCAACGTGAGAACCCCTGTTTTCAACATCGTGAGACCCACTTTCTTCGTTACTCACTCAGTGTAAACCCAATAGTGCGAGAATCACTGCCTCGTGCTACCCTTTTTTGGCTGGCGGGGTGACGAATCTTGGGTGTGTTGGGTGTGTGTGCCCGCGTGCGCGCGCGTGTGTGTGTGTGTGTGGTATTGATTTTGGTTTGTCTGGTGTTGTGTATGATGATTCTTTTCCGTCACTTTTAAAGAGGTCACACCGCAGACTTGTGTAGATTGACCAATTATTGTTGGGGTAGTGTATTCTTAAGCAATAACAGGAGATTTTTATGTATTTCGTGAAAGTTTAGGTATAGGTACACTATTCAAAAGTGAACTCATCAGAGCGTTGTTATCTATGTGGATGTGTTGTAGTCTTGTTACAAACAACACCAAGCTGATTCAGACGTAGCTTTAACATTTTTTTATTGGAAGAAGTTTTGCTTTTACCCTTTTACATGTATATAACAACCGCTTTGTTCCAAAATCTTCATGCAACTCTGTTGCTACCTGACTTGAGAAGAAGGAATTTTTATAAGCACTTATTAAGTGAATTCCCTTTTTCCTGCCCGCTATAGAATAAAGAGAAAAATATAAAAAGTAATACATGTTATAGAGGAAGATGACTAAGGAGTGGTGGGGATGATTTTGGTTTTTGTGTTGTTTTGACGTGTAGGTATTGAGAATATAAGACGATGAGAGGTGCCGTTTGTAATTGTCGGAAGCAGCTATTCTTGTGATGTAAAATATGACAGGGAATTACCCGTTGTTGGGTGAATGTAACTACATATTGAGAAGGGCGCTGGGTCACGTGGTAGTTTTCTTTAGTATTTATAGTATATCATGAGTAATAAATCTACTCACCCATCTACTGGTATGTAAGTGACTCGCATACAGCCGTATTCGCCAACATAAAAAAAATAATGTCAAACGCTGAACAACGCCAAATAGACAGTTTTATTGAACACAAGTATAGAGATACGTCACAGGCAGACTAGCTTATGGTGCCAACTAGATACTCCTTAGTGTTGTAGTCTGTATCTGGAACAATACCGAGGCCAGTTTCATTCATTTTTAATAAAGCCCAACACGCACGTGCTTTTACCCTCCCTTGTTTTGGAACCAGATCGATGGCCCGCGCAAAACATCGAGCGTAAATTTATGTTCACGTCACAAGTTCAAAACACAATCGAGCAATAGTAGAAATTTATAAAAGAAACACTCCTTCGTTCTTGTGTTCGAATCCCCGCGACTTAAGGTTTCACTTTTTTCATACGGGCGACATCTGGTGATAGGTTTTATATTGTCTCTCAATCGGTTCAAACATTCGGCGACCACGGAAATGTAGTACATTAAATAAATGTAACTAAGTATTTATTCCAGTTATCAAACGGGTATCTATGTTTTGTCCTGCAATTTTCAAACTTTAGTAAAAGCTTTTCTTCCAAGCAGCAAAGAGGGTCCCAAAATTTTCTCCCAGGCCTGCGCACAGGATCCAACCTGTTGTTAAAAAGATAAACTGGCAAATACTTCTTTAAATATTTCTTACCGATGTCAAAATATTTCTTACCGTTAGGTTTTTTTAGTCTATTTTTCATTTCACAATTTTTGCGGCACGACATTCACACTGCCATTTCTTACTTTTGGTATCACAGTTTTCGTATTTCCATTTCTTAATTTTTGGTACCACAATTTTCGTATGAAAGTAAGAAATGGCAGTGTGAATGTCGTGCCGCAAAAATTGTGAAATGAAAAATAGACTTAAAAAAAAAACCTAACGGTAAGAAATATTTTGACACCGGTAAGAAATATATAAAGAAGTATTTGCCAGTTTATCTATTTAACAACAGGTTGGATCCTTTGCGCAGGGCCGGGAGAAAATTTTGGGACCCTCTTTGCTGCTTCGAAAAAAAGCTTTTACTAAAGTTTGAAAATTGCAGGACAAAACATAGATACCCGTTTGATAACTGGAACAAATACTTAGTTACATTTATTTAATGTACTACATTTCCGTGGTCGCCGAATGTTTGAACCGATTGGGAGACAATATAAAACCTATCACCTATTACCATATGTCGCCCGTATGAAAAAAGTGAAACCTTAAGTCGCGGGGATTCGAACACAAGAACGAAGGAGTGTTTCTTTTATAAATTTCTACTATTGCTCGATTGTGTTTTGATCTTGTGACGTGAACAGAAATTTACGCTCGATAAACAATACCGAGGCCAGTTTCATTCATTTTTAATAAAGCTCAAAACGCACGTGCTTTTACTCTCCCTTGTTTTGGAACCAGATCGATGGCCCGCCCATCAACAACTGCAGAAAGAAATGGAAGACACACCTAGATATGATCTCGTTATAGTAATGGGTGACCTCAATGCGAAAGTTGGTACACACAATACATATAATGAAAGAGTTAGTTGCTTATCCTTTACAGGACGTGGCAATCAACCCCAGCTTTTATTGGCTGTTTGTGATTTTTCTAGGCAATTTTTACGTTCAGTAGTTTGCCATTGCTTTCTGAACGGTACGGCGCTTATACCATTGTTAAAAATCCACACAAAGCGATCTGCCACCAAACCGCCTGCAGCAGGTTTCGAACCTGGTATATCTGGATTATGAAACTGCGTTCATATCCATTAGGCCACAGACGCCGACATAATGAAAGAACAATGGGGAAATGCGGCAGCGGAACAGCAAACGAAAATGGGGATATACTAATAAGTTTCTGTAGCATTAACAACCTGGTCATTGGAGGAACACTTTTCCCACATAAAGAAATTCACAAATTAACATGGGAATCATCAAATGGTCGGGACAGAAACCAGATAGACCACATCATGGTTAACGGTAGATGGAGACATGCATTACAAGATGTGAAGGTAAGAAGAGGTGCAGATGTGGGAAGTGATCATCATTTAGTAGTAGCAAAACTGAAAGTGAAACTAAGAAGGGCTAGACCAACTGTAACTACACAGAAAAGGTTTGACATCAGCAAACTGAAGGACCCCCTTACCAGAAAAGCTTTTACGGCCGACATTAAGAAACGATATCAATTGCCAAAAGCCAGGAGAATACATTGACTGATGATATAGACCAGAATTTCAACACCATTTCAACAATATATAAGAAAAGCAGCAAATCATGCGTGGGATTTCAGGAAAGGAAGAAGCAAGACTGGATAACACCAGAAACACTAAACACCATAAAGATGAGAAATGAAATCAAAAGAAAGAAAACAGAAGCGAAGTCCCCCAGGTTAAAGCAGCTATATAGTGAACAGTACAGTCAGCTGGACAAGGAAGTTAAACGCCAAACCCGAGCCAACAAAAGGAATTTCCTAGACGATCTTGCAAGACAGGCAGAGGAGGCAGCACTGAGAAATGAACAAAGCACAGTATACAAAATAACTAAATTCATCAGTGGAAAACGAGGTGCAAACAATATTACATTAGTAAGAGATAAGCAAGGTAATCTCATCACGACAGCAGAGGGACAGGAAACAAGATGGGCAGAGCACTTCAGAGAAACTCTGAACAAGGAACCACCAGAGACACAATTGAATGTTCCTGAGGCTGAAAACGATCTAGATATAAATACAGACATTCCACGAAAAGAAGAAATCATCACAGCAATCAAAGGGTTAAAGAACGGTAAAGCTCCGGGTCATGATAACTTAAATGCAGAGCTATTTAAGACAGACCCTGAGATAGCAGCAGAACTATTAGAACCACTATTTGCACAAGTCTGGAAAACGGGGACAACACCATCAGAGTGGAACAAAGGAATAATTGTCAAATTGCCCAAGAAGGGAGATCTTGCAGACTGCAATAATTGGAGAGGAATAACTCTTCTCTCAGTTCCCAGCAAAATACTAGGCAGGATAATTATACAGAGAATTTCAAAGGCTGTAGACCACAAACTGAGGAAAGAACAAGCAGGATTTAGAAAGAACAGAAGATGTGTAGGTCATATATTCACTCTCAGGAACATTATAGAGCAGTGCACAGAATGGCAAAGACAGCTTTACATAAATTTCATTGATTTTGAAAAGGCTTTTGACAGCATACATAGGGACAGTTTATGGACAATACTGAGGGCTTATGGAATTCCAAGCTGCATAGTGTCAATCATAAAAAGCCTCTATGCCAACTTTACGTGTAGTGTTGGGCAGAGCAACCTAACCTTCGAGGTGAAGACAGGAGTACGACAGGATTGCCCCTTATCAACCACTCTATTTTTAACAGTCATAGACTGGGTGATGCGCCAGACAACACAGGGCAGTCCAAGAGGAATAAGATGGACTACATTTTCTACATTGGAAGATCTGGAATATGCAGATGACATTGCACTACTAGCACATTCCCATCAACACATCCATGAAAAAACGGATAGACTTAATAAGTTTAGCCAGCAGGTGGGCTTGAACATCAATTTAAAGAAGTCTGAGGTCATGACGCTCAATGTGAGCAACCCTGAGCCCATATCAGTAAGAAATAAGCAACTGGTACAGACAGATACCTTCACAGACGTAGGAAGCATAGTAACACCAGACGGCGGGGCAGACAAAGACATCAACATCAGAATGAATAAGGGAAGAACAGCCTTCTTTAGCCTAAACAACATCTGGAGGTCCTCCCAATACAGCACAAGCACAAAATTAAGATTATATCAGAGCTGTGCGCTTTCTGTGCTTCTCTATGGTGCGGAATGCTGGAGAGTTACAGAGAAAGAAATGTCGAAATTGTCCTCTTTTCACACAACATGCCTAAGAAAAATTCACCAAATCTTTTGGCCGAATACCATCACCAACCAAGATCTGCTTACTCTGAGCAAGCAAGAGGACATGCACATCATCATAGCTGACAGATGCTGGAGCTGGGTTGGCCATGTCTTCAGAAGAGACTCCGATGCCATCACAAGAACAGCTATGCTTTGGACCCCTGAGGGAAGACGAAAGAGAGGCCGACCAAAAACAACTTGGCAGAGGACTGTGGAGGCTGAGATGGAAAGAATGAACCAGAGTTGGGGCACTGTACAAAGGATGGCCACCGACCGAGCAAAGTGGAATCAATTTGTTGTTGCCCTACAAGACGCCACTAGGTGTGATGGCCACTGACTGTTTTGACGGTCGGCGGTTAAGGATCTAAGAAAGAAGAAGAAGAATATCAAGCTCGCCTCAAACCTCGCCAGAGTGAAGACTAGATTCATAATTCCTTTTGTTAACCGGACCTTATATTGGAGAACCAGATAAGACTTACAAGGGCACAGGAAATCTCTACATTTTAGCAAGGAACCCCTGGACTAGGAAACTGAAGAAACACGGGTTGTAAAATTAAAGACATCCCAGACGCGTATAATAGAACAATTCATCTCGTTTATTCATCTGAGCAAACAGATCTGTAGCCAGGATTACCGTAAGTTGTGATTTACATTTCATATTTTATTACTAACATATGAACTAATATATATACGTTTATGTATATATTACCATGTGAAGTTTAATGTGTGACACTCGCTATTGTGTGTCAAAGTCATTTGGGGCTGGCAACCTCCAGTTTTTGTATTTACATATGCGGGTTTACTTGTAAGTTTTAAAGTTGCCAAATTACTTCGATCTTGGTCCTTTAAGTTTCCAGTCTGTGTATTTAAAGAATGCGGGTTTACTTTTGTAGTTTTAAAGTTGCCCAAATACTTCAATCTGTCACTTATAATTTTGGAATCCTTTGTCCGCTCCTTCTCTTTCTGGCTCTGGTGAATTGCTAGCTTGACGGGCCGATGCAGTCTGATCTGGGACTCCGATTTAGTTAGATTATATTTCAAATTCTCAGTTCAAAATCCCAGATTGTACTTCCGACGAATTTTCCAATGAAAATCAATGTATATTTCCTCTCTCGAATCAAACCAACCGAAAGCTCTTTAGCACTGTCTGGGTTGGGGTGTTTAAATCATAGTACCCTCGCGTGTTTAAAAATATTACATTTTAAACTTCCAACGCGTGACCTCTTTATTCCCGCCTAGATGCTTTGTCACCGATATTGGCTCACCAGACAGATTACCGGTAATATTTATACCAAGGTGGGTCAGCGGAAGCGATTATCTAATTATCCCCTGTGTTAGCGTAAATCCCCCAGACTGATCTCTCAGACAGACAATATGGCCTCCCTACATTGATTGTGTGCGACCATATTGTACAAACATAGATCGCCTCTATCAAAGGTGGCTAGGCGACGGAAGTGATAAACGGATTACCGCTGACCTGTCTAATTAGCAGGGTATTATTACATTCGCCTGACGTGACTGTGACAAAACGTCTGTACGTGTTCTTTTAGTGGCTCTCTCACACCTTTAGCCACTACGGCAGTATCATTTCTTCTTCTTCTTCATTGTTTCTCCGATCGCTTTTATTTGGCATGATTTGTATGCCCTTTCATTCATTGTTTTACTCTCTATGCTGAATCTAGTTCGGGGACGTCTCTAACACGCCACTCTGTAGTGAGGTCGGGATCATATCTCGGCGATCATTCAAAAATTATTAACGCGCAACCCTCCTGGAAATAACTGATCAATGAAACGCCAGCTTGGTACACGTAGTGTCGGAGTGTACGCCAGGCTATTCAACATGGAGATAACGAAAGTGTAGTAGATGTTGGTAATATTTCGGAAGGCTGTGTGCATATATGCATAGAGTACCTAGTTGAGGAAGGACCCGATTCGATAATAGGGATCATTAGCCTTAGGCAGATAGCAATAGTTTCACTGGATGTGGTGTATAGCCGAAGTTATTGTTAATAGAAGACAGTGGAGCATGAACCATGTTGTGTTTTTCCCTGTTTCAGCTGCTCCAGTGAAAAATTGGACAGGCTATAGAATATGTTAGATATTCAACGTGATAGAGCTCTTTCATATGAGTAAAATAAGCCTAAGAAGGAGAAAATCGGTGCAGAAATAAGGACTCCATAATTATTTTAGATTTATCATTTAAGCACACCTTGCCCTACAAACACGATTTTGGAATGGTGTAAAAATACTTTGGCCTAGTTGTTATTTCATACATCCGGGAGCCCACTATATAAGGGGAAGGAACGGAAGGCGAAAACACACTCGCCGACAAATTCAAACTACAAACAAGGAGAACAGCAACAGTATCAACTCTTTTGCCACCAGTAGAAGTGTGAGCAGACTGTGTAACCATTAAAAGCCTGTCCGTGAATGAGGGTAAGCGAGATGTTAATTAAATATATATATATATATATATATATATATATATATATATATATATATATATATATATATATATATATATATATATATATATATATATATATATATATCTATATATATATAAAATCAATTTGTGCTTATGGTAATATTGGTTTGTGTATAATTATTGTGCTATTTCTGGAGGATAACCCGAAGTGTGTTGGTTTAGTTTAAGTGTGCATTAAATTAGTAGAACGAATGGATTGAGCTAGTTGGTTGTGGAAAGCATTTAAAAATATTAGGCTTGCTGTAAAGGACTGTCTAAACTGGAAGAAGGAATGATTGTAACAGATTGATTTTCTGTATTGTTTGATATATGACATAATGGTTACCGTAAGGCCTATGTCACAACGTTATCTTGTGGTTGCTTGCTTGCTTGTTAGTGACAAGACAGGCCTGTCGGAAATAGCCAAACGACCGGGTCATGTGACCATCGGAAATTCGGGCGCCAGGGGTTTGAGCGCGAAAGATTTAGTAGTGATTGGACTGCCGTCCCGTTTGGAAGATATCCCATGCCCGCTTGATAGTTCCTTGGCCCATACCCTTTCATTGAATGTATTAGATAACTGTATCACCAAAATCTTTCATTACACTGCAGTGCATGTACTACTTGTACAGTATTTTTTTTTTTTCTTTAAAGAGAAATATTTTCAAAATAACATTACAAACGATTCAAAACCAGGCACAACTTACGCATACATGTACTTGCACAGATGTAGCCCACTATTTAAAATAATGAGGAATCCTCTTTTGCACCAAACTGGATAGTCTCCTTTTGGCTGCTATGTCCCGCATTCTCTTCAACAGCAGAATCTGTGTAGGACAGCTGTCAATCTTCTTGCTCGTACCAAGCCATCGTTGTTTCTAGTGCTATAAAGGCTTCTTCAGGACTTGGTCGACGTTTTGGGTTATCTTCATAATTTACAAGTACATCATGTACTTCTGAGGAGTCTTCATCATCGGTCACTACATGTATTTGGTTTTCTTCTTGCACAAAAGACAACATTTCTTCGTCATTCAAAAACTGAAAACCAGAATCATTATCATCTTCTAGCCACAAGTGTGCATCATCTTTGTCACAGTCCGAAAATCCGGGCATTGCTTGAAACAGTTCCATAACTTCATTTATACAATCATCATTTGTGTCCACTGCAGTAGTTTCATTGCCTCCTTTTTTCCCAAGCAATCTATTCCAAGCCTTGTTGAGATTATCTTGTGACAGGGTGGTCGAAGCATCAGCTAACATATAGCAGCAGTCTTTGAGATTAAGCTTTTTGGAAAACGCCACCACACTCTCTTCATCTTCAGCCAACAATAAACGACGCAGGACTTCCTTCTTGTACATCTTTTTAAACTTTGCTATAACACCCTGATCCATTGGTTAAATCAGTGCTGTTACATTGGGAGGCAGAAAAATTACTTTAAAATTTGCATCAACTGCATTCAATGTATCCGTCTCTGAATGAGATGGTGCATTGTCTAGTAGAAGAATTACTTTTCCAGTTTTCTTTTCTTGTTCTCCCGACCTCTTCACCAATCAAGAAATATTTCACTATTCATCCAAGCACTCTTCTGTGCTTTGTAGCACAATGGGAGACATGTCACATTCTTTAAACAACGTGGTTTTTTGGGCTTTGCCGATCATTAGCACCGGTAAACGATGACTTCCACTGCAATTCGCGGCTATCAAAATTGTTACTCTCTCTTTGCACTTTTTAAACCAAGGAGCAGCTGCTTCGCGCTGAGATGCAAGTGATTTTTGAGGCAATGATTTCCAGTATAAGCCAGTATCATCGGCATTATACACATCATCGAGTGAATAACCTTCTTTTTCCCAAAAAAAAAGCCAAGAATGTTTCTTTAAAATTTTCAGCGGCAGTTGCATCGCTAGATAAAGATTCCCCTTGAATCTTCAATTCTCGTATGCCATGACGAGATTTAAAGTTTCTTAACCATCCCTGGCTAGCCTTAAAGTCAGGAGGACCGTCAAGTTGTTTATTGAACTGTAGTGCCTTTTCACACAATAGAAAGCCAGAGATAGGTTCCCCTTTGCTTCTTCTTTGCACAAACCATATATACAAAGCCTCTTCCAATTTCAAACCTTTCGCATTTCTCATGGTTTTACGTTTCTTCGACCCATTTTCACTATCCAATTTCGATGCAAAACTCATAATTTTATCCTTGTTACTTTTGATGTCAGAAACGGTAGCTTTCCCAACATTGAAAATCCGTGCAAGTGAAGACACAGTTTCACCTTTTCATAGTCTCTTGATAATTTCTGTTTTCGTTTCAACTGACAAAACATTGCGGTTCCTTTTATATGCTTTAGGCCTACTGGAAGATGCCATATCGCACAGAGAAATACTTGTACACCAAAATTATTCTGCTGTAGTAGCAGACACAATTATTTTAAGTTGAACTGTCTGTTTAGCCAGTGTTCTGCCTAGAACGCACACGTACACTGGATTGGTAAACCAGATATTAACTGACTTTATGATCTAACTGACTTCCTGTACATAAACGACCGACCATTAGCCCATCCCATCCTCTACAAATTGTTTGCACACATTTGAAGCTTGCCGCATCAAAATATTCAGAAATATAGTCTAACGTGATTGGTGGCGCCTGATTTTTTTTTTCTGGAAAAAGTGTTCGGATAATTGGGTGTTCGGATAATTGGGGTTCGGATAAATGGAGTTCTACTGTAGTGGTAGGTGATAGCCTATATGATTTTAAATAAGCAAATCATGGACAGAACTGTAACAAGTGAGTTACTGAAATATTGTTCTAGAACTTGAACGAATTGTGTTATTCGTGATTAACTATGTCTCTTATTAGTAACCACATCTTGTCTGTACTGTCTCATTATACCTCCTGACTGGGTAGGGAGACAATGAGCGCTACAACGTAGGTTGTATATTATATTTCAGGTTATATCCTGCCCCGAGTGTCGTAATAACTCTCTTGTGACCAAGTCAGCTAGTAGATGCAAGTTGTTCAGAGCTGTTGCCAGTATCAACTGTGTCATCTTGACGATTGGAAGATCCACAGTTGTGGGGATCTCTCCGATCATACTGCTGTACGAGGCCTTAGAAGGAACTTTTACAGATAAGTAGCTCTTGGTTGAGCTACTTCAACTTACAAATATCACCACACCTAAGAATAAAATGTGTTATGATGAATCAAATCCTGTGGTTTATTTAAAAGACAATTGACAGTCATGTCATTCTTTACGATTTTATCATAAATTAACATTGATATTCTATTCAAGATTTTACCCACAGTCTTCAGTGAATTATTTAAGTTGTGTTCAAAGTTCTTGTTGGTTAATTAATTACCCCTAGCAGAGTCTAAGGTTAGTCTGGAGAGGGGCATCATAGGAACCTAAGATAGTACATTATCATCTCATCTAGGAACCTATTCAGATAGACCACACATTTGATGTCGCTGCACCATTACTCTACTCAGAGAATGGGGTATTTCTTTTAAGACCAGTCTCTTATCTGGCACTATCCTGATATCATCTGATACATATATTTGTCCAGGATATTATCATCATCTTATTATCTTTACCTTACGCGACCCTACGGAGGTGTCTGCTATGGGACTATCTTTATCTCTTATATTTTTTCTTTACCACTCCTCAGACTTATTCACATTCTGCCAGGTAATTAGACCGGCCAGCCGATTACACGTTATCACATAAGCCGGCTGACCCCTTTGAACTTGACGGTCCAATATTTGAGCCCAGGTGGATAGCGACCATCCCTGTGTTTGCACAAGGCGGGAGTGCACGATAGACTTAAAGAAAGCCACATTCTCTGTTGGCGACCTTGTCTGGTTGACAGACGAAAACACAGGTGATACATACGTCATTCGTATCCTCTGACCCCTGTCTGTATCCGTCTGAGCGGAAGGTATTATCGAGGGATGAGTCACAGATTTGTTTGTATGAAGATGCCATCGTAAATATTACGACTTATTACACAGACGTCACGCGTGGAATATTAAATGTAATATTTTAAACCACGTGGGGATATTTTGAATTAAATCACCTCAACCCAGTGCTAGAGAGATTTGATTGGTTTGATTTGAGATGCCAGAATAAACAATGAATTCCATTGGAAAATTGGGCGGAAACACAATCTGTGATCGGAATTAGAAATGATAGATATAATCTAGCGAACTCAGAGATACACAGCAGACAGCTTCGCAACTAAAAACGAGCAACTCCAAAACCGTCAGAAAGAGAAATCAGTACATGGCCACTACTTCTGTTAAAGGTTTATTTGATTGAAGATACTGGTGGGGTCATCAATAAGATAAATGTTATTATTTCTTTCGCTGATAAATGGCGATCAGCATAAGTCGGGATTACGGATGGCCGACAAGTGTGTGACTATGGAAATGTAACATACGCAAAATGTGTATAGGTTCTTTAAGTGTGTCTATGATAAGTCACTCACACCACAGCAACGTGGAAGTCAGGAAATGTTGTAAGACCTGGCAACGTTATACAGTTTATTACGCCACAGTCACGTAGACATCATAGCAAGACAATTCACAGCATACTCATGAAGCAACATGTAAGTAAATCCATAACATCGGTTGCATAAACCACCACAGCAAATCATGGGCATTAAGCACAGAATATCTATCAGGAAACATGAATCAGCAAATAGGTGGATAGGCTGCAGGACATAGCAGCACATATTTCATCTATTAATAGTACAGCAAAAATATCATTCCAGTTCTCAATAGTCCATGACTTTGAATCCATTTGAATACAATGTATTAACAAGCCAACGAGGTTCGTGGCTTTTCATAACAAGTTCCCTGGGAGAAAAACAACATTCTCTTCAACACACTATCTATCTGCAAAACAATCCATTACAGGAATATGCATTATGAATAATGGCCTGTATAATCCGTGGCCTCAAAATATCCTCAGTAAAGTACATTCTTCAATTATTAAATATTCCTTCCACAAAAAGAATATATGCTGGGACACACTAGCAAAAATGGTAAAGCGTCCATTTCCAAGCTCTGCCAGCCTAAAACTGTCACGAAAAATCCCCTGCTTAAAACAGCTCAGTATCCAATTCAAAAATCAAGCGCAAACTCGCAGCTCGAGATGTGAGCAGAATTCATCCGCCTTTCCCCCTCAAAACTAATTCAAAGAACGTTCGACAGTTTCTCTTTATCCTATTTAAAAAAAAAAAAACTAACAGCTAGACAAAAGAGCTGTGTTCAAAAATTACTAAGCATACAGCTCCCAACTACGAAAAATCTCTCATCTCACAGAGTGTGTGTACGAGTGTGTTTACAAAAAATCCGACCTGTACATACAAGTCTTTTAACACTTAACTCCCCTTAATAAAACATGACTTAACAGTGACAGATCAAAGTATTTGGGAAACTTAAAACCGTAAAAAGTTAGCCCGCCTTTATAAATACAGAGACTGAAAAACTTAAGGGACCAGGACTTTAAATACTGAGTGCGGAGCCGCGCTGGTGTAATGGTAACCACAGTGCGCTGGTGATCGGGTGATCCAGTTCAAGCCCGGGCGAGAACATTTGAACGAGTGTCGTCGACCGGGACTTGGAATGGATTAATTCGAGCTCTAGCGAAGACATTTAAAAGAGTGTTGTCGACCAGGGACTGGCGGCTCCTGAGCCGACCCAGCTCTAATCGGTACCCTCCGAAGACGGCGAGTATCTGCCTGAATGCGAGTGAACACCTGTCAGTGCACATGGAAAAAAGGGATACTCACGTAAAAATCAGTCTCAGGTTAGATATACTAACCGGAAATTCTCGCCTCGAGTGATAGAGGGCGTAAGTTTAAAATAAATAAATAAATAATACAGAGTATGGACACCTAAAGGAATTGAATCACCCGTCAAAGAGGAATTATTACAATTTCCCAGACCAAGTCATAGAGGAATTAAACACAAGTTTTCCCAGTCCAAGTGATTTCCCAAAACACCCGCCGTCAGAGGAATAAACTCAAATTTCCCAGACCAAAGTGATTTCGAAGCTTCTAATTAATGAAAGCTGCGTCCATCCAAAGCTGTGCAAGGAGATTGTATAACCCAAAACTTTGGGGTAACTTGTGAACATTCATTTTACAAATGTGAAATTTGACATGTTTCTTGCTTAGTGGTTATTAATGAGGCTGGCGACCTCAACATTTGAAAAGAGTATATTGATGAACCACTACAGCAAGTGCTGATGATTGTTCTTGCTAGTCGTGCGGGAAAACCCGACAGCAGAGGGGACTCCAGATTCCGGCTGGAGCAGAGATGAGTGATGACTATATCTTATGTGCCTCAAGTGTAGCATATCATTTTGTGAGATTTATGCAACTTGTTAATGTTAATTCAGGCACAAATCATTATTCACGCTGTCCAGACATTTTCCAGTTAATACACAGAAGAATATTGGTGAATTTTAATCATATTCATTGAGTTACGTTATGTGCTCAAGAATTTATTTCTTCTGAGAGATTAACATTGGTGGGTGGATGTGGTGAAGTGGGATGTTATAAATATTTATAGGGGACTTAGTGTACTGACTGAGATCAGCTGTGAAGGTATCTATATCTAATAAGAGTAGTGTATTATAGATAACCTTACTTGCTGCCACATATATGTATACCTCAGTCAGAATTATTCTGGAATAGTGTGATGACTACGTTATATGTCTAGGGTATGTGTATGATGAAGTGTAAGTCATAACAACAACAGACAGATAAACAATTTAATTTATTCCACCACACTTGACAACACTGTGACACTCACATACATAAAACACTCTACGAGGATATCTTAAAGGAGTCACTGATAACTTTTCAAATAACAATATGTATTCAGTGCTGTCATGAAGGTATATGTGTCCTGATTCAAATACAAATGGAACCAGGAATCACAATCAATTTTAATTACAAGTTATATGTACAGAATTTCTCAATATGAATCTTGTAGTGACATGTATTTTTAATAGTATCCTATGTGTGTCAGTGGTGTAGTAGTAATATGAGGTAATACTGGTTTTGTTTTGTTCAAGCTCTGTTGGTATTTGTCATCATGACTTCAATAGTTTGTCTTTATTGGAACTAGTATTGGAGATGTTCTCAGTTCCTGATATTAAAACAATTAAATTCCCCTCTTAATTGTATTTTACACTGTCATTTTAAGATGGGGGTACATAATGTTGAGCTCCATGGCCACACTCTCTTATCTTGAGTGATGACTGCAGAAAAAGGCTCCTCTGCTCGATGAGTTCTGGAGCCACCCCACTGGTTGCTATATGGACCAAGGAGTATGCTGTCCACCTCTGGCTTCAGCAAAG
Source organism: Oreohelix idahoensis (assembly GCA_024509875.1). Lineage (NCBI taxonomy): Eukaryota > Metazoa > Mollusca > Gastropoda > Stylommatophora > Oreohelicidae > Oreohelix > Oreohelix idahoensis. The sequence continues at coordinate 82,990 of JAMPIV010021481.1, forward strand.
CTCTGACCAGGTGCTGCTCAATAACTTTAAGACCACTGTCCCTGAAAACAAGAAGGATGTACCTTCTACGTCATAACTAATTTATACTCTCTTTCTACACTGAGCACAATACATCACAAACATTGAGTTCAGAGCGTTAGGCCAACTGTCAGCTTCATCTGAAATACTTTATACCAGTATTTCCCTCCCTAATGGTTACTACGCCTCTGCAATTCCAGCATTATTTCTGTCTAATCAATAATCTAGGTGTCAGTGTACTGTTTGGCCATTCCATGCCGTTTTACTTTCCTCCGACACCTTCTGTTCAGGCTGGAGCATTATAGGCTTTACATCATGTTTGCTACTGAACTACACATATATACAGGCATAAATTAACAATTTACATTCAATTTTCATTAAAAGATATTGAATATTTCAAGCTTACCACAATTCATAGAATAATAAACAGTTTCGTTGACTGGCAATGGATATAGCACAACTCCGATCTGCCGATGTTCCAGGCTTTATTTTATATAAAATATACACTGGTGCTCAACGTACTGCTTCTTAGTAGGTTTATTACAAGATGTGGCAATGAACAGACGCTCTGAATCAAGTATATTCGCAGCTCTACCCAATGAAACCACGTCTCCACATCTTTTCAAAAAAGTACCCCTTCTATTCGTTTCCCATAACAACGCAAGATAGTATTTATAGCCCGACCAATCGTGTTTAGTCTTATATTTGTTGCGCTCCAATCAATTAGGAGTTAACATGGTAGGCTATTTCCGTAACGTAAGGTTTTTTCAAACACGTTATAAAAAAATTTTATGAGCAGAAATGATTTCATGCTGTCAGGCATCCCCACTATTTTATTTTGGTTATAATTTATTAATTCCTAGACTATTTGCGTAACGTTTTACATATTCTTTGTCAGCAAGCCCTAAGGAACCCAAATATACAAATTTAAAAGAGCTAAGTGGCTGCGTTCAAAATATGCAATTTCTTCTACCTCCTGTTTCGAAGATGTGCTGTCTGGGTACTGTAATGTTTTCAAACGTAAACCCATCTAATGTTATCTTTTCTAATAAGCGTTTTTCCAGGTTTTTAAAACCTAACTCTGGGAAGGTTAGTGTTTTTTATCACTGTCCGTCTGAAAAAAAGTTAGTGCATGTGGCCTTACACGCGTGATATAGTAGTAATTGTGTATCGCGCGACGCGAGTTTAGTGTTGCATGTGTCCTTGTTTTTCATTCGCCCCTCTCTCTTTCTATTTGAGTCCATCTGTTCGTTCGTTTTGGTAACGTAGTATAATTAATGTTAGGATTAATTTAGGTCATTACGCAGTGTGCCTCTCAATGTTTTTCTTAGAAATGCAATACCCGTTTTAATGTGTTGTGGAAACGCTTGTATTTATGCAGTGGCTTATATTTAACGTGGAAACGTTACAATTTGCAGACGAAGCATAAAACAAAGGGGGATTTCGAGTACATTCTTTGTGACAGCACTGTTATTTTACCATTGCTCTTTTCTTTATTAGAATTTATTTGTTAGGCTTTATATTTACCTGATAATTTATATATGTGGATTAGAATATTTCACGACACCTCCCCTCTTAAAACAGACATCCCATGTCAGTCCTTTATTCTATATACACATAGATAAATGTAAGTCAACTTGACTTTACTCTGCTGTGGTGCTATCATGGTTTTATGTAGTTGGGTCCATTCAGAGTAGGCACTACTCATGAAATCTGCCTCAGACTTCTACAACCAATAATATATTTCGGTTATGTTACTGAACAGCCGCAAGTGTGAGTGCTTGTCTTAATGCTGCTTCGCAACCCGTATTCACCATTTCTCTTCTCTGAGTCTGCGCAATGACATGTCCAGAGAACATTATATTTCCCTCAAAATGTACGTTATGAGGAGATAACATATACCTGGTGATAGCAGAGTTTTCGTAGTGGATCCCATAATCTTCTTATTATCCTGTATGAAACATTCGGAATATCCTCAATCAAAGAGGCAACTCAGGGATTCATTACGTTCCTCCGAAATGTTTACATCCAACAATTTTCTCATCATTCTAGAGAAGACACTAGGCGCATTCTTCAATCCAAATGGCAATCTATTAAACTCATAGTGTCCTTCTGAGGTACTAAAAGCTAGGTATGGTCTAACCTCAGGCTTTACTGGAATCTGATAGTATCCTTTACTCAGATCCACTTTTGAGAAATATTTAGCTTTATTTAGTCTGGCAAACAGCTGATTTGTATCCGGCAATGGATCCACCTGTCCTTCTGTAATAGCATTCAGTCTCCTGTAATCTATACAGAGTCTATGTTCTCCAGAGGGCTTCCTTAAGAGTACAACACCGGAACTATACGAAGATTCACTGTGCGAAATAATTCCTTCCTTCAACAGATAGTCTATCTCTTCCTTCAAAGCTTTCTCCTTAGCAAACGGAATCGAATATGGTTTCATACAGACAGGTGTGTGGTCTATCAGTTTCATATCATATTCCAATAGGTTTGTATGCCCTGGTCGGTCTGTTAACACCTCTGCATGATTATTTAGAACCTGTTGCACTCTCTCTTTCTGAGTTTTCGTTAAATGTGTACTGATTTTCACCTGTGCTGCTGTCTCACAGGGGTGTAATGGATATTCAAATGATGAAAGTGGTTCCTTTTTCATCTCCATGGCGATGGACAAGGTCAACAAGTGTGTCTCTTCCTGATGTTCTCTTTCCAAATATTTCTTCAGGAGATTCACATGATAGATTTTTTCTTTCCCCTTCTTATCTATCTTATAATTTGTTCTAGACACCTTCTCTAGAACTGTATATGGACCCTGCCATCCAATTTGTAACTTATTCTGACTCCCGGGCAAAAGAAGCAGTACTTTCTCTCCCACAGCCAAATTTCTGTCTTTCGCCTTCCTGTTATAATAGGCAGCATGTTTCTTCCTGGCTTGTTTCAAATTTTCATTGGCAAGTTTCCAGCCAGTTTTTTTAAACGAGTGGTCAGCTCATTCACATATTGGTATGAAGATGTAATGTTTTCCTCTGCCTTTTCATCAGTCCACGTTCTTAACAAAGCTACATATGGACCTTTAATTTTTGTGGACCTATTTGTCCATGCACCGGTATGGTCTCTTCCACTCGAAGCTCTATAGTGATGATTTTTCTTCCCAGAATTATCATGCACAAAACGACCGCTACCAATTTTTCTTTTGGGGCTTTCTCCCCACTTAAAATTCTTGATGAGAGATTTCCTCTCTACATCCTCTTCCTCCAGTTTGTTTAAGTCCGATTGAGGGATTTTCGGCTTATCCTGGGGTAAGACATCTTTTTTGCACTCTCCGCATAGTGGCCATTGTAAAACAGTTAAGTGAAGCTTGTCCGTGAAAAGGGGCTTCCCATTCCATTTGGTCCACTTTATCAAATCTATTTTTCTTTTTATTATCAGGCCTAATTTTGCCCCCGTGGCGTGTCCAGGTCCTGATCCATGTTCCCACTTGTGGGTGTTCCCTCATGTGCTATGCTACACCTTTCTACAAAATTCTCAATGTCCCATCTTGCTTTGGGCCAATAATAATTGTGAGCCACCTTTTGAATGATGGTACCTATCTTCTCATGGTCCCCATCTGGTTTCACATGTAGGCTCCTTATTAAGTCTGCCCTATATCTTTTAGGAAGTACCAGCTGTCCCTGACCTTTGGATCTAGCTCCAGTCTTCCTATACATCAACTTGTTTTTCATGTAAAAATCTCCCTTGCCTGGAGTTGTATGACAAGTTGACAATTTTCTGAAACAAGGCTTGAGTGTTTTATCCCCAGCCTGTGCCTTCCTCATCTCTTCTGGAGTGGTATCCAACATAATATCCTCCTCCTGTCTTGAGGTCGACCTGACCTGAAGGGTTGCCATATACACAGGTTTCCTTCTGCAACGGTCAGTGTCATGATTGTCCATCTGACAATTTTACACCACCTTTTTCCTTGGTTGAAAGATTTTCTTTCATCATATTTCCTTTCATCGAATTGTGGGAATTTATTTTTATTTTCATACCGTGGCCTATCAAACTGGTGCTTACCTTTGTTTTGATCCCTAGGATCAAATTTATTAAAGTTCTGTGGTGCCCTAAAGTTATCCACTTGTTTCTTTTTATTACCTGTTACCTCTGCTTGAGCTGCTTGATACCTTTCAGCAACATTTAGCAACTCACCCAGCCTCTCTGCACCTTGTTCCATGAGAAACTTTCTCAGGTCTGGAGCCATGGACTCTCTTCATTGCTCTATAAGGACCATTTCCTTAAGATCTTGGGTTTTCCCCAGAGAAGTCCATTTCTCCAAGTATGTCTCTATTCGTGCAGAGAACTGGTGATAGGTTTGATTTTTATTTTCATACCGTGGCCTATCAAACTGGTGATTACCTTTGTTTTGATCCCTAGGATCAAATTTATTAAAGTTCTGTGGTGCCCTAAAGTTATCCACTTGTTTCTTTTTATTACCTGTTACCTCTGCTTGAGCTGATTGATACCTTTCAGCAACATTTAGCAACTCACCCAGCCTCTCTGCACCTTGTTCCATGAGAAACTTTCTCAGGTCTGGAGCCATGGACTCTCTTAATTGCTCTATAAGGACCATTTCCTTAAGGTCTTGGGTTTTCCCCAGAGAAGTCCATTTCTCCAAGTATGTCTCTATTCGTGCAGAGAACTGGTGATAGGTTTCACCTGACAGTAGTTTAGCATTCCTAAATTTTTTCCTATAAAATTCTGCATTCTTTTCATATCTTAACAAAAGAGCCTGCTTTAGCATGTCATAATTTTCCTGATCACCTCTGCTCATTTTTGCAAAAACTTCATAAGCTGCCCCACGAAGTCCCTGAGATAACTTTAAGCTCCACCTTTCTCTCTCTAACCCATATGTGGTAGCTAATAGTTCATACCTATTTAGATAGCTCTCTATATCATCGTCTTTCTCAACAAAATGATCTAAATGAAAATTCATAGCTGAGGTTGAGGCTCCTTGGCTAGCAGTGGCATCAGAGGCAAAGGGACTGGCACCATTTTCAGGAGCATGGCCCTGAAACTCAAACTCCCTTAGTCTTAACTCATGTTCCCTTTGTAATCTCTTCTCCTCCTTTTCTGCTTCCCTTTCTGCGGCTAATTTCTTCTCTTCCCTTTCTGCAGCCTGTCTTCTTTCCTCGGCTTCCCTTTCTGCAGCTAATCTTTTGTCTTCTCTTTCTGCTTCCAATTTCTTAGCCTCAGCCTCAATCTGCAACCTCTTAATTTCTTTTTCAGCCTCTAACTTTCTTTCGGCTTCAAACCTTCTTTCTTCGCGTTCAATAAATTTGTCACATTCAGTAGTGACATAGGCAACCATAACTTGCCCATCTAATCCTAACTCTTTTGCAGTCTGAACAGCAGCAGATCGAAATTTGGCTAGGTCCGCCATTGTCTATCAGGTAAGTTTATACAATGTCTAACTAACAATTCAATCTCTAAATATATATCTAATGGACAACACAGGCACCGAGAGCTCAACCTTATTTAATTCCACCCAAGGATACCTTTTAATTCTTATATTCCCTGAAGTGAATTACCCCCAATATTTTTAATAGGGAAAGATTCAAAATCCCAAGAGCGAGACCCCAATATATGTGGTGAAGTGGGATGTTATAAATATTTATAGGGGACTTAGTGTACTGACTGAGATCAGCTGTGAAGGTATATATATCTAATAAGAGTAGTGTATTATAGATAACCTTACTTGCTGCCACATATATGTATACCTCAGTCAGAATTATTCTGGAATAGTGTGATGACTACGTTATATGTCTAGGGTATGTGTATGATGAAGTGTAAGTCATAACAACAACAGACAGATAAACAATTTAATTTATTCCACCACACTTGACAACACTGTGACACTCACATACATAAAACACTCTACGAGGATATCTTAAAGGAGTCACTGATAACTTTTCAAATAACAATATGTATTCAGTGCTGTCATGAATGTATATGTGTCCTGATTCAAATACAAATGGAACCAGGAATCACAATCAATTTTAATTACAAGTTATATGTACAGAATTTCTCAATATGAATCTTGTAGTGACATGTATTTTTAATAGTATCCTATGTGTGTCAGTGGTGTAGTAGTAATATGAGGTAATACTGGTTTTGTTTTGTTCAAGCTCTGTTGGTATTTGTCATCATGACTTCAATAGTTTGTCTTTATTGGAACTAGTATTGGAGATGTTCTCAGTTCCTGATATTAAAACAATTAAATTCCCCTCTTAATTGTATTTTACACTGTCATTTTAAGATGGGGGTACATAATGTTGAGCTCCATGGCCACACTCTCTTATCTTGCGTGATGACTGCAGAAAAAGGCTCCTCTGCTCGATGAGTTCTGGAGCCACCCCACTGGTTGCTATATGGACCAAGGAGTATGCTGTCCACCTCTGGCTTCAGCAAAGCTCTGACCAGGTGCTGCTCAATAACTTTAAGACCACTGTCCCTGAAAACAAGAAGGATGTACCTTCTACGTCATAACTAATTTATACTCTCTTTCTACACTGAGCACAATACATCACAAACATTGAGTTCAGAGCGTTAGGCCAACTGTCAGCTTCATCTGAAATACTTTATACCAGTATTTCCCTCCCTAATGGTTACTACGCCTCTGCAATTCCAGCATTATTTCTGTCTAATCAATAATCTAGGTGTCAGTGTACTGTTTGGCCATTCCATGCCGTTTTTACTTTCCTCCGACACCTTCTGTTCAGGCTGGAGCATTATAGGCTTTACATCATGTTTGCTACTGAACTACACATATATACAGGCATAAATTAACAATTTACATTCAATTTTCATTAAAAGATATTGAATATTTCAAGCTTACCACAATTCATAGAATAATAAACAGTTTCGTTGACTGGCAATGGATATAGCACAACTCCGATCTGCCGATGTTCCAGGCTTTATTTTTATATAAAATATACACTGGTGCTCAACGTACTGCTTCTTAGTAGGTTTATTACAAGATGTGGCAATGAACAGACGCTCTGAATCAAGTATATTCGCAGCTCTACCCAATGAAACCACGTCTCCACATCTTTTCAAAAAAGTACCCCTTCTATTCGTTTCCCATAACAACGCAAGATAGTATTTATAGCCCGACCAATCGTGTTTAGTCTTATATTTGTTGCGCTCCAATCAATTAGGAGTTAACATGGTAGGCTATTTCCGTAACGTAAGGTTTTTTCAAACACGTTATAAAAAAATTTTATGAGCAGAAATGATTTCATGCTGTCAGGCATCCCCACTATTTTATTTTGGTTATAATTTATTAATTCCTAGACTATTTGCGTAACGTTTTACATATTCTTTGTCAGCAAGCCCTAAGGAACCCAAATATACAAATTTAAAAGAGCTAAGTGGCTGCGTTCAAAATATGCAATTTCTTCTACCTCCTGTTTCGAAGATGTGCTGTCTGGGTACTGTAATGTTTTCAAACGTAAACCCATCTAATGTTATCTTTTCTAATAAGCGTTTTTCCAGGTTTTTAAAACCTAACTCTGGGAAGGTTAGTGTTTTTATCACTGTCCGTCTGAAAAAAAGTTAGTGCATGTGGCCTTACACGCGTGATAGTAGTAATTGTGTATCGCGCGACGCGAGTTTAGTGTTGCATGTGTCCTTGCTTTCATTCGCCCCTCTCTCTTTCTATTTGAGTCCATCTGTTCGTTCGTTTTGGTAACGTAGTATAATTAATGTTAGGATTAATTTAGGTCATTACCCAGTGTGCCTCTCAATGTTTTTCTTAGAAATGCAATACCCGTTTTAATGTGTTGTGGAAACGCTTGTATTTATGCAGTGGCTTATATTTAACGTGGAAACGTTACAATTTGCAGACGAAGCATAAAACAAAGGGGGATTTCGAGTACATTCTTTGTGACAGCACTGTTATTTTACCATTGCTCTTTTCTTTATTAGAATTTATTTGTTAGGCTTTATATTTACCTGATAATTTATATATGTGGATTAGAATATTTCACGACAGTGGACAATGGAAGAGTGAGCCTGTCAGAGTGCTTCAAGCAAATGTACTTAGTAGAGGCATTTTTTCCTATTTTGTCCAATAGTTTGTGGAACGAAGCTATAAGGCCGTTCGAGGAATAAGCGGCAAGACTGACGTTTCTACGCCATTAGTTATGAGAGCAGGGCATCAACACTGACCACCTACATAAGACGAGTTAGGCGAAGAAGTGCCCGCATCACCAGGAAAGTGACGATATAACGGCGGCAGGACTCACGTAAACAAGCTAAGTGCTTATTAACAGGCGAAAGCAACGGACATTGATAAAACCCTCTATTGAATCTCCGCGAGGAGAAAATTTGGTTCCAATATAAAATTTCACCAATCTTTCCATATTTATTTTAACTGTTTAAGACTAATTCATTATTAAAATTGTTACATGTTGTTTTATAACTGAACAATCATTGTCGCGTCAGTTTTATATGTATGAAAGCAAACTTATGAGCCAGAATATTTTAAATAAATATATATATATGTATGTATGTATGTATGTATGTATGTATGTGTATATATATATATATATATATATATATATATATATATATATATATATATATATATATATATATATATATATATATATATATATATATACACCTCACCCGTGTGTTACCGGGGCCCGAAAGGGGAGCAAAGAATAGTAACACTGCATCCTACCACGCATGTCGTAAAAAGCGACTAAGGAGGGTATGGGCATGGGGCTGTTTACCCCATCCCGTAAAAACTTCGCACAGTGGGCTGATCACCTGCTTGCCAACCAATCTGATTACGGAAACAATGATAGATTGTTTGGTCTGTTTTTGTTCCACAAAGACGCCACTAGGCGTGGTGGAAACAACGATAGATTGATCAATTTGTTGTTGCCCTAAGACGCCACTAGGCGTACTGGCCACATACTGCTTTGCCGGTTGATGGCTGAGGAGGGAAGAAGAAGAAGAAAGATATATACCTAGACATATACTTACCTCTAAACAGAGCTATGCCATTTAAAGAGGAATTCGCTGAATTAACTCATCTTGGGGCTTGAACGGGCTAAAAACCATTGCTTAAATCTTTCACAAAAGGCGACGGACAGAAATAAGTTTACCATTGCTCAACGCTATGCCGCATGGTTCTTGACTTCTGAATTATCTTGTGAATACTCCCTTCGGATAGAAGTGTCATTACACTTACTAAAAATGTCCTCCAACTTTACTGCGCCCTGTTCAGCAAGAAATCTACGGGTTTCGTTTGACAAAGTGGATTTTATTTGTTCTGTAAGAATAAAATCGCACAAGATTACTCTTGGCAGAGGTGTAGATAGAAGTGTCATTACACTTCTATCTACACCTCTACCAAGAGTAATCTTGTGCGAAGGTAAACACCTGTGACGACCGATTTAGATACTTTTGAGTTTTGGCTATTGTTGGACCGCTACTGCAAAGCAGGGGAGGCAATCTGTGACAGCGATGTAAACAAGTCTGGGAGTGTGTCACAGATGGAAATAGTGCAGCAGTGATCATCCACTTTTGCCCCTCCCCATCTAGTTTATTTTTTGCTACAGGAACGCGGGATTCACATGTGCAATTAACACGTGAGCCGTTCGGCAATTAAGCACGGGGGAACACAGAGAAAGCTCGGAGCATGGCGTAATAGATTCTTTGATCAGGGGCGATGCTAAATCTGAGACGGTCCTTGGATTGTAAAACTTTCAGGGGAATTAATTGCGTAGCTGATATTCGGCAAGGCGGAGATGATGAAAGTCAAGCCAGAGAGGTTGTCGGCGGAAGAGGTGGTAAAATTGCGTTTGATTCAAGAATGGAAGGGCAAATGGGCTCGGGTCTGGCAGTAGGTGTGACTTTCGCATTAAAGAGCGGTAGAACGGAATTTACGGATATATACCACGTCTCTCCGATAGCCATGATCAGTTGTTCAGAAATCTATCTGAAATTCACTAGCTCGATATCTTAGATTTCTCGTTCAGAGTGAAAATTATTAGATTTTCGTGGAGTGTTTCATTTTTCTGATTGCGGTAATTTATATACTAGCTTTTAAGTGATTTAGTGAGTTTAAAGTTTTCATTACATTTCACTGAGATTTTCTGTGCTAATTAAATAACTTATAGCTAAATCTTTTTCAGCCGTAAACTGAATTTAATTACTCGCTATTTCCCAGTAAGAGATGTTTTAATTGACTAGTACATACATTAAATAACTGTCTACAGGCGGTATATATTATTTACTTCTATCCATTTTATGTAATTTTTTTAATGACTAGTGTTCATATCACGCGTTAACAAACGATAGGATAAGCTAGACACGTATGTTTTAAATCTAATTTATAACGGAGTGGTGAAGAGGTCCTACTTTAACACGTATTAGATATGATATTGATAATTTGGTTAAATGTTTATATTTTCTTTCCTAAAATCTAGGTTGATCAATCTGAGTACTAACGGTTTTTTGTGGCCATATGAACTTATAATCATAAGAACTTATAATATTATAAGCATCCAGGGATATTTAATATTGATGAGCTTCTTGCTGTGACCTGTGTGGTCCAATTTTCCTCATTTTCATGAGAGAAACCAGAATAGAACCATTAAATTATAATATTAACTGGACCAGAACTATTACCAGATTTAGTTATATCAATCTCATCAGCCAGCTATGGAGAAATATATTGTCAGCAACATTTGTGTAACTTAACCTAGCGTCTCAGCCACCTGAGGCTAAACAACATAGGAACTATATATATGTTCTATTCATCCTACGTCGGCGATCACCAAGCATGAACCTTACTCCAACCAACTGAAGGCATAGATAACTTATTGTATCCAGGACAAATTAAATCACCGACTCTAGCGACTCCCGTGAAATTTGCAGTCAGCAACTACGGCGAGTCTGGGGCTGGATTTGGCAAAACTTAAATTTGACACTAAATAGATATTACTTATTAGTGTATTTCCTTGGAATGCCTGCGACAACTAAGCAAAAGCCTGAAAGTGGCCACTGAATGGGTGTGAATTGAATGAACGGAGAAAGAAACTTATGTCTTTTGTTAACATCATATACTTATGTGGTTTCTTCTTTCTTTTATCTCACTAAATATCGTCGTCCAGATAGGCTGGATTAGATAAATTATTCTATCCAGCGACTGTCCTTTCTCTTACACGATCACCTCGTGATAAAACTACTTCTTACCTCTTACTTTCACATTGTCATCACTATCATCTCTGCTCAGACAGGGCTATAAACATCTATTACCTATCTGATAAAAACTACGACATAGTGGTCGCTCGTCGCGGGACTGAACTCTATGTCTGAGTCTAGATAAAGTCTAAAGTCTGATACTGAATCTGAATTTTCATCTAGATAGAGAGTGTGTGAGTTTGTCTTGTGAAGTTAGGGTATAAAAATTAATTATTCCCCCAGACAACGATCTTAGTTACCGGGTGTTTGACCACACACATATAGGAGTGTTTTTCTTTCACAGCATCATAGAGTTACGTGCAATTTGTTCTGATGGTAATCTTTGTTGTGCACTCCGGGCACTGAGAAGCTCTCTCGAAATCGAAAGCAGAGCAAGCAATAGTTTTAGAGGCACTATCATTATTGTTACCTTGATCATTAATAACCTGGGGCTGTTGTTGAGCAGAGTTAGCATGGCGATGCGATATATTATTTGGAGATCTACTGTCATATCGCGATCTATCGCGGCTATTATGTCTATTTGAAGCATTATTATTTGCTCTATTGAAACTATTGTTCTGATTTGAACCGCAGTTAGCATTGTCGCGATTACTATTTCCCCTTTGGTCAAAATATCTGTTAGATGGATTTGGTGTCCTCGAGAAAAATTATTGTAGGGTTGATAATCTCTATTATAGTTACCCCTTCCAAAATTTCCATAATTGTTGGAACCAAAATGTTGAAGACTGTTAAATTGTCTCCAGTTTCTAGAGAAGGAGAATAACTACGTGGTGGACCCTTTTGGTACCGTCCAAAATCACGATTATCTGTTCTACCAAAATTGCGATCAGCACTTTGAGATCTACTGCGCAAATTAGGACCATATGGTATTGCTGAAGCCACGGGTAAACCTTCTTTAACTTGAGAATTGCTAACAGTCACATTTCGATGTGCTGTGACATATTGGTGACAGCATTGTTCCATATCTTTTAAGTTTGTAGGCTTTCGCTCATGTAGAAAGGACAGAAAAGATTCATTAACTGACGACATGACTTTATCACGAAGCAATAAGTCCATAAGGGTTTCATATGTGTGTTCAGTTTTGGAAAGTTCAATCCAACGTAAAAACGTTAGACGTATATTTGCTATGAACTATGAAAAATCTACCCTAGTCTCCGGTAACAGAGTCTTAAAGCGCAGACGATAACCGTCTTCGTCAAGTTGGTATTTCTTCAATAATTCAACCCTGGCAGTATCGTAGTTTTTTTTGTCAGGCCCATCCAATCGCATTACAACATTCATTGCATCACACGTAATTAGTTCCACAAGTCGTGCACAATATTCCGACTTGTCTATCTTCTGAGATTCACATGTAAATTCAAATCTATTCAGGGAAAATAAAATATCGTCGGAGGTAGGTTTAAATTCACCAACGGGCTGATCGCCCGTTTGCCAGTCACTTCGATTACGGAAACAACAGCAAATGGATTGATTTGCCATTGCCCTAAAGACGCCAATAGGCGTGATGGGAAACAATGGCAAAGAAAACCTATCTGCTGTTGCCCTAAGACGCCACTAGGCGTAATGGCCACTGACTGCTTTGACGGTCGGTGGCTAAGGACGGAAGAAGAAGAAGAAGAAGGTTTAAATTCAGGCAATCTGAGTTTCTGAGAACGACTATTTGTTTTATGAGAAGTAGTTTGAGTGTCTGTTGCACTCTGTGTATTAATCATATTCACCACCTTCATTTTCTCCAGCTCCATAGCTAACAACGTTTGCTCGTGGAGTCTTTGGTTTTCTTCAGCTTGTATCTGAAGCTTTTTCTCCTCCATTTGCATTTGCAGTTTCTGTTTTTTTTAATTTTCCAACTGAAGTTTTCTCTCTTCTGCCTGCATTTGCATTTTCAGTTGAATTTTTTCTCTTCAGCCTCTAATTTCTGTTTTTCCATTTCCATTTTCTTTTTCTCCATTTCCATTTGCTGTTGAATTTTTCTATCTTCAGCCTCTAATTTCTGTTTCTCAACCTCTAATTTCTGTTTCTTTTCTTCTGACTTCTGCGCCTTGGCATATTTGACAAGTGCGAATTCTTTTACTTCCTCAGTAGTCATACCAAGGGATTTCCCTTGCTCAATGAAGTAATCCATAGTAGACATTATGCTCAATTATATGAAATAGATAACATATGTAAATATATTTCTCGCTGAAACTCACTTTATCCCACCTCAGTGGGTGACAAGTCCTTGCCTAAGAACCTGTACAATTACCTTTAAGTATAATAATATAATTAATTACCTATATATTTATTATGCCTTATAATATTGACAATGCATGACAAAATAGATAGTACAAACAAGAGTGACAAAGACAAGATATAAAAAACAAATGACCACGTTTGCAGGAATCAACTAAAGTAAAAAAGCAGAAATAAAGCAACAAATATTGCAAAGCTTGCAATGACAGCTGCGAATAGTATAACAATACAAGTGACAAAACAGTGTATAAACGAAAAATGTGTATAGAACTAAAAGATAGGAAGGAGAGAAGGACACTCACAAACAAATTAATCAAAAACTAAGGTACAGAGAAAAAAATAATGAAAACAACACTGAAACGTTTCGTCACACCTACACAAATAGTGTCACAAATTACCAAACACAGTGGACTGAAATACGTCAGCAAAAAGTTCGCTGGAAAATTCCACTGCGGGAAATTCGCAGTAAAGTCCCTACAGAACGCTTACGAAGGCCCTCGGTAAAGTGGGATTAGACAGTCTCTAGTCCATCCATCTTGCGCAACAGGTAAAATGGTGAAATGTGTGACATTCGGTGGGACAGTTGAGACTTTTCCTACTGCCATAGTCCACATTGCCACACCATTTTTCACTGGTTATATACACGCTTGTATGCTCAGAGCGCCTATTGCCGACCGTACTGTTGGACAGATACATGGTATTAAGGTGTGTACAACAGAACAAATTGCTGCTTGGGAACGGCAACCTAATCTTACTGCCGCACTATGTCCAAATCTTATCATCAAATACATTCTGCTAACGCAATGCATTCTGCTAATTTTGTGCAATCTTGCAGTATTGATGATACAACTGTTCATCATACTAATTTTGGTGCTTCTTTTAGACCAGTTCAACATACCTTAGTACGTCGCAACTCTAACTTTGATTCTTCTTTAACTACTATTATAGAAGAAGATCCTTCGATTTTGTCTGACACACACATTGACTCTGTCGCTACGACTGAATCTACATCCAGTCACGTTGATTGCAACTTCTTTGCTGCAATGACTAGTGTTTTCACTGCTACATGTACGAACTTAATTGTTAGTACATATCTTTACCTTATGAGTTTCTTAGCTTTCTTGCTGGACCGGCTAGCTCGGTATCTTCGTCTTTTACGACGTTTTATCGCACTCACTGCGCTCCTTTTAAACTTCGACGTAGGTCCAACTTTACTACTGTATGCTTTTACATCTTTATTATATCTTTCTTACTTTTTTCTTTGCCTTGTACACAGGCTATGACTTCAGGTCAGCATTGGAGATGTACACCTTTGTCTAAGCATTTCTTTTGTCTTGCGCAAAATCTCAGATTGTCAGCCATAATTACAACATTAGTCATAATGGCACTCTTAGTCATCATTACCATCTTTTAGATTTGCCTTTTGACGTGGGTATCATTTGTATATTCACGACTTTTCTCTTCATCATTACACACTGTCATTTTCTTGATTTCTTTTTTAGATTTAGGGGTTACACTTATACCCACAACTCTATTATACATTATCACACACTGATAGAACACTTTTATGACCCTGTGTAATTCATGATTATAAGTTTGTTTGTGCTACTTTCTCTGCTACCCTCGCTTGTGTAACGGAGGAAGGTTTGATTAACATCGTACAGGGGTCGGAAGTTTACACGGCCATATTTAATAACTTAAAATTTTAATTGACTGTTACCTGTCATAAAAATCTTACCGTTATCAAACAGAGATTTTCATTTGTATTTTTTCACAGCAACGGCTTTTCCATGAGAGTCAGAGTGGCTTTATTGCTTGAGTAACCGGTTACTTGTCAACACCTTGTTTAGTTGCCTTGCGAAAGATTTCCTGTTCCAAGTGAAGCCTACCGGCAGTTTGACGCCACTAGATTCCTTAGTATCTGCGGGCACACAAGAGGCACCAAGACCATTGGAGTCTTCCGTTCTATGCAATAGATTTAGGATAATGGATAATATTGTATATTAGTATAGTATAGTATATTATATAGTATTGTATTAGGATATGATATAACTTCTTTAAGATAGTATGTTGATTCATTTTCATGCACCTTGTCATTACCATGTTATTTTTATGTGACCCTATTTTGATAATGTACCATGTCATTATCATATTGTTTTTATGCTACTGTGTTTTGATCAATGTTGATTGTATGATATTGTAATGATGTTTCCATTTATTGCTTAATTTGTCATTGCGATACAGTTCGATATTGTATTTTTTTAAAAAGAATATGAAGACAAGAAAAAATATATTTTCTCTGTGCCCAGCGCTTGATTGTGCGCTAGGGATAATTATGTATGGCGATGTTAATGCATTGAAGGGATGTTTTTTCTGATGTTGTAATGATTTTTCTTTGCCCAGCGCTTGATTGTGCGCTAGGGGTAACTATTTATAGCGACATTAGTACACTGAGAAAGTGTTTTTTCTGTAGTTGATGTTTTTTTTTCTTTACCCGACGCTTGATTGTGCGTCGGGAATAGCTATATGTACGGTATTGCCTATTGTGATATTGATATGGGTGCATCATTGGTACTCCATGAGATTATTAACTTGGTTATCATGCGCATTATGTTATTGTTTTAGATGATAGCTAGTTATTTGTTCTTTGATTTAGATATGCATTGTTTCTAGTAATGTATGCTGTTGTGCTATAATGGTGTTCATTTATTCAATGCATTGTTTAATGTAATTGTTTTCCATGATATATCATTGTTTTCTTTGTTCTTACTGCATTGCTTTCTTTCTTTACTGCTCATTCTTCTTATATTTCATCTGGTTTTTTTTACTTTTCTCTTATAATGTCATAGCTAATCTATACTCCATATTTCTTTGAATTTGTTGATCGTCGTCTGCTTATTTCATTATCTGTCTATACTTTACTTTTTTTTGGTACTTTACACTTACTCCTATCCCTCTTTTGTTCATCTTTGTTAACTTCACTTAACATAGTGTATACTTATATGTAGATATTAGTATGCTACCGACCTCAAATTTTTTTGTTTGATGTATTCCCCCCCCCCCCCCCCCCCCCCAAAAAAAAAGTTTTCATTTTTTTTTTCCGGGGGTCAGTGTAGACTGTTAAAGTCGTGTTTTATTAAGGGGAGTTAACCGTTAAAAGATTTGTAGGGACGGGTCGTTTTTTAGTATCCGCCCCGTAAGCTCACTTTTTGCGATGAGATGTATGCTCGGTGAATTTTTTGAACACAGCTCTACTGTCTAGTTGTTAGCTTGTTTTTAAAAAAAATATACGATAGGAATCTGATCGAAGATTCTATAATGTAGTTTGAGGGGGGAAAGCGGATGAGTCCAGCTCACAGAAATAAACTGCGTGTTAGTGCTTAAATGAATTCTGATAGGGTGAACTGTTTTAAGCAACTGAGATTGCGTGGAGTTTTTTGAGAGAGTCTTGTGCGGGCAGAGCTTGAAGAAGGTTATTCCTTCTTGCTAGTGTGTCCCGGCGTATTTTGTGATTTTCATATGAAGGGAATTTGATAATTATAGAGGATAATGTTTTTTTGAAGTAAAGATAAAGAGATTATTGTTGGGAAAGTTCTTTCTCCCAGGAGTTTATGGATTTATTATAGAGGCCATGGATTATACAGGCCGTGATTGTGATTCACGTTTATTCTGATGGATTTTTTCCCTTGTTATTAGAAGTCATGTATGCCGCTGTGTAAGCGACCAGTGATCATCATCACTTATAAGGAGATTTATGTAACCCTTTATGAAACTTGAGCTGCTGTGTTTTTGCAGCCTTTGTACTTTGAGTTGTGAACCTATAGCTGAATCTTTGGATATTGCTTTTGAAGGGATTTATACTATGAGTTACGGCATTCTGCAGCCTATTGAGACTGCGATGCACGCTGTCTTTTATTTGGAAGACTATTTTTACTGCATAAACTTATTTATCTGATGCACCATGATTTGCTATGAAGTGCCGTCCAATGTTACCGTGATGTTTACGTGACTGTGGTGTAATAAACTATATAAACGTTACCATTTGTTGCAACGTTCACTGACTCTTACGTACTGTAATGTGTGGTTAGAGCCTGTGTTGGTATGCCAGAACCTAGTTACTTTCGCATATGTTGACAGTCACTTACTCACACATCAGTCGGCCACTGTAAGCCCGACCTCACTGACTCTGTCATTGTCAGTCCTTGTTTGTACCACCTCATCCACCACCATCAACAGTATTGAACCTAATATGTACCACTTATGTTCACCAACAAACATAGTGGTAACAATATATATATATATATATATATATATATATATATATATATATATATATATATATATATATATTATATATATATATATATATATATATATATATATATATATATATATATATATATATATATATATATATATATATATATATATATATATATATATATATATATATATATATATATATATATATATATATATATATATATATATATACCTGGGTCGCGGGAAATACCAAAAAGTATTTTCCGACTCCCGGGAAATTTAGTGCCGGGAAAAATCAGAAACACTACCTTTCACTGCGTGACGTCAAATGTGGACGACAACTAAACTGGTGAATAATAATAAAACAGTAATTTATAATCGTAGTAAGTTTCCTTGTTGTCGTTTTCTGTCCCGACATGACCATTGAAACACCATAGACTAGGGTGGCCATATTGTTCAACACAAAAAGGAGGACAAATGCCATTTTTGGTCATAAAAAGTAGGACACGGCCGGGCAATATTTTTAAAAAGTAGGACGAAAAGTAGGACATCTTTATTCAATAAATACAAGACGCTGAAACATATTTTTTTTTTTTTACATTCAAACAATAAGCTAATGAAATCACATTGATTTTGTGCCTACATATATTTTTCTGATGATAAAATCTTCAACAAAGTTGGGCTACGTTTTAAATATGAATAGAAATCAGAGCATGAAAGCTCCTTGAAATTGTACTGCACAAGTAGATTGCCTTTAATGGAATCTTTCATTCAGTACTCCCAAAGCTGCTTCAGTA
Source organism: Oreohelix idahoensis (assembly GCA_024509875.1). Taxonomy (NCBI): domain Eukaryota; kingdom Metazoa; phylum Mollusca; class Gastropoda; order Stylommatophora; family Oreohelicidae; genus Oreohelix; species Oreohelix idahoensis. Next base: position 101,553 of record JAMPIV010021481.1, read on the forward strand.
GAATACTGTACAATCGCAAAAATGATCATAGCCGCTGTTTTGGTTTTGGCACATGAGAATTTGCTGGCAATTTCTGAATCGTGGAAAACATTCTTGAGTAACACTGAAGTACAATCCATTGATCTGAAAGAGTTGTGATGTTTTACAGTATGAAAAGTAAAAGCATCCTCGGCCGCGGCAACTTCTAACCTTTCCTCGCTTATTTATGTAGTTAAAAATGTCAGTTTTGATTGCAAACATTCAGACGCAAGTGCTTTCTTGTGCTTTTCTGTTTCTATACGGTTTTTTTTTTTAAAATCAGCTGCACCTTTACTTGCTACTGATACAAATGTGCCGCCTCTGCATAGAAGACATTCTGCTTCATACTCTTGTCGACCACTGGAAAGCACTGAAATTTTTGTTTCAATTCATCCATGAACACACACTTCCGTTGTGGCATTTTGAGCGGGTATCTGTAACATGAATATAATATAATGCCATTAATCAATGGTATATTCGATGTTAAAGTTAAAATTATTTGTAACATGCAACAGACGAGGTTTTAATTTTAACAAACTCATTACTATACTAGTAACTACTCGTGTATTTTTTTATAATAAACAAATTGCAATAAATATGAAAGCAGTACGAACTAAGGTTAATATTATTTGTAATAGACAACGAAGTTATAAGTGACTAAATTCAGCCCCAAGTTCTTGTTCATGCCGTTTTGTCTGTTAAATTTTCCCTTAACAAATGCTAATAAACCTAAACAATGTTTAACCTGGGTTAAAATATGATAGTAATCTATTATAAACTATCAAACAACATGACAACTTAGTGTTGTTGGCAATTTGCGCGATCCGTCGATTTTGCGGAATAAAAATTCTTAATTCTGACAGAATTTCTGTACTCAGAAATCGGATTACAGGTAAAATTTTTCAAAATGATCTCTTTCACGATAGTAATTTAGCCAATCACATAAAAGCCGGATATTTCAGCATTTAAAAAAAATCCGGCCGGACGCATAGTTTTGTCGCAAAAAGCCGGGCAAATTCGGCCAAATCCGGACGTCTGGCCACCCTACCATAGACGAGAGTAGCGCTTCATGCATGAGAAGACTGGATTCGATAGACTGCGCGGAAGAAACCACCTGTTGGTTCAACGGGCATGACGGCGATTACCAGCAACGCGCTGTGGAGCGTAAGGAGCACGGCGAGGCATGTAGAAAGCCCTGGTCATCCACTGCCCCTGACTTCATCTCCAGTCGTCTTGACTTGTCTTGCCACTGGATTGAGATGGACCCAGGCGAGAGAGTGAGGTCGACGAATTGCGCAACTCTTCCTCACTTTAATCCAAATCACCGCCCAAGTCACTCTTTCATCCATTCATCCATCCACTCACAACAAGTCCTGTGGCGATGGGCGAGCGGCGAAGCGGCAGTCGTGGGTACGCTGGCAGTCGTAGTCGCAGACCTACACACAGGCGGCTCAGGCCATATGGTCGTCTTCCACTGATCGGAGCAGCAGTGGGATTCGGCAGCCCCCTGAGTGTCTGAGCAGCCCTCTTTAGGAAAGCACTGCTCACCTCCATGGCATGAGGAAGGGGCTAGAAAAGGTACCCTAAACATTGCCTGCTCCACCATTACCTAACCAGCTTACCGCGGTTGGTGGGTACCCTACTTCGGTGGGCGACATATAAGAAAAAGAAAGGACAGATTTTTCCCCTCATTCTAGGCGCATGGAATGTGCGCACTCTCCTTGACAAAGACTTTAACGCAAACAGACCTGAGAGACGAACTGCCCTGATTGGGAGAGAACTGGCCAGGTACAACATTGACATAGCAGCACTGAGTGAAACTCGACTTGCAGGCGAGGGCCAACTTTGCGAAAAGGGTGCAGGTTATACATTCATTTGGAGCGGAAGAGGAAATGAAGAAAGATGAGAAGCAGGGGTTGGATTTGCAATCAAAACAGCAATTGTCAGCAAGTTAGCGGGGCACCCCAAAGGGAATAAATGACCGACTGATGACGGTCAAGATCCCCCTGTTTTATGGAAGAAAACATGCCACCATCATTAGCGCGTATGCACCAACTATGACAAACCAGGATGACGTCAAGGATAAGTTTTACGAAGAACTACATGCACTCATTGCATCAGTTCCTAAAGCAGATAAGCTCATCATTCTTGGTGACTTTAATGCAAGAGTAGGCTCAGATAACATCTCCTGGAATGGCACTATTGGAAGGTACGGCGTGGGTCGCTGTAACAGCAATGGACTTCTCCTCCAGACCTGCGCAGAACATGACCTCCTTGTCACCAACACCATTTTTCGACTTCCTACCCGCAACAGGACCTCCTGGATGCACCCTCGCTCAAAGCATTGGCACTTAATTGATTATGTAATTGTTAGAAAGAAGGACAGGCAAGATGTCCGGGTGACCAAGTCCATGTGTGGTGCCGAATGTTGGACTGATCATCGCCTCATTGTATCTAAACTCAAAATTCGTATCCAACCTGCCAGGCGCCCTCAGGGGAAGAAAACTCAAAAGAGGCTGGATGTCACCAAACTAAAGAAGACAAAAATCAAACAGTCATTTACTGACACCTTAGAAGACCGTCTCAACTCTATCTCGCTAGATGGCCAAAGTGTGGAAACAAATTGGGCAGCCCTAAGTGAGCAGATCTACAACACTGCTACAGAGGTCCTGGGTCCTGTAGCGAAAGGTTTTCCTATTATGATGATAGTGGTAGAGCAGAAGTAGAATCTCTCTCCAGAAAGTATGAAGTTCCAGTGCCCGAGAAGTACACTGGTATCACAAGTGAGTTACAGCTGTGAATACTCTGAGCTGGACAATAGATTTAGGCTTCAGAAGTATAAGATGCTACTTTCGCTATCGTAACCCTATGTGATAATATAATTAAATTTGAAAAGGTAACTCAAAATTTTAACAGTTAAAAATTTAACAAGTCAAATGAGTACAATTATCCAATTTATTATGTACATCTATATATTCTTGTAATGAGAAATGGTTGTTGTAAGATGGTAAAATGTATGCTTATTTAGTTACAAATCAAATAAACAAGCTAAAAAGTCTTGGATTTATCTTCCACTGAACTTATAAAAACAGTTTGTCACATTATCTCTTGCCATCTAGTTGTCATCATTAAACAGTCGTTTTAGAAACTGCTCACAGGATTTGTTGGATGGATACACATAAACTTATCCTATGTATTAGCCACGTCTGCTCGAGGTTCCTCCGACACACTGGAGTACGGAAGACTTTCCTTCAGCCCGCCCTATAACTACGGGGGACTAAGGTGTTGAAGAGTGGTTGACCTCTAGGCTTCAGTGAACTGGATCAACTTCTACAAGTCTTTAGTTTCTCGATCAGGAATGATCATAAACATTGATCATTAAAAACCCTCTTAGGATTTATAAGCTCACGGTGAGACTGTATTGGCTTAATTTAATCTGCCCTGCATGCAGCGTGAAAATAGAACTTTTCTTGCAGATGCTGTATTCCAGTTTCTCACTCTGGCTTCTGGATTTGGTGTGTGTGATTTCCAATGCGCCGCTCTGCCTTACATTCCAGTCTCTCGCCCGAACGAGAAAGCCCCTCCCAAATTCCCCAAAAGATTTTAGTTTCATCTCCTGATTTGAGGCGATTTGAAGCTATCTGTGTTTTTCCTGTACTTGTTTTTCTCTTCTGTTCACTACACACTTATATTCTTCCGTCCTTCCTATGTATCATTCCCTTTTCCCAATATGAGGCTTTCATTCCATATAAGTTTTATCCAAACCCGTTGAGGCTTGTTAGTGTAATAAATTTTTAAAGATTAGCTAACTTTTAGCCGATGTGATGAAGGTGAAAAATATTAATTATCTTTAAAACTATTTATATTTGGATAATATCCTTTTGGATATAATTCGTAGTCTATCTCCTTTGTTGAGTTATATTTATTTAATATTATTCCAACCGGGCGTTCTCCGGTAGCTAATAATTTAATTTTCAGTAAATGCATACTTTTAAAGTCCGCCATACATTTCTATATAGCTATTTCCTCATTCTTTAGTAATATTGTCTGGCTTCACTCGTAATTCACATTTCCCGTCCTTAAACTTCAAAGAAAGACCCGCCGAGCCGACCTTGCACTGTGTGTGTGGGTGTCGCGTGGGCGTGTGTCGCGCTACAACCAAGCAAGTGTTTACCAAATCTCGCTACAGAGCCCCCTTCTTTAAAACAGTGCCTGCACGGTTAACTTTTTGGTAACACATGCTGCAGTTCCTCCTTAATTTTCTGTTTCTCTATATCTCCTTTGATAGGATGCCTACTTAAAAAATCGGGTCCAAGATTGTTCCGTCCTGGTATGTATCTCACATTGAACGAATATGGAGATAACAGTAAACTCCACCTTAAAAGTCGTGAATTTAATTTTTTAGACACAGCTAAAAACATCAAAGGCTGGTGATCACTTTCCACAATGAAGTGTTTCCCGTAAAGAAAAGGGGCGAATTTGTTGATCGACCAGACCAAAGCGAGGCATTCACGTTCAACGGTAGAATAATTTCTTTCAGCTGTATTTAACTTTCTACTGGCAAAAGCTACTGGTAATAGCATATGTGGCGGTGTGTCTGCCCGCTGTAGTAATGTTGCTCCGATGCCTACATTGCTAGCATCCGTTCTTAGTACGAATTCTTGTGTGAGATCGGGAAGGGCAAGGATAGGTTTATTTGTCAGCTTATTTTTCAACTCTGTATAAGCCTGTTCACACTCCGCAGTCCATTGTATTTTATCCGGCTGACCTTTTTTGGTTAAGTCGGTTAATGGCGCGCATAATGAGTTAAAATGGGGTATATATTTCTGATAAAACCCGCACAGCGACACAAAGGATCTTACATCCTTCTTAGTTTGTGGTCTTGGTGCTTTTCTCATTTTCTCTACATTCTTTGGGTCCGGAGACATTTGCCCTGTAGAGATAGTGTGACCTAAAAATTCCAATGTCTCACATCCAATATGACACTTAGTTGGACGTGCTGTCAATCCCGTTTCTCTTAGTCTATTTAACAACATGGAGACTGCTACTACGTGTTCCTCGAATGTAGTGGTAGCAATCAGAATATCATCCATGAAGTTGGTGATATGAGGATTTTGTAATGGTTCCAACAATTTCCTCATCATTCTGGTGAAGATACTTGGAGCATTCTTTAAACCAAATGGGAGTACATTGAACTCGTAATGTCCATCCGGTGTACTAAAGGCTAACAGTTTCCTAACTTCTGGTTTTACTGGTATTTGGTAGTATCCCTTGCTTAGATCTACTTTTGAAAAATACCGAGCCTTACTCAATGTAGCAAACAACTGATTGGTGTCAGGTAATGGGTCTACCTGAGATTCAGTGATAGCATTTAGTTTCCTATAATCAATGCATAACCTGTGTTCACCACTAGGCTTCCTTAATAGCACCACACTTGAGCTGTAGGGAGATTCAGACATTGAAATAATTTTCTCTTTTAAGAGATAATCAATCTCATCCTTGAGTGCCTGTCCTTTAGCATAGGGTATAGGGTATGTCCGCATACAAACTGGTGTAGGGTCAGTAATCGTCATGTCATACTCTAACAGATTAGTACACCCCGGCTTATCTGTGAGTACATCAGCATGGATTTCTAACACCTCCTGAACCTTTTTCCTCTGCTCAAGAGTTAAATGTTCACTTACATTAACCTGAGCATAACTTTCTGTAGTTGTTAGGGGGTATTCCATGGAGGAAATTGGTTCATCCTGCATTTCTGTTGCAATGGACAGGGTCATAATATGTGCAACTTCTGATGCTTCCCTGTCATAATACTTTTTAAGAAGGTTGACATGATATATCTTCTCCTGTCCTTTCTTGTCAATCTTATAATTGGTCCTGGAAAGTTTTTCCAATATGACGTAGGGACCCTGCCATCCAATTTTCAATTTATTATTGCTACTGGGCAACAGTAACAGAACTTTTTCTCCCACCTCAAGTTCCCTATCTTTTGCTGTTTTATTGTAGTAAGCAGCCTGCTTCCTCCTGGCCTGTCTCAAGTTATCATTTGCCAGTTTCCAACTTGTTTTCAATCGAGATGTCAACTCGTTGATGTATTGGTATGAATAAGTCACGGTTTCTTCTGCTTTTTCATCAGTCCATGTCCGCAACAATGCTTCCAGTGGACCTTTGATTGGTCGTCCAAACAACAACGTAGCTGGAGCCAATCCTGTGGAGTTATGTGGGACTTCCCTATAGGCAAATAGTGCTAAGGGTAAGTATGTGTCCCAAGTTTCACGTTTCTCACTAGCCAACTTTCTAAGGATTGAAATGAGCGTGCCATTGAACCGCTCTACTTGACCATTCCCTTGGGCGTGGTACGGGCTACAGTGATAATGTCTAGCTTGAAATAACCTGAATACTTCTTGTGTTAGCTTTCCCCTAAACTGAGAACCATTGTCAGTCAATATTTGATGTGGGAAACCTAATCGGGTGAATATTGTTAACAGTGCCTCTGCCACATGTTTCGAATCTATCGATGACATTGCTACTGCCTCTCCCCACATAGAGCAAGTATTGACCAATTTTAAGATATATGCATTTCTCTTCTTGGTCCTACTGAGGGGTCCAACAATATCCACGGCAACCCGTTCGAAGGGCGTTCCCATGATGGGCATTTCTCCCAGTGTTGCTGGTGCAGTCCTATGTTTAGGAGCTACTCTTTGGCATTCTGGACAGGATCTCACATACCTCTTTATGTCCTCTGTGATCCCTGGCCAAACGTAGTGACAGGCTATCCGTTGTCCAGTGGCCCCTATTCCCATATGTCCACTGAAGGGTATAGCATGTCCTAGCTTCATAACCTGCTCCCTGTATGATTTTGGCACTACAAGCTGTCCATATCCTTTAGGTCCTGTTCCAGCTTTTCTATGTAATAGGCCATTTTTCATATATAAGTCTCCTTTCTCTGGAGGGTTATGGCTTTTAGGTAATTTGCCAAAGCAAGGCTTCAATGTACTGTCAGCAGTTTGAGCCTTTCTCATCTCTTCTGGATGAGTATTGATGATAATGTCCTCCTCTTTCTTAGAGCTTGCCCTGGTCTGGACTGTTGCCATCACTATGGGTCTTATAGGTTCTCATAGAAAGACATATCTACATCCCAGTATTAATGGGTAGATAGGGTTGTCCTTCACTGCTGCTTTGATCTCTCCTTCCACATAGCGAGATCTTATGTTGATTCGGGCTATGGGCAGTGTCATGGTTCCTGCTCCCTTGACTGGTCCTCTGATTTCCACTGTTTCTGTGGTTATCTGTTCCGGACTCACCAGAGAAGAGCACACTACTGAGTCAAAGTCCAAGCCTGTATCATATAAGCACAGTACTTGGGTGCCATTCAAAGTCACTTCCTCACAGACAGGGGGATGATGGAGGTCCTTCTGACTATCTGCCAGGTCCTTCCTTCCCTTGTTCTCTGTTGTAAGGCATGCAGCGTGATGAAGAGGGTTTTTCCGTCTGCATTCCGCAGTATTGTGGTTACTCATTTGGCAAGATTTACACCACTTTCCTTCCTTTCTTGGAGGTTTCTTTTCTGATCCTAGAGGGTTTTTGTCTTTATAATCAGTTCTGTGTTTGTTCTTGTTGGAATTGTCCCTGTGTTCATAGTTGGTAAAGTTTTGTGAAGGTTTGAAGTTCTCACCCTGCTTCTTCTTATTTCCTGACACTTCTGACTGAGCTGCTTGATATCTTTCAGCCATGGTTAAAATATCTTCCAATCTCTCTGCTCCTTGCTCCATAAGAAATTTTCTCATTTCTTGAGGCATGGATTCTCTCAGTTGTTCCATCATGACCATTTCTTTTATATCTTGACATTTTCCTAAGCTAATCCATTTTGTCAGATACGTTTCTAATCTGGCAGAAAACTGGTGATAGTTTTCTCCTGGAAGTAGCTTAGCAGTTCGGAATCTCTTTCTATAAGATTCAGAATTCTTTTCGTACCTGACCAGTAAAGCTTGTTTTAAGATTTCATAATCTTCCTGGTCTTCTTTTGAGAGTTTTAAATAAACATCGTATGAAACTCCCCTCAACCCCTGAGGCTCCATTTTTCCTTTTCCAATCCATAGGTAGAGGCCAGTCTCTCATATCTATCCAGGTACGACTCAATGGCGACCTCTTTTTCAATAAATGGATCCAGGTGAAAACTTATGGCTCCATTTCCCGTGCTATGGTTAGAGCTACTCTCAGAGTGAGGTGAGCTAGCACCATGATTGCTAGCTGCTCCCTGGAGTTCAAGTTCCTTTAAACTTAACTCATGAGCTCTTTGTAACCTTCTTTCTTCAGCCTCAGCTTCCAACATTTGTCTCTTTTCTTCCCTTTCCAGTCTTTTGACTTCTCTTTCTGCCTCTAATTTCTTAGCTTCAGCCTCAACTTCCATTCTTTTAGTCTCTCTATCTAAATATTTATCCACTTCAGTTGTGATATGTCGAATTAGAGCCTCTCCTGTCATACCCAAGTCTTTTCCTTCCTTCATAATCGCAGCTCTAAACTTCACCAATTCAGCCATGATGCTTACTTACCAGAGGGTATATAATTTTATCTTCACTAACCAACTAACTTAATTAAAATCAATTAATTACTTTGAACAAGACAAATCCTTAAAACCTTGTGAGCGTTTCCTATTTACTTCGTACTCAATGGTACTACTATTACGAAAAATTTCTAAGTTTTAGAATTTTTTTTTTTTTTAAATTTATTTTTACAAACTATTTGTGGCTCAAGATAGAAGAATACATAGATAGTGGCTCAGGATAAAAAATAATATCCCGCGAAAGAGCCCCCAGTGTAGCGAAAGGTTTTCCTATTATGATGATAGTGGTAGAGCAGAAGTAGAATCTCTCTCCAGAAAGTATGAAGTTCCAGTGCCCGAGAAGTACACTGGTATCACAAGTGAGTTACAGCTGTGAATACTCTGAGCTGGACAATAGATTTAGGCTTCAGAAGTATAAGATGCTACTTTCGCTACCGTAACCCTATGTGATAATATAATTAAATTTGAAAAGGTAACTCAAAATTTTAACAGTTAAAAATTTAACAAGTCAAATGAGTACAATTATCCAATTTATTATGTACATCTATATATTCTTGTAATGAGAAATGGTTGTTGTAAGATGGTAAAATGTATGATTATTTAGTTACAAATCAAATAAACAAGCTAAAAAGTATTGGATTTATCTTCCACTGAAATTATAAAACAAGTTTGTCACATTATCTCTTGCCATCTAGTTGTCATCATTAAACAGTCGTTTTAGAAACTGCTCATAGGATTTGTTGGATGGATACACATAAACTTATCCTATGTATTAGCCACGTCTGCTCGAGGTTCCTCCGACACACTGGAGTACGGAAGACTTTCCTTCAGCCCGCCCTATAACTACGGGGGACTAAGGTGTTGAAGAGTGGTTGACCTCTAGGCTTCAGTGAACTGGATCAACTTCTACAAGTCTTTAGTTTCTCGATCAGGAATGATCATAAACATTGATCATTAAAAAACCCTCTTAGGATTTATAAGCTCACGGTGAGACTGTATTGGCTTAATTTAATCTGCCCTGCATGCAGCGTGAAAATAGAACTTTTCTTGCAGATGCTGTATTCCAGTTTCTCACTCTAGCTTCTGGATTTGGTGTGTGTGATTTCCAATGCGCCGCTCTGCCTTATATTTCAGTCTCTCACCCGTACGAGAAAGCACCTCCCAAATTCCCCAAAAGATTTTAGTTTCATCTCCTGATTTGAGGCGATTTGAAGCAATCTGTGTTTTTCCTGTACTTGTTTTTCTCTTCTGTTCACTACACACTTATATTCTTCCGTCCTTCCTATGTATCATTCCCTTTTCCCCATATGAGGCTTTCATTCCATATAAGTTTTATCCAAATCCGTTGAGGCTTGTTAGTGTAATAAATTTTTAAAGATTATTAGCTAACTTTTAGCCGATGTGATGAAGGTGAAAAATATTAATTATCTTTAAAACTATTTATATTTGGATAATATCCTTTTGGATATAATTCCTAGTCTATCTCCTTTGTTGAGTTATATTTATTTAATATTATTCCAACCGGGCGTTCTCCGGTAGTTAATAATTTAATTTTCAGTAAATGCATACTTTTAAAGTCCGCCATACATTTCTATATAGCTATTTCCTCATTCTTTAGTAATATTGTCTGGCTTCAATCGTAATTCACATTTCCCGTCCTTAAACTTCAAAGAAAGACCAGCCGAGCCGACCTTGCACTGTGTGTGTGGGTGTCGCGTGGGCGTGTGTCGCGCTACAACCAAGCAAGTGTTTACCAAATCTCGCTACAGGTCCTTCCATCAAGAAACAAAATGACTGGTTTGATGAGAACTCAAATGATATAAAGCAGATGTTGGCAAAGAAACACCATCTCCATAAAGCATATTTAATTGATCCAAAATCTACATCCATGAAAGACGCTTTCAACAACATGCGTAGAATCGTCCAACATAAACTACGCCAGATGCGGAATTCGTGGCTGAGTAATAAAGCAGATGAGCTCCAAGACTTTGCTGACAGCCATGATTTGAAAAATTTTTACCTTGCACTCAAAGCGGTCTATGGTCCAACATCATCAGGATCATTTCCCCTCCTTAATGCAGATGGAAAAATACTAATTACAGACAAGGAAAAAATGCTCCAACGCTGGGCTGAACATTTTTATAATATTCTGAACCAGCCATCATCTATTAACGACGAAGCCATCAACCGCCTGCCCCAAATTCCTATAAATGAAGCATTAGATGATGTACCAACTCTGGAGGAAACTAAAAAAGCGATTAGTCAACTGTCTAGTGGAAAGGCCCCCGGCTCCGATTCAATTCCTGTTGAGGTTTATAAAGATGGCGGTGCAGTTCTGATAGAGAAACTTCACATGATCTTCCAGCAAATGTGGCAGAGTGAAACCATCCCACACGATCTCAAAGATGCGCCAATTATACATCTATATAAACGTAAAGGTAATCGCCAAGACTGTAACAATCATCGAGGCATCTCTCTTTTATCAATCGCTGGGAAGATATTCGCCAGAATCCTTTTGAATCGCCTTACGGCTCATCTTGACAAAGGTCTTTTACCTGAAAGTCAGTGTGGGTTCCGGAAAGAACGTGGAACCACAGATATGGTGTTCGCTGCAAGACAGCTACAAGAAAAATGCCAAGAACAGCACTGTGACCTGTACACAGCTTTCATCGACTTGACAAAAGCGTTCGACACGGTCAGTAGAGAGGGTCTATGGAAGATCATGGCAAAATACGGCTGCCCAAAGAAATTTATCACAATAGTGCAGCAACTGCAAGATGGAATGCAGGCTAGAGTTCAGGAAAACGGTGAGCTATCAGAGCCTTTCCCCGTCTCAAATGGAGTTAAACAAGGGTGTGTACTTGCACCGACTCTGTTCAGTATCATGTTTTCTACTATGCTGGCTGATGCTTTTAGAGACGGGGACACAGGAATCGGCATTAGTTATCGTATTGATGGAAAATTGTTTAACCTTAGGAGGCTTCAAGCAAAAACCAAGGTCAAATTACACACCATCAGAGATCTTCTGTTTGCTGATGATTGTGCCCTCAATGCTGGCCCAGAGGCTGATCTGCAGCATAGTGTGGATAGATTCTCCGAAGCCTGTGCCAACTTTGGGCTTACCATCAACACGAAGAAAACAGAAATCATGTACCAACCAGCTCCTGGCACAGTTTATACTGAGCCAATCATCAAGGTTTATGGTGAGAAACTGAATGTTGTGAACAGATTCACATACCTTGGTAGCACACTATCCCAGAACATTGTCATTGATGATGAGGTGAACACCAGGATCTCCAAAGCCAGCAGCACATTTGGCAGACTATACACCAACGTTTGGCATCGAAGTGGCATTAGTCTACAGACAAAGCTGAAGGTGCGGTGCTTCCAGTGCTGCTATATGCATGTGAAACATGGACTGTATACAGGCGCCACGTAAAGAAGCTAAACCACTTCCATACAGTCTGTCTCAGGAAGATAATGAACATCAAATGGCAAGACAAGATCCCGGATACCGCCGTTCTTGACAGAGCTGGTATCCCTAGCATTGATACTATTTTGATGCAGTCACAGATTCGCTGGGCAGGTCATGTAGTCCGCATGCCAGAGCTCTAGTCATCTGCTTAGTTACTCGACAGGTAGAAGAGTCCATTCTTTTTTAAATTGACAGTCCATTTCTGTTTCTATCTGTCTTGCATTCGTTTGCCTGGTATTGTGAAGAATGATAGTTAGCACTTAATAACAATTTAAAAAAAAAAAACAATAACAAATTAAGGTAAAAGGGAAGAATAGTGGAACAATGTCAGCCATTTTGCCCGAACGTTATTCACGCGGACACGTGAGCGTTATCACTTTGACACAGTTTAAATAAACTAAACAAATTTCAACTTTTTTTTTTTTTTTTTAGATTAATGAAGAAAAATTTACCTTTCAACCTCTGATGGGTTATAATTAGGATATATATTGTTTTCAATTCCAAATAATATGAACAACTGCCGATTTGAGAAAGTGGCATCACATTTGTCAAATCATTGTAAATAGGGACAATCACAATTGTGCTTATACGTTAAATAAATTTAAATTTAAAAAAATCAAGAAGAAACTCTGAACAAGAATAATATTAAAGTGGAGGGGTGTAAAGGCCTGGTGGTTCCAGTTATATAACTGACTTTAACAGATATTTAATTGAGTTTCATCTGTTAAAAGTCATATGCATTGTAAGAACAGCATCAGACCTTCACATTCCCAGCCACTATATATTAACATTTGTTCGTGTTAAATATTGTTTATAAATAATGCCTCAAATTTCAAGACGCCACCAGGCGTAATGGCCACTGACTGCTTTGACGGTCGGCGGCTAAGGATCAAAGAAGGAAGAAGAAGAAGCAAACACACCGCACCACATGCAAAATACACCACACGGAGTCAAAAAATGGTGGCCTCCAGTTCACTAAGCTTCTCTTCGGCCCAAATGAATAATAACAAAAGAAAATAACATTCGGCCGAAGAATAATGAGAACTGTGATTATTGACAGATAATGAAAATAAAAAAGACTTCGATGATTTTATTTTATAATTATTTTTTTTTAAAGCATGCAACAGAGCAACAAATGCAATGATTGAGAGGAGGAAAACAATGGAATATGAATTTGTTCCGTTTGAGTGGAGGAAAACAATGGAATATGAATTTGTTCCGTTCTCATTTGCGAGTGTGGTGGAAAACAGAAAAGGTAATTAATTTTCAAGAAATGTAACTTTTAACTTGCAAGCGAAGTACATTGTTAACGAAATCTTAAACAGAATCCACGAGGGGTCAAGGATTATATTACAACAACCGGTAAGTATCTACAATGCTACTTTTGGTATGTGAGATGACCTCTTTTTACTTCATATTTACTTTTATTTTTATCCAAAGTATCTATTAGTACCGCTACGCGACGCGGGGAGCATCAGTTTTATTTCTTGTGCGAAACGCGTTCAGTTTTGTAGGTAGGCCTGTTGTTTTGGTCAGCAATCATCATAACTTCATCATTATTGTAGTTCTCGATGTTCTTCTTCTTCTTTCATCCTTAGCCACCAACCGGCAAAGCAGTATGTGGCCAGTACGCCTAGTGGCGTCTTAGGGCAACAACAAATTGATCAATCTATCGCTGTTTCCACCACGCCTAGTGGCGTCTTTGTGGAACAAAAACAGACCAAACAATCTATCGCTGTTTCCGTAATCAGATTGGTTGGCAAGCAGGTGATCAGCCCACTGTGCGAAGTTTTTACGGGATGGGGTAAACAGCCCCATGCCCAAACCCTCCTTAGTCGCTTTTTACGACATGCGTGGTAGGGTGCAGTGTTACTATTCTTTGCTCCCCTTTCGGGCCCCGGCAACACACGGGTGAGTTCTCGATGTGCTCAGTTAAAATTAATGCGTTCATGATGTGCATTGAGTAACTCAGTCTGGCATAACCAGAAAACCGTAAAATTTAATTTGATGGTGATTATAATATAATTGAATTGTCAGAATATTATGATACCACGGCCAAGGTTAAGACTTCGGTGTTCGTGCATTGTCCTTCCAAGCAATAGCCTAACTGAAATGTGAAATTGTAAAATTACAGTAGGGCCTAATAGCCTAAAGTGTAAAATAATTTCAGCAAAAATAAAAACATGCGTAAATTATATTTTCAGCTCCTCCCCCAGAAAAAAATACCGGTAGAACTGCAGTTAGAAAATTGCGCCTTGGTGTTACAGGTGTTCTGGTGATCACAAGCCTTCTGATGATCAGATTGCCTCCTGTTGTATCGCTCTCCATAGAGTTTCCTATCATCTTATGTAAAGTGAAAAGTCAATTAAATACCAAACTTAACACCCCAGGCATTTACACCCCGCTCCCTGTCTTTGTTTTTGTTTGGTGTTTTCTTTTCCCTGATAGGCTACCCATATTTCAAAATCTGTCATTTGGTCAAGAGTTATAACAGCTGTCAACAAATCCCAGGTGCCAGGTCACTCAGGTGACTAATTTTTTAAATGCTAGTGTCCAATATTGTCAGGAATGCAGTCATTTTCATAGTCCACATGCAGTGTCAAATGGGTTTTTTTTTTCATTTCTCAGGTCTTAGGACTGCTCCGTGCAGGATATTTGATTTTGAAAACCTGCTTTCAGTTTCATCAGTTGGATGTTTGTGGCCTTTCTAAAAAATTATCTTGAGTAATTAAATTTTTCCCCCCATGGATCAGATGATAGTGTTATTACTTGATAGTTTGTGCAGACTTGAAAAATGAGACTGACCTCCAACCCCTTTTTAAGAGTCAGAGAATATTTTCCTTGTATTGTCAGTCCATCTGTGTGTTTATCCTTTCGGAGTGGCACCTTTTATGTTTTATATCTTTAATCCCACTCTGTCTGCTGCTGTCTCTCATATTATTTTCTCCATATTAATTTTCAAAAATATATCACTAATGTCAGGTGCACATGACACCAAGGTATTAAAAATTCTCACACTAAACAGGGTAAAAACATCCAGACTTGCCACTCATTGCAAAAATGTTTAACTGCATAACATTTAAAGCCAGAAGTAAAATGCAGCTGAGACATAAATAATCCAGGGTTTATCATTTAAACAAAATAACATTTCTTCGTTTCATGCAAGTATTAGTTTACAAAACTTTTTCTACACTGTTGCTGACAAAGTGGAACAAATTTGTATAGTACTTTGTACTGTCATTGACATTTGTGCTGCACCAATTTAGCATATTATTTCTGCTGTGTGTTCATGTTGGTTCCCCATGTTGTTCCTGAGCATCTCTTATGAGACAGAAATAAAAGGACTACTCTTCCCTCAGGCATGTCGTACAAGGCGATCACATGAGGTTGTGCACCGGGCTCACATTAAATTAGCCTTTAACCTATGTCTTATGAATGAAACGTCACGTTCATGCCTGACTGGAAGCTGAAAGAAATGAAACTACTTTTTCTTCAGTATATTAAATGAGATTAAGTTCTTCGATTCCCAGTAAAGGGGAATATAGTTTATGGAAAATTTTTTTCAGAACCAGTGGTCCTAATAATATCATACTCCCCACCGGTCTCCTGGGTAGTGAGATAGGATACCTAGCCTTCTTGGTTAAGGGCGAAAAAAATAAGAGGTGCTGTGTGCACGTTAAAAATGCCAAGGCAGTTGGAAATCGTAAAGAGTAGGCCTATCAGGCCACTGCCCAGGCAAAATTTAAAAATTATAAACCTACTTACCATAAAAATATTTATAGAATGTGTGATTCGTATATACACACATTGGGATTCTCGCCGGTGCTATGGAGTTCCGTGTACTGTGCTGAGATCCTCCTTGTGTGATCTAAGGGAGGAGATCGGAGCACAGATGGAGTAGTCCATTCATTCATTCATTCATAACCCTCCACTCCCAAAGGAGCATAGGCCTTCAACAAACACATGCCAAGTCCTCCTGTCACGTGCCATCATCTCAAGTTCTTTCCATGTTCTCCTCATCATTTTCACCTCTGTTTCCAGCTCTCTTCTCCATGTGCTTCTTGGTCTACCTCTGCCTCTCTTGCCCTGGGGGTTCCAGAACAAGGACTGCCTTGTAATGCTATCAACAGGTTTCCTCAGTGTGTGTCCTATCCATCGCCATCGTCTTCTTCTCACCTCTTGTTCCACTGGCACTTGTCTAGTTCTTGTCATCAGTTCCACGTTGGTAACCTTGTCATACCATTTTAATCCCTCTATTCTACGCAAGCATCCATTTATGAAAGTCTGTAGCTTTTTGGTTGTTGTCTTTGTTGTTCTCCATGTCTCAGAGCCATACAATAGGACTGATTTCACATTTGATTTGAAGATTCTTATTTTTGTGTTGGATCTAATTTCTCTTGATCTCCATATATTTCCCAATGCAATGAAAGCTCCTCTTGCTTTTTGTATTCTTATTTTGATATCGCTGTCTGTCCCTCCAACTTTGTCTATATTACTGCCAAGATATGTGTACGATTCTACATCTTGTATTGGTGTTTCTTCATGTTCAACCCTGTTACATTACCTGTATTTATTCTCATTATTTTTGTCTTTTCCCTGTGTATTTTCATACCCAATTGCTGTGACCTCTCATCGAGTGTTTTCAATCTGTCCTGCATCTGATTACGGTTATGGGACAGAAGAGCCAAGTCATCAGCAAAATCCAGATCATCCAACTGCTTAGTCAGAGTCCACTGGATTCTATTTCTGTTGTGTGTTGTCGATGATCTCATAACCCAGTCTATTGCTAGTAAGAAAAGAAATGGAGACAAGAGGCATCCCTGTCGCACTCCTGTTCTTATCCCAAACGGTTCTGTAAGCTGTCCTTCGTGAAGAACTCTGCATGTCATGTCTTCATATGTTTTCTTTATTAAATTAATGATCTTCAGGGGAACTCCATAATGCCTCATCAATCTGTCTACACTGTCAAATGCCTTTTCTTAGTCCACAAATCCGATGTATAGTGGTGAATTCCATTCCAGACTTTGTTCAGCTATTATTCTCAAAGTGGCTATCTGGTCTGTACATGATCTGTTTTGTCGAAAACCTGCTTGTTCATCTCTCAGTTTCTTGTCTATGGACTCGTTTAATCTCTCAAGGATAATCCTGTTTAATACTTTTCCTGGCACTGATAGTTTTTTTTTTTTTTTTTTTCGTACGCCCGCTAATACTCGAGGCGAAATCTCAGGTTATTTTTAATGTCTAACCTGACATTGATTTTTACGTGAGTATCCTATTTTCTTGTACAGAGACAAGTGTCCCTCGCCATTCAGGCAGATACTCACCGTTTTCGGAGGTACCCATTAGAGCTTGGTCGGCTCAGGAGCCGCCAGTCCCTGGTCGACGACACTCCTTCAAATGTCCTCACCAGGTCTCGAGTTAATCCAGTCCAAATCCCGGTCGACGAAAAATCCTCAAATGCCGTCGCCCGGGTTTGATCCTGAATCACCCGGTCGCCAGAGCGGTGTTGGAACCACTACGCTAGCGCAGCTCCCGGCACTGATAGTAACATTATTCCTCTATAATTTGTGCACTCTTGTAAATTTCCCTTTTTAGGCAACTTAACCAAATATCCTTCCTTCCATTCTGCTGGTATCTCTTCCTTTTCCCAGACTTTACCAAGTAATTTATATAACATCTCTGTAGCCGTGTCAATATCTGCTTTTATGGCCTCTGCTGGAATGCCATCAGGTCCAGCCGCTTTTCCATCTCTTAGAAGCTTTATGGCTTTCTTTATTTCTTCCTTCGTTGGTCTTTCACCGTTAATTTGTAGCTCTTCTTCTGCTGGCTGGATGTCCGGGGGGTTTTGTGGAGCTGGTCTATTGAGAAGGTCCTCAAAATATTCTGTCCACCTCTTCATTTGCTCTTGTATATTGCTGAGCAGTTTCCCATTCTTGTCTTTTATGAGGCAACTTGTTTGCTTGTATTTCCCTGTTAGCTTCTTTGTGCTGCTATACAGTTCTCTCATATTTCCTTTGGCTGCAGCATCTTCTGCCTCTCTTGCCAACTCCTCAATATACTTCCTCTTGTCTCTTTTGATACTTCTTTTTACTTCTTTGTTTGCTTCTGTGTACACTTCTTGAGCCTTGGCTTTGGAACTTCTGATTTTGCTTGTGTTTAAATCTGCCTTCTTGTTTTTTCTGTCTTTTATCTTATTGATGGTTTCTGTTGTTATCCATTCTTTTTGTTGTCTTTCCCTTTTCCCCAATATTTCTACACATGTCTCATTCCATACAGTTTTGACCTGCTGCCAATAGTCTTCTGTATTCTCTACATCTTCCAGCTGTTGTAGTAGTCCATGTGCAATGAAAATAATCCTTCATACCAAACCAGTGTGAGTATTGAGCTTCCTAAAGGCATTAGACTATTTCTGGACATCCTCTTTATTCTATGTGACATTTTTATAATTTCCTACCTCATTACTTTGACAAAAATGTGGTGCCTAAAATAATTTTCATGAGATGATGTTGAACAATAAAATAATATTTTGGTTTTGAATGTGCATAAAGAACTATCAGCCATTGATGTTGCTTTGCGCACTTTCCGGGGGGGTACATGAAAACTACAGAACTTAAAAAAAAAAAGTATAACAACAGAAGTCAAAGACACAATGGTAAAACTAAATTTAAGTGTGTCCCAGCTGGTTTTATTCTAGGCGTTCGATGCATTCTGTTATGCTTTTTTCACCACCAGTGCAGTTGCCCGAGCCTCATGCAGGAAGCATACTCCAAATTCATCCATGTGCTCTAGCATAGGTAATGTCAGTAGCAGTTTGATTTAGACTATTCAGATTCGCCGTATATTGATTACGGTTGTTGAGCCCATTATATAAAGAGGGCCCCACTTAATTTATCAAGAGGGTCTCTTATATTGCGCTTTGCAACATACTAATGAACTACGTGTTCGAATTAATATCATATCTACTTTTTCTGCAGTATCCATCTTGTGTGTGTGCGTTTTGTTCAAAGGTTGTCAGTCACGCTTCTACATTCATATCGATTTCATTTTGTGTTGTGGTATGCTTCTTTGATGTAGCAGCTGCTGCATTCATTTTCATATCTATATATTAGAAAGAGAGTGTCCGGTTGGATATGCGGTTTTAGCGTGGCAAAGTCATCAGGTTCCGGGATCTAAACCTTGTAGCTTCACACTACAGGTTCATTCTTTCATTAGTTTTCCTTTGTGCTCCTGACGGCTTATGGCGCCACAGCTGCAGCTGGTCCCCTTGCAGGAAACCAGCACCAAGCATTCATATGCTCATGCAGCAGTTGTTTCTGTGGCAGTTTGTTTTACATGATGAGGTTGCCAGCCAAATGCACTACCTCCTATTAGCTGCCATGTACAATATGTCTGAGGGTACAGAAGTCCTATTCTTTCTTTATTTCTTCCTAGACCAATGGGGTATAGCTTCAGTCTACCCAGCATTAAATGGGTACCTAATTCCGCTTTTAAGGTAAGGAAGGCTAAGGCAACAGGGAAGGGAACTAATGAACCCACCTCATAAAGCTGACCTAGTATAGCAAAGTCTTTAACACGTCAGTCCTCTATGGCAGTATTAGCTGTGGGACTAGGTTTACCTTTTATATTAGAGTGGGCGTCCGATTCACAGAGTAGTTAAACCACTTGCCCCTTGCAACAGAATTACCATGTTAAGCACCTGGTAAGCATTACACTCCAGTCTACCCAATTGTAAATTAACTCTGCTTGTGGTTGCGAGGAAGGCAACTGATTACCCTACCTCGAAAAGCTGAACTTATTATAGTTAAGTCTCTAATACTTAACTTCCCTACTGCAGTATATGATATGGGACCACTTATTATATATTAATGTGTTTTCCGAATGTCAGCCATTTCCTCACTAGTTTTCCAATATCCTCCTACTGCTCTGCCACATATGTTTACTTCGTATATTTTTTATTAAAATGAAACCAACAAAAAAAAAATACACTGTATCATACCAAGTCATATCGCAAACATGTGATGGTATTGTCTCCCCTGCTCTACAGTAGTTGTCCAACAATGGGCAAACTTTATAAAAATGAGGGTCTTTAAAGGTATCAGCCTTCGCTCAAGACTACTATTGGCAGAAGTATAAATAGAAGAATGATGCTTCTACTGAAGGGAGCTTCACAGGATTTTAAAAAGATTATGAGCAAAATTTCGCTCCCACGCACATTTTTCTCTGTGTAAGGAATCTCCAATCAGAAGTAGTTTATTTTAGCATATCAGTGCCGAACCAACAGCAAATAAGCGCCTGATTTTAGCAGGAGTTTCTCCCACCTTCATGTAGAACATTATTGATTGACACATAAGACATTCCCCTTACACTACAGGCCCTTTTTAAACTTATCTGACCATCCTTGATGTTCATATAAGGTCTTGCCACTTCCGTTTTTACTTATCATGTTTACCAGCTCACTACATCACATATCTATCACTGATAATCTACTCCCAAGATTTTACTTTCTCGTAGTTGGCTATTACAGCAAAGTCAATCTGCCGGAAGTATTGTATCATTCGTCATGCCTCACTCTTTAACAAGATTGTTATTTTCTGAGATCCAATTTTCTCCAAGCCTTCCCAGCTAGTCATATCTGCAAGATTAGCAGCTTTTATAAAATTTCCATCTGAGATCCAGATTGGACAACTGAGACAACATGGTTTCGTGGCAAATTTTTCTAGCCATGTTCATGAATCGACCGTTCGTTAAGTACCTTAACTGACAAAAATCTGGGTTTAACATTAGAATGTCGCTAAAACTCTTTAATCTGTCTAGTTAGTGATTAAACAAACAACAAATGAGAAATTCGCCAGGAGTTGATGGAGTGTCCATTGAAATGATTAAGAACTTGGGAACCGCAGAAAAAACAAAGCTGCTGCAGATCTTCAATATGTGTTGGAACTCAGGCAGAGTTCCACAGACCTGGAGGGAAGCAATCATGATACCACTCCTAAAACCAGGAAAAGACAGTTCCACTGCCTCCAGCTACAGACCAATCAACCTTACAAGCTGCCTCTGCAAAACAATGGAACGTATCATCAACCTCAGGCTACAGTGGTACCTTGAAAGTGAAAACCTTCTTGTACCACAGCAGGCGGGCTTTAGGCAGTGTTATTCTACCGAAGATCAGGCAACTTACCTTTCCCAAGAGATTGAGGATGCGTTCCAAGATAAGAAACTGGTACTAGCAGCATGGATAGATCTAAGGAAAGCATTTGACAAGGTTTGGAAAGAAGGGCTTCTGAAGAAACTGAGAAACTGTAGAGTGAATGGTAGGATGTACAAATGGGTGAAAGCATACTTGCATAACAGAAGAGCCCGAATACAACTATATGGCCTCAAGAGTAAGAAAATTCTACTGCGTCATGGCGTCCCTCAGGGAGGGGTTCTGTCCCCCACACTTTTCCTAGTCTACATCAACGACCTGGTTGCTGAACTACCACATGGAATGAAAGTGGCAATGTACGCTGATGACCTGGTAATATGGTGCACAGATGAGCATGCAACAGTGGCCACCAAACTGCGACAAAGAGCTATAGATGCCTTAACCTCATGGGCAAATAGATGATGTGTCAGCATCAACAGACAAGTGCAGCATTATGCTCTTCACACTCTCTCCCAAACAAAAAGCTGGTGTCATCAGAATAAACGAAGAGCTCCTGAGAGAAGATAAACAACCCACCTATCTCGGAGTTACATTCGATGATAGGCTGACATAGAAGCAGCACATCAACAAGGCAACAACAAAGGCCAGGAGGAAGTTAGCCATCCTGAGAAAACTAAGTAGAACCACAAGGGGAGCCAGCGGAAAATACTTAGTAAAGTTTACCAGCAGGGCATACGACCACACCTAGAATATGGGTCAGCTGCGTGGTGTCCAGCATCAAACACCACATTACAAGAGCTAGATAAGGTGCAAAACCAGGCGCTTAGGTGTCATCACGGGGGCAATGAAATCAACGCCTTTAGTAGAGATGGCGAAAATGGGGAGGATACAAGCACTGAGAGAACGCAGAGACACGAAAGTGCTAACACAGGCAGAAAAGTTCCTCTGTATGCCGAGCCATCCAATGAAGGACAGATTCCAAAACCAAACCCCTTGGAGAGAGGAGCCTGGACTACCAGTACACATCCAGACAAAAGTGAAAGGAATATTCGACAGGGATGAACAGAACAGCGTGCAGCGTAGGACTGTCACTCTCAGTTTCCTGGATGATGAATACCCACAGGACCTCTGGGTCCGAGTATACACGGATGGGTCAGCACAGAATGCAGTAAAGAATGGAGGAGCAGGAGTGTACATAGAATACCCAAACAACACTAGGGATACGGTCAGAGTACCAACAGGGAAATTCTGTAACAACTATGATGCAGAAATCCAGGCAATCAAGGTGGCAACTGAGAAACTACTGAACACCAATCTCGGTCCACAGCCTGCAGTATTCCTGACAGATGCAAGATCAGCACTCCAAGCACTTCAGTCCAGAAAATTGCCAGGTATACAAGCCCTACTTTCTGAACTGTGCAACCAGCGCAGGGTCGCCATGCAGTGGATACCATCTCATTGTGGAATACCAGGAAACGAGAGAGCAGACGGACTGGCTAAAGAAGGTGCTGCAGACGAGCAACCGGATGTACCAGTTACGTACCATCAGAAGAAAAAGATGATCAAATCAATCAGAAAGCCACCAACACAGGATGACTACCAAGCTATGAACAGATCAGAACAATTTGTCATTCTGCGCCTCAGAACAGGACACAACCGCCTCCGCAGCCACATGTATACAAAATTCAAGATTGGCAGTTCAGCCATTTGTACATGTGGACAGGCACCCCAGACTGCGGAGCACGTACTTCAAGATTGCCCCGAATATGATATATTGAGGCAAACCCACTGGCCCAGAGAAACAACACTGGAAGCAAAACTATACGGACCTCTGGATGAACTACAAAAGACTGAAGTTTATACAAGAAACAACATTGCAGATATAGACAATATATTTCAAGCAAACGAAAGAAGAAGAAGAAACAAACAACCACGCAAAACTGGTCAAGCGGTCATGTATCCATACGGAGTGACAAGATATGTGTTAAGTCATAATTTGTTAATGGGAGTTAAGTGTTACGGATTTTATGTACGGGGTTGTTTTTCTAGTAAGCACGTTTAAGGTAATGAGTTGTTTTTTATTTGAGTAGTTTGGTACATTATATTTGTCTTGAACATTGCTCCACTGAGTAGGAGTTAGTCTTTTTTTAAAATATAATAAAGAAAGTGTTCGAATGTTCTTAGTGATAGTTTGGGGGAAGATACGGAGGAGCTGAGCTGAGTTCTCAAGCGGTTAGTTCGTGCATGAGTAATTTTCACTGAGTTGTGCTGAGAGAGAGTGATCTCGAGTCAGTGTGTATCTGACAGAGCTTCGAGACGGATGGTTTTGTCTCGTTAGTGTGATCAGATTAGATTATTGTAGGGAAGAGTTCCTTTCCTAACTTATGGTTTTATTTTCCCAAGATATTATTCAAATGCCAGGGATTATGTTGGTTCAGGCTATATTATACGAATTGCGATGTATGCAATCTTTGTTCCCTTTGATGGAAGTTATTTCTATGGATATTTGAGATATTGTTTAACGAACGATGTTTACTGAGAGATGCTGTGAGCTGCTATGTTTTTGCAGCCTATTTTTTCATGGATCTTTGTGGTGGATTTGGATGTTATGAATATTAGTTATTGTTATTATTTGTCTACAGAGTGAGGTCAAGCTATGTAAGCCCCAGATTCTAATAGTTGATGGTGATGTATTCTCAGGGAACCTAACTGCTGCCACCCGGTGATCTCACTCTGCGATATATTTTGAACCTTTTTATTTTATTTGACGTGTCTAGGGGAATGAATGTATGATCTGATGTTGATAACATACATATACAACTGTAACTCAAGATAAGAAACTCAAGTAAAACAGTGGTTAACTTTTTTTGAAATTAAATCTTTTGTACAACTTTATTCTCCTGAACCTCAAATTCTTTTGGAACAGGAGTAAAATTCAAACAATTAATAAAGGTAGTTTTATCTATCAATATGTATATACAGTTAATTAAATAGGCAGGACTTCTTGTCCCTACTAAGTGTTTAATAAACAATTTCCTATACTGTATCCCTTTCTGACAAATTGGTGTATTATAATATATCACTAGTTGGAGAGACTGATGTCCTCATCACTTCATTCAAAATGTATTAATAAAATAAGTGTGGAGAATAATTAAATAAAATGTCATAAGCCCAAAAATATGGGGCTTATCTTCTGTTCTTGTTGAAAATGGAAGTCTTCCTGTTGAAACTGCCCACTCTTCTTCACAAGAGGGTCTCCTGGAGTAAATAAGTAACTTGCTCTAATAACTGCCCACTCTTCTACACAAGAGGGTCTCCTAGGATCATCTGATATCTGGTTTCTGCACATATACCAGATAGAATGCCTAGTATTCAGCATCTCCAGTTATGTTTGACATGATAATAGACGATTCAACCCTGCAACAATGAAATAATGCCTTCCTAAATATACTTTATAAATATATCTCCACATTTAACAAATATCATCTTCAAACATTTCTAGTGATCAGTTACCATTGCTAATCCATAGCTTCAGTCTCTAACTTTTTGTGATTTCATCATCCTCAGTGGGTACCTGCTCTTCCCCACATATCTTCAACGCCTCTGTCACTTAATCTTTGTTATCGTTCATCTCTTCAGTTAGGGATACAATCATCTTTTTGTAGCTCTCTGACTATTAATTTATTAATAGAATGACATCTGTAGCGGGAGGTATTTAAAATTATTTATCTATGTAAGATTATGCCAGTATAGAGTTCTGGTCTTACAAGTAATACCCCAGTCTTAGAAATAAGCACTGGTGTATGGCTATCATAGAAATAGTCAGACTGTGAAAACCCTGGCCAGTTGGTAAGAAGTTGTACCAGGATTTAAGGCGTCTCCTCCCTATGACTATCTTATGATTACTTATATTCTAGGGGATAAGTAAAATGAACATTCACTGAACCACAAATGGAAGAAGTGAATAAATCCTCAGGTACAGGTAAAATAGTTTAATAATTACACTAATATTCTATTTCTACTAGTAGGAAAAGAGCATACACACATATATATATAAAAGTATTCACACAATTACTATTATTGTCTGTTTAGAATTCAAGATCTTGAATATTAAAGTTACTGCAATCTGCAATCACTGTTTTTAGTCTCTTGACTTTCCAATTAATTGTCATCAGTTGACTGAACTATGGATTTTCACTATTAGCTGTTTCTTATATATATTGGTGGTCAGTGTCTTAACTGACACTTATCTGTTCAACTTGATACTGCTGACACTGAACTGTCCTTTGCTGATATCAGACTTGGTAGACCCAACAGTAGGGATGCCAATGACCAGTTGAAGTTCACTCTTTGGGGTCCTGCACTTTTGTGGGATGGCCTCTGATGAACAACACAGGCTTCTGATACTGGACAGTCTGGTTTGAGTTATTTCATGGAACCTGCAACATAACAGCCTTGGCTAGTATCTGGCTAGACTTGTAGCTGACTAGCACAGATGTCAGACCAGTCAGTCATCAGATGTCACCGTTATACAATCATAGTAAGTAAGGACATCATTTCAGTGATATAGCATTAATATTAACATTTCAATTAAGTGTAACTGACTAGCACATAAGTCAGACTAGTCAGTCATCAGGTGTCAAAGTTATACAGTCATAGCAAGTAACATCATTTCAATGATACAGAATTAATATTAACATATCAGTAATAAACATCATCTGGTTTACTCTGCTCCTATACATCCTTTACTGATGCTATAACTTGATCCTTCTAAATCATATCAAGTACAAATTCAAATACTGATGCTATTCTTAGCATCTACCCAAAAGTAATACATAAATAAATAAAGTGAGTGACCACGTGATCAGGTTGCTTTCTACTGAAACTGGCTGTAGAACACTCCAGTTTACCAGCTGTAAATGGGTACAAAGTTGTGCGCTCGAACTAGGGAAGGAAAAGGCAGCGAGGAAGGGGACTAGTCACCTTAACCTCATAAACGCGGTATACCATTCATTTCCCTATGGCAATCTCTGGTCATGGGACTGCCTTTATCTTCGTAAGCGATAAAGCATTTAATATCGCCGAGATACAACATTTAATACAATAAATATTTTCTATTTGGCTGTGGGGCTAGTTTGAATACCTTTTAGTACAAACAACAATCATCCACAAAGCACATGTTTAAATCATATTCAAAATAACAATACATTATATCAATGAATATTAGACAGGCATATTTTGTGAACTCTATATATGAACCTGTAATACAAAATTAAAAAAATTATTATACAGGATAGCTATCGTAAATTCGCTTACCCTCCAACTACAGACACTTGACTGAAAATTTCTGGCGATCTGCTCACACTTCAGATGGATTTAGAGTCGTGGCGTTATCTGCCCTCAGTCTTGTCTCAAACCTCTTTCGTTGTCTGTTCTCAGAGTTTTACCGAAACGCTTATATACGCATAGCGCGAGCGTATCGGAGGGTACTGACGTCACAGCTAGAACTAGGCCTAAAAAATCTTTCCCGAACATCGATTTCAGCCGATCTGTGCGTCGACTGAAATTTTGCCTTTCTCATTCTCGGCATATATAATATCCATATTGTTCCATCTTATCTAGTTTTATACAGTTGATAATTCTCTACCTTCCTATCCATGTAATTTCCCAAACTGTTATTTGTTGATTTTAATATTTAGAACAGAAGTGGGTTTACATGCTTTTAGCGTAACTGTGGGCAGCCGAAATACGCATATATCTCCGTAAATGAGAACTTCCTACCGTTCCTTCTTATATGCAGTTATACACAATCCTTCCCTGTACTAAAATGTAAAATCCTTTTCATACTGATTCCCTTCTGCTTTTATTTATCCTTGGCGATTTCCTCTGTCTGATACACATTTCGCTGATACGCCGCCATTTTGAAAGCGGTCAATCGATCGTTGACGGGTTTATAAATCTACCTGAACACGTTTGCAATGACTTGAAACCAATTTTGCGACATAACCCCCATAGCTCCCCCATATTTTAAGCTGGATGATATCTAGCTTAACTATTGGGTACAAGACAATTGCAAATCGACCATTCCAAAGTCAGTTTTCCTTCCTTCTATCTTGCTCCAACTCTGTGGGATGGCGACTGAGAAAATCTGTGCCCACATTCTGTTTTCCAGGAATATATTCAATAGTGAAGGAGTATTGCTGAATCAATAATGACCATCTTAGTAAGCGAGTATTTGCATGACGTGATGAGGCCAAGAATGACAGGGGTTGATGATCGCACTGGACTACAAATGGCTTGCCATACAAATAGGGTTGAAACTTATTGATGGCCCACACCAATGCTAAACATTCCCTCTCTATAGTAGAGTAATTCTGTTCTGCCGCGTTCAACTTGCGGCTGGCATAAGCAACAGGAAACAGTTCCTCATTCTGGGTCTGAGATTTTTGCAAAAGCGCGGCCCCAATTCCTACATTGCTTGCATCAGTCCGTACTATAAACTCTTGCGTCAGATCGGGTAACTTCAAAATAGGCCTACTAGTGAGTTTATGTTTCAACTCTGAATATGCATGCTCACACTCTGCAGTCCACTTTATTGTGTCCGGCTTCCCTTTCTTTGTCAGATCCGTCAAAGGTGCACATAAGGTGTTGAAGTCTTTGATGTACTTTTGATAGAATCCTCCTAAGGATACGAACGACCTCACATCCTTTTTTGTCTGTGGTCTAGGTGCATTCCTTAACTTTTCTATATTTTTGGGATCAGGAGCCATGTTTCCATGACAAATTGTATGTCCCAAAAATTCTAATTCCTGACATCCGATTACACACTTTGTTGGACGAGCAGTCAAACCTGCCTCTCTGAGTCTACCCAGTAACCTTGATAGAGAATGTAGATGATCCTCAAATGTTTCCGTGGCTATGAGAATGTCATCCATAAAGTTGGTGATGTTAGAGTTGTTCAAGGGTTCCAGCAATTTCCTCATCATCCTTGAAAATACGCTTGGTGCGTTTTTCAACCCGAATGGTAGTACATTAAATTCATAGTGTCCATCCGAAGTGCTAAAAGCCAGCATGTGTCGGATCTCGGGTTTGACAGGAATCTGGTAATATCCCTTACTTAAATCGACCTTAGAGAAATATTTCGCAGTACTTAGCTTCGAGAACAGCTGATTGGTATCCGGTAATGGATCAGCTTGGGTTTCAGTGATCGCATTTAATTTCCGGTAATCGATACAGAGTCGGTGTTCTCCACTTGGTTTTCTCAACAGTACAACACTTGAACTGTAAGGTGATTCTGACTTGGAGATGATTTGTTCTTGCAACAAATAATCAATTTCCTCCTTCAATGCCTGTGCCTTGGCATATGGTATAGGGTAGGTCTTCATGCAGATCGGTGTTGGATCGATGACCTTCATATCATACGTCAATAAGTTGGTGCATCCTGGTTTATCAGTTAACACATCTGCATGTGTTTTAAAAACCTCTTTAACTTGCTCCCTCTGTTCCTGAGTTAACTGAGTACTAATTTTGACTTGTTCATATGTCTCAGTCGGTCTTAATGGATACTCTATTGAGGTTAGTGGTTCATGCTTCATTTCGGTTGCGATGGCCAGAGTCATCATATGAGCTACCTCCGTTGATGTCCTGTCATAATATTTCTTTAACAGATTAACATGGTACACCCTTTCTTTGCCCTTCTTGTCAATTTTGTAATTAGTCCTCGATATTTTCTCTAGCACGTTATATGGACCCTGCCAACCAATCTGCAGTTTGTTGTTACTGCTGGGCAATAGAAGAAGCACTTTTTCTCCAACAGCAAGTTCCCTATCCTTTGCTTTCTTGTTATAGTATTCAGTATGTTTCTTTCTGGCTCTGCGAAGATTGTCATTAGCCAATTTCCAGCCCATTTTCAGTCGAGTGGTCAACTCATTTACATACTGAATTGATGAGGTGACACTTTCCTCTGCCTTCTCATCTGTCCAAGTCCGCAGTAATGCTTCCAGTGGACCTTTTATAGGCCGACCAAACAACAATGTGGCCGGTGCCATTCCTGTGGAATTGTGTGGGACTTCCCGGTATGCGAATAATGCAGCGGGTAAGTATACATCCATGTTTCAGGTTTTTCACTTGCCAGCTTCCTGAGAATAGAAATGAGCGTACCATTGAACCGCTCGACTTGACCATTTCCTTGTGGGTGATAAGGAGAGCAATGATAATGTCTGGCTTGAAAAATCCTGAACACTTCTTGGGTTAGCTTTCCCTTGAACTGGGAACCATTGTCCGTCAATATTTGATGTGGGAAGCCTAACCGGGTGAATATGGTCAACAATGCCTCTGCCACATGCTTAGAATCTATAGATGCCATGGCTACGGCCTCTCCCCACATAGAGCATGTATCAACTAGAGTTAAGATATAACTATTCCTTCTCTTAGTCCTAGTGAGGGGTCCAACAATATCCACTGCAACTCTCTCGAATGGAGTACCCATGATTGGCATTTCTCCTAGAGTTGCTGGTGCAGTCCCATGCTTGGGGGCTACACGTTGACACTCTGGACAAGATTTCACATATCGTTTGATATCTTCCGTGATCCCTGGCCAGTAATAGTGACAAGCTATCCGTTGACTTGTGGCACCAATTCCCATGTGTCCACTAAATGGAATAGCATGTGCGAGCTCCATAACTTTCTCCCTGTATGACTTTGGTACTACCAGCTGTCCATGTCCTTGAGGTCCTGTACCAGCTTTTCTATACAGTAGTCCATTTTTCATATACAAGTCTCCTTTTTCTGGAGGGTTATGGGCCTTTGGTAATTTGCCAAAACAAGGCTTCAATGTGTCATCTTCTGATTGAGCCTTTTTCATCTGCTCTGGCTGAGTATTGTTAGGATTTTCCTCCTCGTTTTTGGTGCTCGACCTGGTCTGGACTGCTGCCAGGACAACAGGTTTTACTGGGTCACCCAAAAATACATACCTACACCCCAATATCAGCGGGTATATAGGGTCATCTATCACTGCGGCTGTTATCACTCCTTCCACGTAGCGAGATTTCACATTGATCCTAGCTATAGGAAGTGTCATGGTTGCTGTTCCCTTAGTTGCCCCTTGTATTTCCACGGTTTCTGTGGTAATTTGATCAGAGTGCACTAGGGTTGAACTCACAACTGAGTCGAAATCCAGGCCGGTATCATATAAGCACATGACTCGATTGCCGTTCACGGTTACGAGCTCACTCACAGGGGGATGACGGAGGCTATTCTGACTCCCTGTCAGTTCCATCATATCTGTCCTATTCCCTGTTGCTAAACATGCAGCGTGATGAGGGGTTTTCCTTCTACAATCTACAGTGTTGTGGTTGCTCATCTTACAAATTTTGCACCACTTATCTCCCTGTTTGTAGGGTTTCTTTTCCTGAGTCTGAGGGTTCTTGTCCTTATTATCAAATCTTGGCTTATTTCTGTATGGATGATCCTTCTGGTCAAACTGGGTATTCTGCGGTGGTGGCTTATATCCTTCTACCTGCTTCCTTTTTGTTCCTACCAATTCAGCTTGAGCTGCTTGGTATCTCTCTGCACATTTCAAAATGTCTTCCAGCCTCTCTGCTCCTTGTTCCATAAGGAATTTCCTCATTTCTTGAGACATGGAATCTTTCACTTGCTCTAACATAACCATTTCTTTCAGATCCTCGTAGGTTTTCTGATACTTACCTAAACTACTCCATTTCAACAAATACGTTTCTAGCCTAGCTGAGAACTGGTTATATGTTTCTCCAGGTAGAGGTTTAGAAGTTCTAAATTTCTTCCTATATGCCTCAGAGTTCTTTTCATACCGGATCAGTAAGGCTTGCTTTAGTATTTCATAATTTTCCTGATCTTCTTTGGGGAGTTTCAGAAACACATCATATGCAATACCTCTCAATCCCTGGGATAACTTTAGACTCCATTTTTCCTTTTCCAGTCCATATGTAGAGGCTAGCCTTTCAT
Organism: Oreohelix idahoensis; assembly: GCA_024509875.1. Classification (NCBI taxonomy): domain Eukaryota; kingdom Metazoa; phylum Mollusca; class Gastropoda; order Stylommatophora; family Oreohelicidae; genus Oreohelix; species Oreohelix idahoensis. Next base: position 132,735 of record JAMPIV010021481.1, read on the forward strand.
ACCTATCCAGGTACGACTCAATTGCGTCCTCCTTTTCAACAAATGGATCTAGGTGGAAGTTCATGGCCCCATTTGCTGTGTTCTGAAAAGAGCTATTCGCAGAATGAGGTGAGCTATTACCATGGGTGATAGTCCCAGCCTGAAGTTCAAGATCAAGCTGTCTCATTTTCAGCTCATGGTCTCTCTCTGCTTGTAACCTCCTTTCTTCTCTCTCAGCTTCTAATTTCTTGGCTTCTCTCTCTGCTTCTAATTCTAATTTCTTGGCTTCTCTCTCTGCTTCTAATTCTAATTTCTTGGCTTCTCTCTCTGCTTCTAATTTCTTGGCTTCTCTCTCTGCTTCTAATTCTAATTTCTTTGTTTCTCTCTCTGCTTCTAATTGCTTTGCTTCTCTCTCGGTGTACTTTTCACATTCCGTCGTGACATACCGGATCAGAGCGTCACCATCCATGCCAAGCTCTTTTCCCACCTGCAGTGTAGCAGACCTAAATTTGACCAAGTCAGCCATGATGTATCTGTAGTCTAGTAGGGCAAGTGATCTTACTCAAACTAATTTACTACAATATAATTAACTTAGTTAAAATTAAAGTTAATTAAACTGACTTCACCATATATGAAACAGCTTTCTTTATCTGTACTCAATGGTACTCCTAAAAATATAATTATTTCCTACTATGTTACTCTTTCCAAAAAATTTTACAAAACAAAATATTCTACACAGCAGAAATAGAAAGTTGGCTCTGGAATATCAAAGATATCCCGCAGACGAGCCCCCACTGTAGCGGGAGGTATTTAAAATTATTTATCTATGTAAGATTATGCCAGTATAGAGTTCTGGTCTTACAAGTAATACCCCAGTCTTAGAAATAAGCACTGGTGTATGGCTATCATAGAAATAGTCAGACTGTGAAAACCCTGGCCAGTTGGTAAGAAGTTGTACCAGGATTTAAGGCGTCTCCTCCCTATGACTATCTTATGATTACTTATATTCTAGGGGATAAGTAAAATGAACATTCACTGAAACCACAAATGGAAGAAGTGAATAAATCCTCAGGTACAGGTAAAATAGTTTAATAATTACACTAATATTCTATTTCTACTAGTAGGAAAAGAGCATACACATATATATATATAAAAGTATTCACACAATTACTATTATTGTCTGTTTAGAATTCAAGATCTTGAATATTAAAGTTACTGCAATCTGCAATCACTGTTTTTAGTCTCTTGACTTTCCAATTAATTGTCATCAGTTGACTGAACTATGGATTTTCACTATTAGCTGTTTCTTATATATTGGTGGTCAGTGTCTTAACTGACACTTATCTGTTCAACTTGATACTGCTGACACTGAACTGTCCTTTGCTGATATCAGACTTGGTAGACCCAACAGTAGGGATGCCAATGACCAGTTGAAGTTCACTCTTTGGGGTCCTGCACTTTTGTGGGATGGCCTCTGATGAACAACACAGGCTTCTGATACTGGACAGTCTGGTTTGAGTTATTTCATGGAACCTGCAACATAACAGCCTTGGCTAGTATCTGGCTAGACTTGTAGCTGACTAGCACAGATGTCAGACCAGTCAGTCATCAGATGTCACCGTTATACAATCATAGTAAGTAAGGACATCATTTCAGTGATATAGCATTAATATTAACATTTCAATTAAGTGTAACTGACTAGCACATAAGTCAGACTAGTCAGTCATCAGGTGTCAAAGTTATACAGTCATAGCAAGTAACATCATTTCAATGATACAGAATTAATATTAACATATCAGTAATAAACATCATCTGGTTTACTCTGCTCCTATACATCCTTTACTGATGCTATAACTTGATCCTTCTAAATCATATCAAGTACAAATTCAAATACTGATGCTATTCTTAGCATCTACCCAAAAGTAATACATAAATAAATAAAGTGAGTGACCACGTGATCAGGTTGCTTTCTACTGAAACTGGCTGTAGAACACTCCAGTTTACCAGCTGTAAATGGGTACAAAGTTGTGCGCTCGAACTAGGGAAGGAAAAGGCAGCGAGGAAGGGGACTAGTCACCTTAACCTCATAAACGCGGTATACAATTCATTTCCCTATGGCAATCTCTGGTCATGGGACTGCCTTTATCTTCGTAAGCGATAAAGCATTTAATATCGCCGAGATACAACATTTAATACAATAAATATTTTCTATTTGGCTGTGGGGCTAGTTTGAATACCTTTTAGTACAAACAACAATCATCCACAAAGCACATGTTTAAATCATATTCAAAATAACAATACATTATATCAATGAATATTAGACAGGCATATTTTGTGAACTCTATATATGAACCTGTAATACAAAATAAAAAAAATTATTATACAGGATAGCTATCGTAAATTCGCTTACCCTCCAACTCCAGACACTTGACTGAAAATTTCTGGCGATCCGCTCACACTTCAGATGGATTTAGAGTGTGGCGTTATCTGCCCTCAGTCTTGTCTCAAACCTCTTTCGTTGTGTGTTCTCAGAGTTTTACCGAAACGCTTATATACGCATAGCGCGAGCGTATCGGAGGGTACTGACGTCACAGCTAGAACTAGGCCTAAAAAATCTTTCCCGAACATCGATTTCAGCCGATCTGTGCGTCGACTGAAATTTTGCCTTTCTCATTCTCGGCATATATAATATCCATATTGTTCCATCTTATCTAGTTTTATACAGTTGATAATTCTCTACCTTCCTATCCATGTAATTTCCCAAACTGTTATTTGTTGATTTTAATATTTAGAACAGAAGTGGGTTTACATGCTTTTAGCGTAACTGTGGGCAGCCGAAATACGCATATATCTCCGTAAATGAGAACTTCCTACCGTTCCTTCTTATATGCAGTTATACACAATCCTTCCCTGTACTAAAATGTAAAATCCTTTTCATACTGATTCCCTTCTGCTTTTATTTATCCTTGGCGATTTCCTCTGTCTGATACACATTTCGCTGATACGCCGCCATTTTGAAAGCGGTCAATCGATCGTTGACGGGTTTATAAATCTACCTGAACACGTTTGCAATGACTTGAAACCAATTTTGCGACATAGCTCCCCCATATTTTAAGCTGGATGATATCTAGCTTAACTATTGGGTACAAGACAATTGCAAATCGACCATTCCAAAGTCAGTTTTTCCTTCCTTCTATCTTGCTCCAACTCTGTGGGATGGCGACTGAGAAAATCTGCGCCCACATTCTGTTTTCCAGGAATATATTCAATAGTGAAGGAGTATTGCTGAATCAATAATGACCATCTTAGTAAGCGAGTATTTGCATGACGTGATGAGGCCAAAAATGACAGGGGTTGATGATCGCACTGGACCACAAATGGCTTGCCATACAAATAGGGTTGAAACTTATTGATGGCCCACACCAATGCTAAACATTCCCTCTCTATAGTAGAGTAATTCTGTTCTGCCGCGTTCAACTTGCGGCTGGCATAAGCAACAGGAAACAGTTCCTCATTCTGGGTCTGAGATTTTTGCAAAAGCGCGGCCCCAATTCCTACATTGCTTGCATCAGTCCGTACTATAAACTCTTGCGTCAGATCGGGTAACTTCAAAATAGGCCTACTAGTGAGTTTATGTTTCAACTCTGAATATGCATGCTCACACTCTGCAGTCCACTTTATTGTGTCCGGCTTCCCTTTCTTTGTCAGATCCGTCAAAGGTGCACATAAGGTGTTGAAGTCTTTGATGTACTTTTGATAGAATCCTCCTAAGGATACGAACGACCTCACATCCTTTTTTGTCTGTGGTCTAGGTGCATTCCTTAACTTTTCTATATTTTTGGGATCAGGAGCCATGTTTCCATGACAAATTGTATGTCCCAAAAATTCTAATTCCTGACATCCGATTACACACTTTGTTGGACGAGCAGTCAAACCTGCCTCTCTGAGTCTACCCAGTAACCTTGATAGAGAATGTAGATGATCCTCAAATGTTTCCGTGGCTATGAGAATGTCATCCATAAAGTTGGTGATGTTAGAGTTGTTCAAGGGTTCCAGCAATTTCCTCATCATCCTTGAAAATACGCTTGGTGCGTTTTTCAACCCGAATGGTAGTACATTAAATTCATAGTGTCCATCCGAAGTGCTAAAAGCCAGCATGTGTCGGATCTCGGGTTTGACAGGAATCTGGTAATATCCCTTACTTAAATCGACCTTAGAGAAATATTTCGCAGTACTTAGCTTCGAGAACAGCTGATTGGTATCCGGTAATGGATCAGCTTGGGTTTCAGTGATCGCATTTAATTTCCGGTAATCGATACAGAGTCGGTGTTCTCCACTTGGTTTTCTCAACAGTACAACACTTGAACTGTAAGGTGATTCTGACTTGGAGATGATTTGTTCTTGCAACAAATAATCAATTTCCTCCTTCAATGCCTGTGCCTTGGCATATGGTATAGGGTAGGTCTTCATGCAGATCGGTGTTGGATCGATGACCTTCATATCATACGTCAATAAGTTGGTGCATCCTGGTTTATCAGTTAACACATCTGCATGTGTTTTAAAAACCTCTTTAACTTGCTCCCTCTGTTCCTGAGTTAACTGAGTACTAATTTTGACTTGTTCATATGTCTCAGTCGGTCTTAATGGATACTCTATTGAGGTTAGTGGTTCATGCTTCATTTCGGTTGCCATGGCCAGAGTCATCATATGAGCTACCTCCGTTGATGTCCTGTCATAATATTTCTTTAACAGATTAACATGGTACACCCTTTCTTTGCCCTTCTTGTCAATTTTGTAATTAGTCCTCGATATTTTCTCTAGCACGTTATATGGACCCTGCCAACCAATCTGCAGTTTGTTGTTACTGCTGGGCAATAGAAGAAGCACTTTTTCTCCAACAGCAAGTTCCCTATCCTTAGCTTTCTTGTTATAGTATTCAGTATGTTTCTTTCTGGCTCTGCGAAGATTGTCATTAGCCAATTTCCAGCCCTTTTTCAGTCGAGTGGTCAACTCATTTACATACTGAATTGATGAGGTGACACTTTCCTCTGCCTTCTCATCTGTCCAAGTCCGCAGTAATGCTTCCAGTGGACCTTTTATAGGCCGACCAAACAACAATGTGGCCGGTACCATTCCTGTGGAATTGTGTGGGACTTCCCGGTATGCGAATAATGCAGCGGGTAAGTATACATTCCATGTTTCAGGTTTTTCACTTGCCAGCTTCCTGAGAATAGAAATGAGCGTACCATTGAACCGCTCGACTTGACCATTTCCTTGTGGGTGATAAGGAGAGCAATGATAATGTCTGGCTTGAAAAATCCTGAACACTTCTTGGGTTAGCTTTCCCTTGAACTGGGAACCATTGTCCGTCAATATTTGATGTGGGAAGCCTAACCGGGTGAATATGGTCAACAAGGCCTCTGCCACATGCTTAGAATCTATAGATGCCATGGCTACGGCCTCTCCCCACATAGAGCATGTATCAACTAGAGTTAAGATATAACTATTCCTTCTCTTGGTCCTAGTGAGGGGTCCAACAATATCCACTGCAACTCTCTCGAATGGAGTACCCATGATTGGCATTTCTCCTAGAGTTGCTGGTGCAGTCCCATGCTTGGGGGCTACACGTTGACACTCTGGACAAGATTTCACATATCGTTTGATATCTTCCGTGATCCCTGGCCAGTAATAGTGACAAGCTATCCGTTGACTTGTGGCACCAATTCCCATGTGTCCACTAAATGGAATAGCATGTGCGAGCTCCATAACTTTCTCCCTGTATGACTTTGGTACTACCAGCTGTCCATGTCCTTGAGGTCCTGTACCAGCTTTTCTATACAGTAGTCCATTTTTCATATACAAGTCTCCTTTTTCTGGAGGGTTATGGGCCTTTGGTAATTTGCCAAAACAAGGCTTCAATGTGTCATCTTCTGATTGAGCCTTTTTCATCTGCTCTGGCTGAGTATTGTTAGGATTTTCCTCCTCGTTTTTGGTGCTCGACCTGGTCTGGACTGCTGCCAGGACAACAGGTTTTACTGGGTCACTCAAAAATACATACCTACACCCCAATATCAGCGGGTATATAGGGTCATCTATCACTGCGGCTGTTATCACTCCTTCCACGTAGCGAGATTTCACATTGATCCTAGCTATAGGAAGTGTCATGGTTGCTGTTCCCTTAGTTGCCCCTTGTATTTCCACGGTTTCTGTGGTAATTTGATCAGAGTGCACTAGGGTTGAACTCACAACTGAGTCGAAATCCAGGCCGGTATCATATAAGCACATGACTCGATTGCCGTTCACGGTTACGAGCTCACTCACAGGGGGATGACGGAGGCTATTCTGACTCCCTGTCAGTTCCATCATATCTGTCCTATTCCCTGTTGCTAAACATGCAGCATGATGAGGGGTTTTCCTTCTACAATCTACAGTGTTGTGGTTGCTCATCTTACAAATTTTGCACCACTTATCTCCCTGTTTGTAGGGTTTCTTTTCCTGAGTCTGAGGGTTCTTGTCCTTATTATCAAATCTTGGCTTATTTCTGTATGGATGATCCTTCTGGTCAAACTGGGTATTCTGCTGTGGTGGCTTATATCCTTCTACCTGCTTCCTTTTTGTTCCTACCAATTCAGCTTGAGCTGCTTGGTATCTCTCTGCACATTTCAAAATGTCTTCCAGCCTCTCTGCTCCTTGTTCCATAAGGAATTTCCTCATTTCTTGAGACATGGAGTCTTTCACTTGCTCTAACATAACCATTTCTTTCAGATCCTCGCAGGTTTTCTGATACTTACCTAAACTACTCCATTTCAACAAATACGTTTCTAGCCTAGCTGAGAACTGGTTATATGTTTCTCCAGGTAGAGGTTTAGAAGTTCTAAATTTCTTCCTATATGCCTCAGAGTTCTTTTCATACCGGATCAGTAAGGCTTGCTTTAGTATTTCATAATTTTCCTGATCTTCTTTGGGGAGTTTCAGAAACACATCATATGCAATACCTCTCAATCCCTGGGATAACTTTAGACTCCATTTTTCCTTTTCCAGTCCATATGTAGAGGCTAGCCTTTCATACCTATCCAGGTACGACTCAATTGCGTCCTCCTTTTCAACAAATGGATCTAGGTGGAAGTTCATGGCCCCATTTGCTGTGTTCTGAAAAGAG
>JAMPIV010021482.1:0-97500 GCA_024509875.1 Oreohelix idahoensis
GGGTGGGGTGGGGGGGGTTGTGTTGTGGGTGGAGGGGTGGGTGATAGGGTTTAGGAAGGGGGGTGGGGGGGTGTAGGACTTGGGGGTGGGGGTGGGTGGGTAATGGGGTATTTGCGAATGGGTCGCTGTCGGCGGGGGGGGGGTGGTGAGGGTGGGGTGGGGTGACAGCGAAGGGGGGTATGGGTTGATAAGATGGGTTGGAAGTAGGTTTGGGGTAATTTGCATGGATGAATGTAGATTCAGTGTGGCTATGGTGGGAAAAGAGGATTAGGGGTACTATAGTGTGGGGGGTGATGATTATGGTTTTGGAAGTTGGTTGGGAGGATATGTTTGTGAAAGTTTCAAGTTTTATTGTGTGCTGGTTGGGTTATAATTTTGGCAGTGTGGTTGTGGTTGTTTATTTTTTGGGGTTATTTTGTGGGACCTTGTGGAGTGCCGGGGTGAAATTTGGGTTGTTTTTTTTGTGTATTTGTTTGTTGTTATCTTGAAGTAATTTTTGTTTTGTTGATTTAGGTGGTGGGTATTTTTGTTGTGTTTGTTATTGTAGGTAGGATTAGTTATATGAGGTTGTATGTGTGGGAAGTGTTTATTTGAGTCTTTATGGTTGCCGGTTAAGGGTTGTGATGTTATTTTGTTTGAGATGTGGTGGTGTAGGGTTTTTTGGTTGTTTGTTTTGATGTTTGTAGGAAAAGGATATAGAATGTAATTTGGAGGTAGTAAGTCGGTTGTAATTTTGGAGTCAATTTGAAGGTTAGAGATTAATGAAGACGGTTGGCGTTTAGTTAGGAATTATTTGCATATGTATTAGGTGGGGTTGTTTTAAGCCACAAACTAAATTTGGTTTAATATTTGTATTGATATCGGCTTATTTTTAAGTGTTGGAAAGTTTTATAGAGCAATAAGATAAAAGAAAGTTTGCAATGTATGGAGAATGGCGTTTGATTCTTTTTTTTTTTTATGTTTATTTAATTTTTTGGAAGAAAGAAGAATGAGGTATGCTGTTAGAGATTTACTATTCCACTGGATTTTAATATGTTTAATATAGACGCGTGAATGACGACTATTTACGTCCGGGATGATTTCGACGTTGTTCTGATAAGTAGACTTTTAAGTTTTGTAAAGTATTGGTGAATGTGTGGTTGGTCATTTGAATTGGGTAGGGTGTAATCGTGATGTTTATTTTGGTTGTGGAACTGGAGGGGTAGTTCAAATAAAAGTGGATAAGGGGGGGGGGGTGGTGGAAAGAGGTTTGGGGGTCAAAAGGGTGGGAAAAGTGGGGCGGGGTATATGAAGCGGATAATGTAGGTATAAAATAGCAAAGTGATTTAGGGAGGGTGGGGGGGTCCGGTAAGGGGGGTGCGGTTAGGGGCTTACAGCGGGGTGGATCGTGTCCGGGTTATGTTGGTGGTGGGTTTTTACCGTGTATGGGGGGCGGTGTGGTGGTTATTTGTTAGTGGGGGGGGTTGGTGGAGGTGTGGGTGGGGTAAATGGGTGTGGGGGGTTGGTTGGGGACCCTATTCCAGTCCTAGGCGCGTAGCGGGGGGAGAAGATTTGGGATTCAAGTATCGGCGGGGGGTGGTCGTTGGTGACAAGGGTGTGACGGCTTGCAACGCCTGGACATGGATGGTCGGGCTAGCCTACCGGTACAGGTCAAGGGATTGTAGATTGGGATTGGTGAGGCTGGAATGTGTGGGCAGCATGTGCAATTGAAGGGGGACCTTGAGGGGTGTGGGGGGGGAGGGATGTGGTGGGGTTAGTTCGGGATGGGGGCTATGTAGTATCATAATTGGGGGTTTTGGCTGGCTAGGGGGGGCTTCCGGGGGGGCACACACTTTGTGGGGGGGGGGGGGGGGTAGGGGTGTGGTGGGGTTCACGTAGGGGAGGCGGTCTTTCCTTTTGGGGGGAGGGGAGGTTGGTGGGAGACTGTGGTGAGGGGTGGAGGGGGGAGGGGGGGGGGGAGGTCAATGGGGTGGGGAATGTGGGACAATGGGGGGTGCAAATGAGTGTTCCGTGGATTGGAAACTCACACCATTGGGAGTAGGGGCAACAGGTCGGTAGGGGGTAGGCGAGGGAGTTTAAATGGGGGTGGTGCCGAGCCGCGGGAATCATACTTAGATGTTGGGCGAGCAATGAGGGCAAGGGCATTGGGAGATTATGGTATTGAAGTCACAAGATCAGGGCCAGGATGGTTGTTTATGAGGGAATATATGCGACTAGACCTCAATCATATTAATACTTACTTCAAAGGTGGAGGTAGATTTAGGTTAAAGTGGGGTTTAAGTCTTGTGTTAGATAGGGTGTGATAGTTTGTAAATTCTATAATTTAGCATGATAGGTGGGAGAGTTAGGCTCTGGTAGGGTCATTGACGGGGGGAGTGATCTGAGTAAGTGGTGAAGTGGTTGTGCCATCGATAAAAGTGTAATTAAAGGATTTAAGTTGAAGTGGTTGGATGAAGAATGTAGTAGTTATTTGGATATTAGGGGGGTGGTAGCGATAATGGGTGGATTGGGGAATTGTGTATTGGGCTTGGGGGATTTGGAATGATTTCGGGGGGTTGGGGGGGGGTTGTATGGGGGGGGTGTATTGGTGGTGAGATATCCGTGGGTGGGGTTTGGGGGTGGGAAGGGGGTGGTGGGGTTTGTGATGATGGATGGGGGATGGGAAGGTGACGGATAAGGTATGTATGATTGGGGATATTAGGGAGAAATGGGTGGTATTAGGGAGGGGATGGTTGATGGGATTTAAGGGGGTGGGGGGGGGGGGGGAGGAGAGGGGGTAGTGGGTATGTTGAAATGTAATTTAAGGGGATTTGAGGGTGGGTTTAATTATTTGATTTTGAATATAGTTTTTAAGTGTTTTGAGAGGGATTAGGAGGGTTTTTAAGGTTATATGGTTGGGCCCCCAGTTGTTTGGTAATATTGAGGGTTTAAGTTCTGAAAGGAGTGTCTGAGGGGAAAGGGAGGGGGGGTGGGGGGGGAGTATTTGAAAGAATGGAAGGCGGTTGGGGGGAATAGTATTGGGTGGGGGGATTATCGCATTGGAATGGGGTATTTTTGTAGTTGTAGGAATGAGGGATAGGGTTGGCGGGTTTAGTCGGGGTGTTTGGTGTGGGATGTTGGGGGGGGGGGTGGTGGGTTCAAGGGGGGGGAACAGTGATGGGAAGTTAGGGGGTTGAAGGGGGTTTGTGGGGGGTAAATAAGGTGTTGGCGGGGAGATTGGGTCAACTACCATCTAAAGGGGTATGGGGCAGTCGCCATATGACAGCGTCTCTCCTGCATGTTTTCTTGGTGTGTGATACTGTTGGCAGTTAGAGCACTGCATGACCGGAGGTATATATGGTTCTGTCCTCTTTGTTGATGTTTCGAGCGTCAGTCTCTCGGGTCTTGTCGATCCTTCTACCGTAACTATCATCAGGTTGGTATCTTTCTTGGCCCAGGTTTTTAGCCTTTCGACCTGCGTGATTTTTAGATTTGCGTTTTCAGCTTGAATGCGTCTGTGGACCTCGCCTTCGGAACATCTGGTATCCACCCCTCTGATGACCAACTTCTTTGTTGTCTTGTACTTTTCCACCACCACTTTTATTTGGTGGGGCAACTGGATTTCCTTTGGACCGGATTCCAGTTCGATCATCAGCGAGGTTGTTTTGTCTGTGTTGTTGAGCGAAAGCACTACTCCCTTTTCGTGCCTCCCTACTTTGGCGATACCTCTCCGTCCAGTTATCACCTCGAGGATGTTGATCACTTTGTTGTCGGGTAGGGCCCTGAGTGAGGCCTCACTTCCTGACGTCTGGGTGATCTTAACAATCCTCTCCTGTATCGTTTCTGAGTTGTTTGTCTTTTTAGTGTTTGGTCTTTGTTTCCTTCTACAGGCTTGGTTCGAATCTTGTTCTTTGTTATACGGTGTCATATCTTGCGTCTGAGCCCTTGAGTTGTCAGCTGTTGTTTCCTCAGGACCAGGAATGGTAGCTTGCTTCTCGGTGGTATCGATGTCCAGCACACCTGGGGCTACTTCTACTATCGCTTCTTGAAGAGCGAGCCTAAGGGACTCGTCTCCGTCTTCAATTCTTCGAAGTGCATCTAATATGGTCTCTGCGATATCTTCCTCTTGTACCTGTCTGTGTTGAGGAACTGTCTCTATCACTTCTTTCATAGTGCTTAAAGGTGGGTCTGCTGTCATCTCGGCATCGTGTGGTGGTGTCATCGTTGTCTGGTGCAGCTTCTCTGTGGTAGACCGGGTTTCTGCGTATGGTGGTGGCAGCTTAGATCTAAGCTTCTGTTTTCTTTTCTCTATTCTTTCCGTCGTCTGCTCCAGCTGTCGTAACGCTCTCAGTATTTCTTTATGTTCTGGGTCTTCTTCATCTAGGCAAGGAGTCGGGCCACTCAGACTTTCAGTCGGGTCGACGCACGTCACAGCTAACTCCGTCGTGTCAGGAGTTATAGAAGGGAAGGTCCCGGCACAAGTACTTGGGGGCAGTCTTGCTCTCTGGCTGTCTGTCATTGTTGGTTGTGGTATTGTGATTACCCTGGCTGTTCTGCGCTGATGGGCTGGTGTAGACCTTCCTCTTTTTAGCGTGTGGTTTATGTTTGGTCATTTTGACGATAACGCGATCTTTTCTCGAGTAGTGGCGTCCTTTATATATACCGCTAAGCCTAAACACTCAACTTAGTCCGTGCTGCGCGGATTAATTTAGCCACTTAAATGACACTCGCGATATTTACTTTATCAGGCACGAAAACACAGATATGGCACACAATTATCAAATATATCACACGACTACCAAATATAGCACACGACTTTGCACGAAAATTAATTATTAGGCTTTATTATGGCCTTTTCATCAATCCTGAAGACTTTTTACATCCCAGCATGCTTCGCGCACATCGAAAATATGGGCGATAAATGTGCCATTCACAATGAAGGGGGAAGCTGGGGTGTCTTCCCGTGAAGGGGTAAGCCGGGTGTCTTTCCGGCCCTATCACAATACTTCCTACATTTTAGTAGGGAATGCTCTATATTATTTTTTTCTAGACACACTGCACAGTAAGATTCATCTATTCTAAAATATCCCATTCCTAGTTGCAGTATAAGAAGTTTCTTATTGCTAGGAATTTTTAGTTCTCTAGAAACCTAACATGTTCTTGTTGGAGTCTTGAACAATTTATTTGAAAGTCTGCCCTTCAAACGTCCATCCTACTCTACTGTCCAATCCTCATTTATTATTCTTTTAATTAGGCTTTTGATCTCCGTTTCATTCATCCCCACATTTATTTGGTTTGTATTATTTCTACTTTTCTTAGCTTCTTTATGCGCCTTTTCATTTCATTCTATGCCAACATGTGAAGGTATCCAAGCTATTAGTACGGAACATCCTCTGGAGCATAGGTAAGTATTTGCCAATAATTTCTCGTCTGTAATATCAGATCTACTGCATTCTCGTAAGTTTCTTATAGCCTAAACAGCCGAAAGTAAGTCTGCCAATATTGTCAATTTATGAGGAGGGTTGTTAGAGAAGATTCCCAGAGCTTTCAGAATTGCAACCAACTCTGCATTGAAAATAGATGTATTATCTGTGGCCTAATGGATATGAACGCAGTTTCATAATCCAGATATACCAGGTTCGAAACACATACCTGTCAACCTGTACGAAGTTTTCGTACAATGTAGGGATTTTTGATACTTTTAGCAGTGTACGGCCGTACAGACTTGTTGTACGTATTTTTCTCACCCCCCCCCCCCCCCCCACCCCCCCCCGCAAAATTATTTTATTTTATTTTTATTAAATTCTATAAATATTTTCCAACCCAAGTTTTTTAAATTTTAAATCAGAAAATATTTTCTAGCCCAGGTTTTTTTTAAAAACAAATTTGTAAAATTTTTAATTCCGGGAATCTCGGCGTCCGTTTTTAAACTGAGGTCTCTCCCAGCAAACAATCAAATCATTTTTTACCCAACAATTCGACAAAAACTTTCAATTCGGCCTCAAACGCTTTCGGTTTTCAGCGTGACATGACGTATTTTCAAAGTTACCTGTTATCAACGACCACGCTTGCTTGCCACCACACTTCGACGCCATTTTGTTTAAAAAAGCTAAGTACTTATAACTTAGTTAAATATTGCTGTTGTTTTGCTTTGTTGCAATTTAATCGCTGTCTTAATCTTTCCAGTTATATCTTGCCCTTCAATATATTTCTGATAAATTGTCATAATATTCTGTGTAGACCCTACATAACTAGAAAAAAAAAGTTTGTTTGCGTTGAGTAGGCCTACTTTATTCCAGCGCTCGAGATTAGCTGCTTTATTTTTTAATAAAGTGGCAATCTATTATCACTGGTCTAGGCTACCATCTCTTAAATAATAATTTTGTAAATTTTTGATGGTACGTTTTTTTTCTTCCTAGATTTGATATTCTGTTCAAAATTTTGTTTATTTATTTTTTTGCTGTTAGCCGTTTGCTTTGTTCGTTGTATTTTTTAATCATTCTCTAATGTATGTTGTCTGATGTGTGTGTGACTCTACTGACAGATAGTGGTCAGAAAAAGAGCTTCTGCAGCTATAGGCTGGAAGTTGTTGACCAGAAAACTAGTACTGGTGCCATCCGCTTTCCTAATTTGAAAGCCATCATTCAGCGACTGCTGATACTCCCTCACAGCAATGCTGACTGCGAAAGATCATTTTCAATGATGAAAAAAATCCACACAGGCTGCAGGAGGTCCATGAATGCGGACACGCTCACTTCTATTTTACAGTATAAGATTAACATTGATACATGCTGTTCAGACTTTAAGCCCACAAATGCAATTCTGCAAAGTGCTAAAAGTGCATGTGTTGATTATAATACAAAACACTGTACATCGAAAGAAGTTGAAAAAAAAACACACACACACCCACACAAATAGTAATACGTCTTACAAGGAGAAGGACAAGAAAAACCTACGTTGCGGCCACAAGGCCTTCGTCAGGGACAGACAAACAAGAGACAGGAGGGAAAGAAAATGAGAATTAAGTAGAGAACATGAAACTATAAAAATAAGAGAAAAAAAACACCCTTAATATTAAGTCCAGTCACATGTGAAGCAAGATGGCCGCCACGAAACCGGAAAGAGGAAGTTGATAGTACATTAAAAAAAAGAAATAATGAAAACAAGGACTGGAAAAGAGTGAGAAAAAAGAAAAAAGTAATCAATAAATAATAAATAAAATAAAAAAACAAATTTAAAAAAAAAAAAAGTAATAATAATAAAACAAATAAATAAAGAAATAAATAAAGAAAAAAATAAATAAAGAAATAAATAAAATAAAAATAATAAAGTAAATAAATAAGTAAATAAATAAATAAATAAAAGTATTAAATTAAAAAAATGGTAATTAAAAAAAAAAAAGGGTGATCGCATCAAAGTAGAAAGTCATAATACAACTGGGACTCGATAGAGAAAGAAAGGCGTCTCAGACAAAAGAATGTTGGGTATTCAAACCGTGTGGTTTGAGGCAACCCATAAGATGGATGAGGCGTTGTTCCTGGCGAAACCGACTGTTGGCGTCCGAGGAACAGTATCTGATGGCTGTCACCTGGATGTCAGTGGCACCGTGGTGGTCAGGGCCATTGAAGTGGATGGCCACAGGTGTGGAATTAAACTGAGAAATGTCATAGAGGTGTCTGCAGAATTGGTCGCCCAGTCGTGTGCCCGTTTGGCCGATGTACGTAATGGTGCAACGTTTGCATATAGTAGCATAAATGACATTGCGTGACTCACATGTGAAGCCATGGGTGATGGTGACCTTGGCGTTAGGGAACGAGACTGAACGTGTTTCGATTACATACTGACATGTCTTACATCATGTACGGTTACATGGTTTGGTTCCAAAGTGGCCATCGTTGACGGTTTTCAAACGGCTGTGGACTAGGAGGTCCCTCAAATTTTTGTCCCGTCTATATGCCAAAAAACCTCCTCTGATAGAGTCAAGTTAATAATGACCTATCACCCTCACAGCACTGCTGTCAAAAGGATCCTGTTTCGCCACCTACCTCTCCTCCAAGCTGACCCAGTGACGCGGGAAGCATTTAGTGAGCCACCCTTGCTGGCATATAGACGGGACAAAAATTTGAGGGACCTCCTAGTCCACAGCCGTTTGAAAACCGTCAACGATGGCCACTTTGGAACCAAACCATGTAACCGTACACGATGTAAGACATGTCAGTATGTAATCGAAACACGTTCAGTCTCGTTCCCTAACGCCAAGGTCACCATCACCCATGGCTTCACATGTGAGTCACGCAACGTCATTTATGCTACTATATGCAAACGTTGCACCATTACGTACATCGGCCAAACGGGCTACCGACTGGGCGACCGATTCTGCAGACACCTCTATGACATCTCTCAGTTTAATTCCACACCTGTGGCCATCCACTTCAATGGCCCTGACCACCACGGTGCCACTGACATCCAGGTGACAGCCATCAGATACTGTTCCTCGGACGCCAACAGTCGGTTTCGCCAGGAACAACGCCTCATCCATCTTATGGGTTGCCTCAAACCACACGGTTTGAATAACCAACGTTCTTTTGTCCGAGACGCCTTTCTTTCTCTATCGAGTCCCACGAAGGATTTGTGGCCGCAACGTAGGTTTTTTTTGTCTTTCTCTTTGTAAGTCGTTTTACTTTTTGTGTGGGTGTGTGTGTTTTTTTTTTTTTTTTTTCAACTGTTTTTAACCCCGTCTTACGGCAGTTCTCCTCATATACTTATATCATACCCCATAACTGACTGCATTATCTACCTGTTTGCTCACTTTTCACTTTTATCTCCTCTCTTACTTTCGAACCCTATTCACCTAATTTCATTGTTTATTATTTTTTATTTATTCTTTATATCTATTAAATAAATTATTTTTATATTTAATTTAATTTATTTTTGCATGTGTGTGGTCTCACTCGATTTGCCATTATGCCTTCACTGAAACACTTCATTAATTCACTTCGGTCTTCCATTACCACCTCATTCAGCCTCTTACCACCTGATATATCTCGCACTGCAATTGATTTTGCATTTGCTACATTCAAGAAAACTAAATTCACTTGCCATCTCCACTTTATCCGCACCTGCCCCTCTTAAACCTTAAAGGTTCTCCCTAAATGGCCAGATTTCTCACTTCAACCCCTCTGCTGGCCATATTCACCCTCGTGAACATCGCCTCTTACAGCGCATCGAGACTGTGGTAAAGTGGGATGTTATAAATATTTATAGGGGACTTAGTGTACTGACTGAGATCAGCTGTGAAGGTATCTGTATCTAATAGGTGTAGTGTTTTACAGATAACCTTACTTGCTACCACATTTATACCTCAGTCAGAATTATTCTGGAATATTGTGATGACTACGTTAAATGTCTAGGGTTATGTAAATGATGAAGTGTAAGTCACAACAACAACAGACAGATAAACAATTTAATTTATTCCACCACACTTGACAACACTGTGACACTCACACACATTTAACACTCTATAAGACTATCTTAAATGAGTCACTGGTAAAGTTTCAAATATATATGTATTAATTACTTTCACTAATATATATCCTGATTCAACTACAAAGTGAACCAGGAATCACAATCAATTGTAATCACAATTTATAATATACATAATTTTATAAATATGAACCTTGTAGTGACATATTTTATTAATAATTATCCTATGTGTGTCAGTTGATTGTGTAGTAGTACTATGAGGTAATACTGGTTTTGTTTTTCAAGCTATGTTGTTATTTGTCATCATGACTTCAAGTGTTTGTTTATCTGGGAAATAGTATGGGGAAAAAGTTCACAGTTCCTGTCAATTTAAACAAGGTATTGTCCCTCTTTTTTTACTAAAATGTCAATTTTTGAGGGGACACATAATGTTGAGCTCCACTGGCCACAGAGGCTTAACTTTCGTGATGGCGGCAGGAAAAGACTCCTCTGCTCGATTGCTCCCCTGTGTTCTGGAGACACCGCACTGGTCACTATCTGGACCCAGGAGTATGCTGTCAGCCTCCAGATTCAGCAAAGCTCAGACCAGGTGCTGCTCAATAACTTTAGGACCACAGTCCCTGAAACAAGAAGGTTGTACCTCCTACTTCATAACTAATTTATAATCTATTTCCAGACTGAACACAATACATAACAAACACTGAGTTCAGAGCGGGAGGCCAACTGCTATCTTCATCTGAAACAATTGACATCAGTAGACTCCTCCCTAATGGTTACTACGCCTCTGCAATTCCAGCATTATTTCTTTCTAGTCAATAAGATAGGTGTCAGTGTACTGTTTGGCAATTCCATGTAGTTTTACTTTCCTCCGACACCTTCTGTTCAGGTTGGAGCACTATATAGGCTTTGCCTCATGTTCGCTACTGAACCACACACATATACAGACATAAATTATCAATTTACATTCAATTTTCTTTAAAAAGATATCAAATATTTCAAGCTTACCACAATTCATGGAAATAATACAGAATTACGTTGACTGGCAATGAATAGGGCACAAAATCCGACCTGCCGATGTCCCAGGCTTTTATTTAGAAAAATATGCACTGGCGCTCAACGCACTGGTTCTTTAGTAAGTTTAATTGAAAAATGTGGTGCTGACCTGACGCTCCTAATTGACTATCTTGGCGGGTCTAACCAATCGAGCCATGTTTACACAAGCGTTTGAAAAAAAAGTACCCTTCCTTCCGTCTCCCCTAACAACAAAAGATAGCATTTGTAGCCCGACTAATCGTGTTTAGCCTTACATTTATTGCGCTCCAATCAAATAGGATTTAACATGGGGACCTATTTCCCGTACAATGGTGGTTTTAAAATCTGCCACTGAGCGATTCTGATTTTGGTGTTGTCTGACACCCTCACTATTTCTTTTGGCTATATTTTGTTAATTCCTAGACTATTTGCGTAACGTTTAACATATTCTTTGTCAGCAAGTCCTAAGGAACCCAAATATATAAATGTAATGGGGCTAAGGGGCTGCGTTCAAAATATGTATTTTCTAGGATAGTCGTGTAGTTGTTTTTTTTTATGTTTAGAACCGCCACCTGTCCTGCTGTACTGTCAGACTAATGTCAGGATTTTAGACATAAAACAGTAGAATGTCATGTTTCCTAATAAGCGTTTTGTAAGTTTTTTAAACCTAACTCTCGTATGGGTAGTGTTTTTTATCACTGTCGATTTGAAAAAAAAGCTAGTGCTTGTGGCCTTACACGCGTGATGGTAGTAATTGTATAGCGAGACGCGTGTTTAGTGTTGCATGCGTTCCTGCTTTCAGCCCTCCCTTCTCTCTATCCTAATGCCATCTGTCTTTCGTTTATGGTAACTTAGTGTATAAAATGACATGAATGGAATATTAAATATAGGTCAGCTTGCGTATCTCAAGGTTTTTCTTAGAAATGCAGTACACGTTTTATCGTAGAAAGCGTGTATGCTGCAGTAGGCTTTTACTATCAACGTGAAACGTTACAATTTGCAGACGAAGTAGAAAACAAGGGGGATTTCGAGTACAGTCATTGTGACAGCACTGTTCTTTACCATTCTTCTTTCCTTTTATTGAAGTTATTTGTTAGGCTTTACATTTACTTTTTAATTTATATATGTGGATTAGAATTTCACACGACAAATTCTCCCCACTTAAAACAGACGTTATATGTCAGTCTATAATTCTATATACACATAGAGAAATTTAGTATCTTTCCTGGGGCTTAGGGGGATTCTCATCACACGGATGGCGGCTTAAAAAATCCGCTCCCAGATTTGTTTTTCCACTTATATACTCTATGCTAAACTCATATGGTTGCATCAGTAATGACCAACGGAGTAATCTAGAATTTTCATGTCTAGCTTGCGCTAGAAACGACAAGGGTTTGTGATCCGTTTGCAACTTAAATGCCTTCCCATACAGATAAATATTGAATTTCTTTATCGCCCATATTACTGCAAGACATTCTTTTTCGCTAGTTGAGTAATTGGTTTCAGCTTTATTCAACTTTCTGCTAGCATATGCCACTGGGCTTAATTCCCCATCCAATGCATCTGATTTCTGTAGCAGAGTTGCACCTAACCCAATATTACTGGCATCTGTCCTTACTATGAATTCTTGACTTAAGTCAGGTAATTTCAAAATATGGGGCTTTTACAGCCATTCAAGCGGCTTAACCAGGTGTCCTATCTCGAGCAAGTACCACTTTTTGCCCTTCAATAGGCTCAATTCTTGGTAAGCAATCCATTTCAGCGCATTGAATGTGAGAAGTGAAGAAGGTAATTTCAAAATAGGTGGTTTACTTGTGAGCTTTTCCTTCAATTCTTGGGTAAGCCATTTTTCACATTGTGGTGGTTCCATGTAATTCGATCTGGATTTCCCTTACGTGTCAAATCAGTTAACGGTGCACATATGGAATTAAAGTTTTTGATATACTTTTGGTAGAAACCACATAATGAGACAAAGGATCTCACGTCTTTCTTGATTTGTGGTCTCGGGGCTTTCTTTAGTTTCTCTAAATTCTTTGGGTCAGGGGTCATGTTTCCCTGAAAAACTGTGTGTCCCAAGAATTCCAATTCTTTACATCCAACGCAACATTTGGTTGGTCGGGCTGTTAAATTCGCTTCCCTAAGTCGATTAAACAGCATGTTCAGAGAGTCAATGTGTTCCTCAAATGTTTCTGTTGCTATAAGGATATCATCCATGAAATTTGTGATACATGGATTATTCAGAGGGTCCAATAATTTTCTCATCATTCTAGAGAAGACACTAGGCGCATTCTTCAATCCAAATGGCAATCTGTTAAACTCATAGTGTCCTTCTGAGGTACTAAACGCTAGGTATGGTCTAACCTCAGGCTTTACTGGAATCTGATAGTATCCTTTACTCAGATCCACTTTTGAGAAATATTTAGCTTTATTTAGCCTGGCAAACAACTGATTTGTATCCGGCAATGGATCCACCTGTCCTTCTGTAATAGCATTCAGTCTCCTGTAATCTATACAGAGTCTATGTTCTCCAGAGGGTTTCCTTAAAAGTACAACACTGGAACTATACGAAGATTCACTGTGTGAAATAATTCCTTCCTTCAACAAATAGTCTATCTCTTCCTTCAAAGCTTTCTCCTTAGCAAAAGGAATCGAATAGGGTTTCATACATACAGGTGTGGGGTCTATCAGCTTCATATCATATTCCAATAGGTTTGTATGCCCTGGTCGGTCTGTTAACACCTCTGTATGATTATCTAGAACCTGTTGCACTCTCTCTTTCTGAGTTTTCGTTAAATGTGTACTGATTTTCACCTGTGCCGCTGTCTCACAGGGGTGTAATGGATATTCAAATGATGAAAGTGGTTCCTTTTTCATCTCCATGGCAATGGACAAGGTCAACAAGTGTGTCTCTTCCTGATGTTCTCTTTCCAAATATTTCTTCAGGAGATTCACATGATAGATTTTTTCTTTTGTTGCCGGGGCCATACCGGTTGAACTATGGGGTACCTCCCGATAAGCAAAGAGGGCGGCGTGAAGGTACTGGTCCCATGTATCTGGTTTTTCGTGTGCCAACTTTCTCAGGATCGACATCAACGTGCCATTAAATCTTTCCACTTGGCCGTTCCCTTGGGGGTGGTAGACACTACAATGGAAGTGTTTGGCCTGGAAGATCCTGAAAACTTCTTCTGTTAGTTTCCCCTTGAACTGAGAGCCATTATCAGTCAAGATTTGATTGGGAAAGCCTAACCTTGTGAAAATTGTGAGCAATGCCTCTGCCACATGTTTAGAATCAATCGATGACAGGGCTACCGCCTCTCCCCACATAGAACAAGTGTCCACCAGAGTCAGAATGTAGCTGTTCCTTCTCTTGGTTTGGGTGAGAGGTCCCACAAGATCCACGGCAACTCTCTCAAAGGGTGTTCCCACTATGGGCATTTCCCCCAGAGTTGCTGGTGCAGTCCAATGTTTAGGTGCTACTCGTTGGCACTCTGGACAGGATTTTACATATCGTTTGATATCTTCAGTTATTCCTGGCCAGAAATAGTGACAAGCTATACGCTGTCCTGTTTCGCTGATCCCCATATGACCACTGAAGGGAATCGCATGCCCTAGTTCCAACACTTTAGTCCAATATGAAGTGGGAAGGACCAGCTGTCCGTGACCATTGGATTCAGATCCAGCCTTCCTATAAATCAGTTTGTTCTTCATATAAAATTCTCCCTTGCCTGGAGGTGTATGAGATTTGGGCAACTTCTTGAAACACGGCTTGAGTGTTTTGTCCTCCGCCTGAGCCTTCCTCATCTCATCTGGATGAGTATTTATTGGATTATCCTCCTCCTTTTTAGATTGTGATCTGGTCTGTACTGTTGCCAATATCACAGGTCTCTTGGGATTCCCCAAGAAGACATATCTACACCCCAATATCAGAGGGTAGATTGGCTCATTTATCACTGCTGCTTTTATGATTCCTTCCACATATCGCGTTTTCACCTTTATCCGGGCGACGGGAAGTGTCATGGTAGCTACATCCTTGGTTGCAGTTTGAATCTCCACTGTTTCTGTGGTGTATTGATCTGCCTGCACCAGGTGAGAACTCACAACGGAATCGTAATCTAAACCGGTATCATATAAACATCTTATAGTGACACCATTACAGATGACATCTTCACACACTGGGGGGTGGTATGGTTCCTGTAGTTCTGCAGGTTTGACCTTTTTTTTCCTTTTTCCCAGATGTCATAGCAGCACAATGAGGACGTTTCCTTCTACAATGGTCAGTGTCATGATTGTTCATCTTACAATTTTTACACCACCTTTTCCCTTGGTTGAAAGATTTTCTTTCATCATATTTCCTTTCATCGAATTGTGGGGTTTTATTTTTATTGTCATACCGTGGCCTATCAAACTGGTGCTTACCTTTGTTTTGATCTCTAGGATCAAATTTATTAAAGTTCTGTGGTGCCCTAAAATTGTCCACCTGTTTCTTTTTATTACCTGATACCTCTGCCTGAGCCGCTTGATACCTTTCTGCAACATTTAGCAACTCACCCAGCCTCTCTGCACCTTGTTCCATGAGAAACTTTCTCAGGTCTGGAGCCATGGACTCTCTTAGTTGTTCTATAAGGACCATTTCCTTAAGATCTTGGGTTTTCCCCAGAGAAGTCCATTTCTCCAAGTATGTCTCTAACCGTGCAGAGAACTGGTGATAGGTTTCACCTGACAGTAGTTTAGCATTCCTAAATTTTTTCCTATAAAATTCTGTGTTCTTTTCATATCTTAACAAAAGAGCCTGCATTAGCATGTCATAATTTTCTTGATCACCTCTGTTCATTTTGGCAAAAACTTCATAAGCTGCCCCACGAAGACCTTGAGATAACTTTAAGCTCCACCTTTCTCTCTCTAACCCATACGTGGTAGCTAATAGTTCATATCTATTTAGATAGTGTCGTAAATTTATTTTGAGAGAAAAGAGTCGTAGAAATAGTGGTCCGGTTTAGAGTGGAAAATGATGATGGAAAGCTCAGTGATAGAATATGTAGATATTAAATAGTTGCTTCACAGCGTGCTGGAGGAGAGTAAAGACAGACTTATTTACGACAAATCGCTTCTCTCAATCTTCTCTTCCGCTCTCCTGGTCAAACAATTATTTGCCAGTTTTCCAGACTCGCATCTGCGCGCACACCGATTTGGTGTTTTTCACACACACAGACGATGTAGATACAAACTATATTAAACGAACTCCCCCTTAAAGGAACAATGCAGGGAATACAGAAAAATTATATTACAAGGCAAGAAAGATAAAAACAGGTTTACAAAAGAAAACGATTTAAATTTCCTGTCATTCATGCACACGCGTGAGGATCCACACTCATATACTCACACACTTACCGAATGCAGCCTCAGACGATCCATAAAAGTATATAAAAACAGCAAGTACTCTTTCGACATATGAACTGTCTAGTCCTTCGATGTCCCGCCCCAGATGTTTGCGAGGGTTTGTTGGTAACAAATATTCTCACTTATCGCAAGACTTGAAGACTAAGAGTTCTCGTGTTTTTATTATATATATATAAAGGAGTCTATGGGATGGCACTAACACAGTTCGGCACAGGGGTGAAAATGAAGTGGTCTCTTTTAATCCTCCGCTATGGTAAAATTCCTTCAATGCGTGATGATAGTTTTATTAAATCCAATTGAGGAAAAAACTAGGCTCAGTCACAGTCAGGAAAATATGTACTCTCTCACAGTAAACAGTAAATATGATATCGCTACTGGCGATGATTACCTTCCAGTTTATCTTACAGGTTTGTAAGGGTAATTTGATGATTATTCTTTAAAATGTTCTTGGGTGGGCTTTATTTCATTTAATTCTGACATCTAGGTCGCAAGGACCGCCACAAGATTATATTTTAAAAGAAATGTTTCTTCAATATGACTGGAAGTTTATAGGATGATTTCTTTATTTCTTTCTTTATTTAGCTGGGACCGCAGGTTACGATCACTCTGTGTGAAAGAAAAAAGACATGTAACATACCGAAAATCAAGCGCGATAAATTTCCCGTTAAGCCTATAATACACTCGAGTATTTAATTATGTATTTAATAAACACTGCGCGAATTCTAGTGGTTAAAACACACATCTATAAAAACTAGGACTTAACTGAATTTATTAATTATAAATTCCTTCGCGACTTTAAAAGTTAATTTAAGCATCTATTATCTTTTGAAATAATATAATAGATAGATCATTATATTTACAACTGGAACTATTGAGATGGTTTAATTTAATAGATTTAAATTAACACAAAATCCATTGAAATAGAATGACTGAACTAGACCACTGATCACTTTACACAATATATATTACCGCTTTGCACAGAATAGAAATCACTGCAAATATATATATAAAATCCAGGGGAAAATCTATAACAAGATTTCAATAAAGCTAGTGCTTCTGTAAAGGTCTGGCCAGCGAGTGATAACGTGTCTAGTCTTCATGGTCTATTTAGCTAAAATGGAATGTAAGTTGAGTGGGACATGATAAACTTGACAGCTTATTTGATCTCACGAACTTTTGGGGATCTGACCGCCAAATCAAGAGAAGAAACCGCACCCTGGTCTTCGTATCTCCGTTCGCTGCTGCCCGTTTCGGCTTTCCCGTTCGCTCGGTTCTGCGATTGACACCGAGACGCAAAATTAGCGGCAAGCAACTGCGTCTCGTATCAGGGACCACTACTGTCTTTGATAACGCCGATAGTCTCCCCTGAAATTCCTCAGTTCGTCTCTTTGATCGTGGTCGCTGTGCCTGTTTGATTCTGGCGACGCCCCCCACTGGCCAAGTTAATTAAAATAACTGCCAATGATTGTTCAAGAGATGTTAGTGGGCGTGATTTAATCTCTCCTTAAATCAATGCGATGACCAGAATCAACGATAGGTAAACTTTCCGCATATCAATCAGCAAACGTGTTTACCCTCTGTGTGGAACAGTTTCATAGCTAATGAATCCACGTGAAAGAAGTCCCGTTGGAATGAGTTCTGGCAAACGAAAAGTTACAACAAATGTTCAGGGGTCAGCCGAGTTCGTCCATCACAGATAGCTCTCAATATCATCGTCTGTCTCAACAAAATGATCTAAATGAAAATTCATAGCTGAGGTTGAGGCTCCCTGGCTAGCAGTGGCATCAGAGGTAAAGGGACTGGCACCATTTTCAGGAGCATGGCCTTGAAACTCAAACTCCCTTAGTCGTAACTCATGTTCCCTTTGTAATCTCTTCTCCTCCTTTTCTGTTTCCCTCTCTGCAGTCAATCTTCTTTCTTCTGCTTCCCTTTCTGCAGCTAATTTCTTCGCTTCTCTTTCTGCAGCCTGTCTTCTTTCCT
Source organism: Oreohelix idahoensis (assembly GCA_024509875.1). Lineage (NCBI taxonomy): Eukaryota > Metazoa > Mollusca > Gastropoda > Stylommatophora > Oreohelicidae > Oreohelix > Oreohelix idahoensis. The sequence goes on from JAMPIV010021482.1 coordinate 17,872, forward strand.
CGGCTTCCAATGCTTTAGCCTCTTTGTCAGCCTCAATCTGCAACCTCTTAGCCTCAGCCTCAATCTTTCTTTCGGCCTCTTTTTCTAATCTTCTTTCTTCCCGTTCAATATATTTGTCACATTCAGCAGTGACATAAGCAATCATAATTTGCCCGTCCATTCCTAACTCTTTCGCAGTCTGTACAGCAGCAGATCGAAATTTGGCCAGGTCCGCCATTTTCTAACAGGTAAATTTATATAATGTCTAACTAAACAATACAATCTGATATTACTTATCCAAAGACACCACAGGCACTGAGAGCTCAACGTTAGTTATTTTCACCCAAGGATACCTTTTTAATTTCTATTATTCCCTGAAGTGAATTACCCCCAATATTTTTAATAGGGAAAGATTCAAAATCCCGGACGAGCCCCCAATATATGTGGTAAAGTGGGATGTTATAAATATTTTCACTGAATAAAGAAAACAAACATATAAAATACTTATACATACTGTGTACTCGGTTATAACTTACATTACAAACTGCAAGCGGAGAGCTTGACTTATCGTTTAAAACTCCCGTGAAATAAGGTATAATTCATAAAATCAATCATCATTAATTAGAAATACATACGTATTTCGTCAATACCCAATGATGAATCAGTGCAGTTATAAGTTAGTTTTAAAAATATTCTCGACTGAGTATTTAGCAGTTAAATTAAATTTTATTTATAGCTGCATGAGTTTAAGCTAGAAATTATCATTTATTCTGCTTTCCACTGAAACACGTCACTACAGAATGTAACAGACTTATAATTTAATGTCTTCTGCACAAAAGAAACTAGTGAAATATAAGAGGCGATTTAACACTTAATCACTCAACCTATTAGATATTATATTACCTCCAACCAGAACTACGAGTATCACAACGAAACTAAGAGTTACACTTATAAATATAAGTATCTAGAACGAAGCGACCACGTCTACTGCAACTTGGAGATTGAATGAAATCAAATTTCCACTCCGGGGTAGATGTATGAAACAGACAAAGGATGCGCGCAATTTCCAAAACCCCTGTCTCCCCCTCTCCTCTTTCTCTCTTAACACTTCCCATTAACTAGACGCAGGACATAACTGCCAAACGTGCGTCTTCACACCTTCTACGACGACCTGTCTCATTTCTGAGCGATGCGGATGGCAGTTTCCACACCTCGCCGAGAAACTTAGCCGCAGAAAACTCGTGTCAGATGGAAATGCTAGACTCTATGTCTGCCATCCCATGTCTATCGAGACGGATTTCACACACCATTCGCTCACATCCCGGGACTGACATCTGACGTAATTAAATGCGTTACTAGTATGAGAAAAGAAACGGCAAAGTCAGAATGGGAAAATAATATTTTGTCGCAAACGAACGAATGCGAAAAAAACAGGAAAAGGATAAAAGAGCGATAATAAAGTAGAGGACACGGGTAGAATAAGAAAAGAATATAGAAAATTTATTGATCATAAATCTCTATGCAACAGTAAAGAACAGCATGAGACTATTAGCATGTTTTATATCACAATAATTCAAATGCAAATAGATTTGTATATGTCATTTCTCATTTTAAAACTGTATTGCGTATAATTTATTAATATATTTTTTGCGTAAGGATTTTTGGGTGTTTGTAAGGATTTTTTTGGTCCGGCGTACAGATGTTTGTCTCAGGAGGTTGACAGGTATGGAAACATGCTGCAGGCGGTTTGGTAGCAGATCGCTTTGTGTGGATTTTAAACAATGGTATAAGCGCCGTACCGTTCAGAAAGCAATGGCAAACTACTGAATGAAAAAATTGCCTAGAAAAATCGCAAACAGCCAGTAAAAGCTGGGGTTTATTGCCACGTCCTGTAAAGGATAAGCAACTAACGTTTTATCTGTTATACTATATCCTTTCACCATTTGCCACACGGGAGCATAAGTCATATCCCCAAGTTGTTATCGTTTCTCTTAGATCCATCTGTGTACACTATAATACTGTCTTTTGATATTTATTGAATGTATTTTCTGGCTTTGTTTTAAATAGTTGTAATATCAGTTGTTTTATTAATTATGCCTGCCAGGTGGTAGTCTGTATCTGGTTTCTTGAGCTCCCAGGGTGGTACCACCGGCTTGTATATTCTACTGTTATTAATTGATGCATTTAGTGTATCCAAGAGTACTAGTTCCTCCAAGCATTTCCAACCTGTCGGGTACCTACAGGTATTCACGAACCTGTTCTGATTTGTTGTTAATTGATACCTAGTAAATGCTGGAAAAGCTGGATGAGTCTTGTCCAACATAATTTTGGTCATGTAATTTAGTCTTAGTTCCTTTCTCCGCAGTTCCAAAGGGAGGACTCCTAAAGCCGCCTCCATAGCACCCCTCGATGTTGATCTGATTGCACCCGCAATTGTGTATAATGCTTGATGCTGAATCCTATCTAATTTAATCATGTGACTATGTGCTGCAGAGTCATATACTATGCGTCCATAATCAATTTTGCCTCTAATGAAAGATTTATAGAACTTGATCATTGTCTAAGTGCTTGCACCCCATCCATGACCTTTCAAATATCTTAGCATATTAGTTAGTCCTCTTCAAGACTCTACCAGTCTATCTATGTTTTTGTTCTAGTTCAGTTGTTGGTCTAGTGTCATTCCTAGGTATCGTGTGCTTTGGACTGTACTAATTTGTTGCCCCTGTAAGTTTATGTCAATGATCTTATTTTTAAAAAGTTCTACCTTTACTGAAGATCACTCCCACTGTCTTTTTCGCATTTAAATGAAATCCCCGTGTCACCTCCCATTTACAAGAAACAAATAAAAAATAAAACCAATACAAACAGCACATTCCAAATACAAAAAAACAAAAATGAACGGAATAAAAAGTAAAGTCTCTCATAACTGCCTTTTTGTTAACAAGGTGAAAAGGAGTGAGAAAGCCCTGGGGAGTCTGAGTGTGACAAAACGTCTAAACATGCTCTTTTGTGTGATCTCTCACATCTTCAGCCCTCCAGCAGTATCCTTTCTTTTTCTTCATTTTTCTCACTCATCGCTTTTATTTGACATTTCATTTTGCCCTTTCATTCATTTTTACTCTTTATGCTGGACATAGCATGGTGATGTCTCTAACACGCCACTCCCCTATGGCAGTATTTGCTACGGGAGTAATTTGTATCTTATTATTTCACACTTCACTCCCAGACTGTTGTTACGCTCCGCCAGGTTTGGTGACCCGGCCGGCGATAATATGTTATCGCATTATTCGTCTGACCACCTGTGGAAACGTGTCGGTCAAACATTTGACCCATTGGAAAGCTGTAGAACGTGTTGACACAAAGCTTGTATTGTGCGTACGATGAAAGAAGACAACACTGTCTGACCAGACATCTGTCTGGCGGAGACACGCAGGTAAAGGGGATAATTAGATAATCTGTCGGGATAGACATCAGGGCGGAAGACATTACGCCAGGAAAACACGGTCACAATATTGTGATAGACAGAAGTTCGGCCGGACGTCTTATGTAACGATATGACATCACTGCTGTAAGAGGCCACGCGTGTGTATTAAATTTAATATTTTCAAATACGCGTGGGATGAGTAATGATAAACTTCCCCACCCAAACAATGCTTGATAGATTTGATTGGTTCGCCAGAATCTACAATGAAATGATTGGAACATTCGGCGGAAACACAGCTGGGATTTGAAACTAAGGATTGTGAGATATACTGTAGAAATCAGACACAGAACAGCACAGACTGCATCGCAGCGTCAACTAAACACCCCCTTCAAGCCAGAGGAAAGAGGATATGACTTATCATTCCACAACTATAAGTACCAGATCGAGTATTGGGCAACTTTGGAATTCACAAGTAAACCCGCAATTTTAATACTTACTTACTTACTTAGTCGTTCCCCTTCTACCGTGAGGTATAGAGGTTTGGAAGAGAGAGAGCGCCAGACTATTCTATCAGCTGTCTTCTTCCTGGTCTGGTTCAATTCTAGTCCTCGGTCCTTCAAAGATTGTCTAATGTTGTCCTCCCAGCGGACTCTGGGTCGTCCTGGAGGTCTGGATCCCTGGCTCTTTGTTTCCCATGCTTGTCGTGGTAGCCGATCTTCTCCCATTCTGCAGACATGGCAAACCATCTTAGTTGGGACTGTTCTATTTGGGTCTGCAGCGGGTGGGATTTTAGGCCTTGACGTATCGTCTGGTTGCGGACCATGTCTCTTCTTGTTACTTCAACCACCTTCCTCAGATACCTCATTTCTGAGGTTTGGATCAGGCTTTTGTGGGTTGTAGTCATTGCCCATGACTCGCATCCATATGTCAAGACTGGGACATAGGTGGAGCGGTATACAGCCATCTTCGTTTTCTTACCAACCTCTTTCTTGCTGAGGAATCCTCGATTTATGGCCTGATAAAGTCTCCCAGCCGCTGCTTTTCGAGTGGCCATCTCTTCTTTGATGCCCCCCTTTCGGTCTATTATAGCTCCGAGATATTTAAAGTGGTCGACCTGCTCCAGGACCTGTTCTCCCAACTTAATCTGATGTTTTCTTTCTTCTCGTGATATCACCATGGATTTTGTTTTAGAGCTGCTTATGACCATTCCTCTCTTCTCCAGCTCTTCCTTCCAGATCGCAATTTTAATACAAGACTGGAAACTTGGGAATTTTATCACAAGGAGTCAGAGAGGAATTTTAACAAAAGTTTTCCCAGGCAGGAATTCGTAAAACACCAGCCGTCAGAGGAATTAACTCGTATTTCCCAGACCAAGTCATAAGAGGAATTATACAAAAAGTTTTCTCAGGAAGGAATTAGCAGAACACCAGCCGTCAGAGGAATTAACTTATATTTCCAGACCTAAGTGATCTCGAAGGTCTAATACAGAGCTGTGTTCATTCTAAATCTGTGCCAGGAGAAGTGTGCATTCCCAAAATTTTGGGATAAGTACAAACAAATTATTTACAAATGTAAATTTTACAGGTTTCTTGCTAAGTGATTATATATGAGGCTGGCAATCACAACATATAGTATATTCATGAACCACTACAGCAAGAGCTGGTGATTGTTTCTGACTAGTCGTGCGGGAAACTCGACAGCAGAGCGACCCCATACTCCGACTGGAGCAGTGACGAGTGCTGATTACATCACATCTGCCTAAAGTGTAACATATTATCTTGTGAGAATTATGTACCTTTTTTAATCGTAATTCAGGCAAATTATTATTCACGCACCACAGACGCAATTTCCTAGTTGACACCCAGAAGGATATTGGTGAATTTTCATCATATTCCCTGAGTACATCGTGTGCTCGGGAATTTAATTCTTCTGAGAGGTTAACATTAGTGGGTGGAGCGTATGACAATGGGCCTGTTAGTTTGCGGAAAATAAATGTACTCAGCAGAAGGCATTTGTTTCTTTCTATTTGTCACAGTTCGTGGTTACAAGCCATCAGACTTAAGTACTGAAGTTCCTACTCCACTAGTGTGAGAGAAGAGTATCAACACTAACCGCCTACAGTGGACGAGTTATGTGGAGAAGTGTACTCATCACCAAAAAGAGGTGACGGAAACCCCAGCTGCAGGACTCATCTGGAGCTAAGTTTTTGTGTAACAGGCTACAGCAAAAGTCAAAGACATTCTAAAGCCCATTCTAAACCTCAGTGAGGAAACTTTAATTTCAATTTTCACCCAATTTTTCCATATTTATTTTCCCATGTTAAAGGACTATTAAATTTGTTGTATGTTAATTTAAACTAAACAATAATAGTTGATTCAGTTTATATGTACGAAAGCAAACGTATGAACCAGTCTTTCTTGATAAATACCTATATATATATATATATATATATATATATATATATATATATATATATATAATATATATATATATATATATATATATATATATATATATATATATATATATATATATATATATATATACATACATACAGTTTTAAACAAGTGTAAATGTTTATGTAAACATATTCACTTTAAAAATAATGAAAGTTTTCAAGCTTTTCGACCAGTGTAGATGTAAATGAAAACATATTCAATCTATATTGTGAACATTTTTCAGCCAGTGCAAATGTAAACATATTCTATCTATACTATTAACCTTTTCATTTAAATGTAAGGTAAATATAACGCTAGTCAATTTAAATGTAAAAAAAGTTTCTCTCGAGGAATTAAGCTTAATTCTTATCGAGGGTAAAATCTGAGGTAGATGGGATGGTGGAATAGGAAGATGGGGACACATAAGTATGTGTTGGGAAACTCAATACTCAGAGGGTATTCGTTTCTCTTCTTTTACCATACTAGTTGGTGGTACCAGCTGAGGGTACTAATCTCTGGAACAAAGTGAGGGTAGAAGTGAACTGACAACGAACTAGACACCATCATCAGAGGGTCTCAGAGACGCGGGACCAGCTTTGCAGTTACTACCTGATCTTACTTGGAACGTGCTGTGCCTTTAATCTTGACCAGAGACGCGAGAATTCCAGTGACCTATCTGCACATAACCCAAAAACCCAGCGGGAGCAGAAACTACCATTTGCAGCTAAGTCAAACCTAAAAGCTGCCAAGTGACTTCTTACATAAAACACCATACCATCACACGGTGATGAGTGTTTTCTTTTAAAGATTATTCAATTTTTTTAAACTGTTAAAACTTAGTTGATTATTAAATTTGTTATTTGTAAATATACAAATTTAATGTCGGTTTAATCATTTTGGATGTACAGCATGTTTGTCTCAATCAATTTACTAAATACACTCTATACAGAGCTATACCATAATAATAAGAATTCCACTGAGTAACTCAGGATGGGGGCTTGAACGAGCTGAAATTAATAATTGCTTAATTCTTCATAAAAGGCGGCGGATCAGATGTAAGTTAACAATTGCCCTGCCCAATGCAGCATTGTTCTTGACTTCTGAAATATCTTATGAATACTCCCTTGAGATAGAAGAATCATTATCCTTCTATCAACAAGAGTAATCTTGTGCGAAGACCCATATTTGATACTCTTGAGTTTTGGCCACTGTTGGACCACTACTACAAAGCAGGGGAGGCAATTCCGTGACAACATCAGAGGAAAACATGTCATGCGCGGTCAAGCCAAAACCGTGTGGGTTGACGAGGTGTGCCCTTCCGATGATATAATATCGGTAGACAGAGGTGAAAAAAAGGATAATGCACGGAGAAGAATGGCATAGAGGAGTGTAGCGTCAGAAATAGACAAACTAATCTGAACAATGGCGTTTTGTGACAGTTGGATGATCTAAGAGCAGTGCTCCACAAACTATGTCAACGATTCAAAAGAGCTATGATACAATGGATGTCATCTCATTGATGTTATTACAGAATGGCAAAAGAAGGTGGAAAGAAACCTCAGCCTGATACAAGCATAACTTTCGAAGAGTTTTATCAAAATCAGATACAGAAACAAATGGGAGGCAGAGCTTACAGCATTTGGTAATTATTTATCAAATGGTGTTGTTCCTTGCATGTGTCTGTCTATCGTTGCTACCATATTTGTTCGATACTCGGTTATAACGCACTACGATACGTGTCCACGAAAAGGAAATAACTCCAAGAGACTCATATTCTGTGTGGAACCCGCAGCCATTTTCTTTGGGAGATATATATTTATATATTTACAAAGAAAAGATCACGTTCCTATTTCATGCCGTTCACGAATGATTTAATAGCCTGCTCCAGAGTTTTCATTGGGAATGCGGAAAAAGTACTTTTGATCTCAGGGTCACCGCGATTTTAAATGCCAGCGGGAAAGGTTTAGTCCGAAATTTCCCTAGTTTAAAAAGTTTTTTCCCCCCCCCCCCCTTTTCCTCCCCTTCCCCCCCCCCCCCCGCAATAGCCTAATGATCTACCAAATCATCCATGGGATCTACCGGTAGATGGGGATCGACTGGTTGCCGACCCCTGTGCTTCACTATACTATTTATCCGGGGGGGGGGGGGGACCCTGTTACCAGTCGCCACAAGTAGTAAATTGGCCAGGACAATGTGACGAATTTGAGTGTCATATTTTAGATCAAATATTCAGCCAACATTCCTGCAACTTGTCAAACAAAATGATTGTCAAATTTTGTATTAAATATTCTCATTGTTTCATTAGTTGTACCGTATCTGAGGCATTAATAAACTGTCATCATCATCATCATGTTCCTTTGCATTCCTTGCGGAGCATGGAGCCTTGACTGCAGCTGATCCCCTGGCAGGATCATGTACCGAGCTATCACATGGTCGTGCAGTAGTGGTTTATGTGACAATTTGTTTTATATGAAGAAGTTGCTAACTCCACGCACATCCTCATATTAGTCACCTTGTACGGCACGACATAAGTGCAGTAGTCTTTTTTTTTCTTCTCTCTCTCTCTCTATTCAGAGACCCCCGAGAACAACACGGGGCTTGTAACTGAGTACCTAGTCAAAATGGGCATATTATATAATAAAACTTGTTTGAAACATGCACATTTGACGTAAAAGGCTATGTTGTTTTTAAAATTTCTCAATTTTTGCATGGTGTGGCGAATTTCACTTCACATTCACCACATCTGTAGCTTATCTGAAAAACAGGTTGCCCACTTAGGCTATTTATTGATGCTATGTTCATTATAATGCTTTCGAATTCTTCTCCTATGCCCATCTTCCGTAAATTCAAAAGACGCTACTGAAGGCGGGGAAAGAATGAATACGGTAATACAGGGGTCGGCAATCTACGGCACGCGTGCCAAGCGTGGCACGTGGAACGATTTTCAATGGCACGCTGAGTGAATTAAAATACTGTACAGTATATGATCTCATTTTTTAAAAAAATTGAATTTTTAATTAAATAGAAGCATATAATTCTTTTAAAGCTATACGTGTTTTTACAACCCTTCAAAACGAAAGTTGTTAGACATTGGAGGTAAGAATGTGAGATCTGATGCAAACTAAAGGCCTGATCATACTATATTGCACGTAAGTCTTCGTTTTTACGGACCGTTTCCGAGAACAAACATTCTTCAACGAATTTCAAGAGGAGTGGTTATACTTTGCGGCGCCCGCTAGTCTGGCGTCTACCTGCTACCGTATTTTGCAGGATGAGATTCTTTAAAAGAATTCCAAGCGAATTTTGACGGGCAAGCGGAGACGTAATATCATAATTACGCAATAGTGTCTGGCTAGCGCCTGGACGAGCTTATTTATTTCGTTTTCGCTCGCAGTTTTTAACTCCCAGTGTGAGTTTGGAGCAACAATGACTGACCTCGACGAAGTTATATTTCCGTCCTATCCTTCCCCTCTCTCCCGACCACCACCACCTCTACAGTTCTCTAGGCTGTCGCATACTCATGCCCGTACAGTCCGTTGACCGCAGCACAAAATTTGGTGTTGTTATTAGGTAATACGGTGCCGTTAAAATAACTCAAAAAAGACAAAAACTTGATATATGCTCGTTTCAAGACTTTTGGACAAACGAATATGGATTCATACAACAAAAGAATCGTGCTGTTTGTGCTTTGTGTTATGAAAGTGTCGTGTGCCGTACGTCAAGTGTACAAAGACACTATCAAACCAAACATCAGTCCATGTTTATTTTTATTTTTTTTTTTATTTATTTATTTTTTTTTTCGTACGCCCGCTAATACTCGAGGCGAAATCTCAGGTTATTATTAATGTCTAACCTGACATTGATTTTACGTGAGTATCCCTTTTCTTGTACAGAGACAGGTGTCCCTCGCCATTCAGGCAGATACTCGCCGATTTCGGAGGTACCCATTAGAGCTGGGTCGGCTCAGGAGCCGCCAATCCGTGGTCGACGACACTCCTTCAAATGTTCTCGCCAGGTCTCGAGTTAATCCAGTCCAATTCCCGGTCGACGAAAAATCCTCAAATGCCGTCGCCCGGGTTTGATCCTGAATCACCCGGTCGCCAGAGCGGTGTTGTAACCACTACGCTAGCGCGGCTCCCCGTCCATGTTTAAAAACTCTGAGGAGAAAAGTGAAGCCATAAAAATGGCTGTTTCTGGCTACAAAAAAACAAAGTAGTATTTTTAGTCAAGCAATTGGAACCAAAAATAAAGCTACCGAATGTAGTTACAAAATTGCACCGTGTGTAGCTTCGAAGGGCAAACCTTTCACAGATGGAGAATACATCAAGGAAACATTTTTGAGCAGTGCTGAAATTTTGTTTAGTGATTTACCAAATAAAGAAACAATACTGTCTCGGTTTCGAGAAATACCGGCTTCTGCGAGATCAATCGAGAGACGCATAACTGATATGGCTGAAAATGTAACGGTAAAACAAACAACCGGGTTACAACAAGCTGTTGTATTTAATGTCGCTCTTGACGAAAGTGTCGATGTGAATGACGCGGCGCGCCTAGCTATAGTTGCGCAATATTGTGACAACGACCGTATTTATGAAGAACTGTGCTGCTTGATACCTTTTGATGGTACAGCCAAGGGAGAGGACATTATAACTGCATTTGTAAGCTATTTCGAAAATCAGAACATTAACATGAATAAAATATTCTGTGTTACTACTGATGTCGCCCCTGCATTTGTCGGAAAGAACAAAGGATTTGTTAAACTCCTTGAGGATCGTATTGGACGTCAAGTATTGAGCTTCCATTGCATTATACACCAGGAGAGTTTGTGTGCGAAGATTTCGTCACTATCCTTGAACTCTGTAATGGAAACTGTTGTCAAGATAGTTAACTTCATAGTTTCTCGCTCTTCATTGACCCACAGGCAATTCAAGTCTCTTCTACAAGAAATGGAGAGCGCATAAGCGGACCTCCCGCTATACAGCAATGTTCGTTGGCTTAGTCGAGGTAATGTTTTGAACAGATTTGTATCATGTCTAGAAGCAATCAAGGTGTTTCTTGATGAAAAAGAACAACATTTCCCGGAATTGAATGACGAGAACTGGCTATGCAAGCTGAAGTTTCTGGCTGACATAACTACAAATCTGAATGAATTAAACTTGCGTTTACAAGGGCAGGGTCAAACAGTACTTGATCTTTTTGAGCACTGGAAAGGATTTGCGTCAAAATTAGACATATTTTGCAGAGATATTACGACTAACACATACAAGTACTTTCCAAACGTAAAGGCTCATTCAAATCGATTTACTGTCAACAGAGATGAGCTTCAGAAGTATTGTAGCGAAATTTGGTTCCTCTTGCTTTGTTGTGAAAAAAAATGTGTAGCGCGACTCCCACACACACACCAGCGCAAGGTCAGCGCGGCGGTCTTTCTTTGAAGTTTGTAGTAGACGGGAAATGTGACTTACGGTTGAAGCCATACAGTATTACTGAAGAATGAGAAAATAGCTAATAGGAATGAATGGCGGACTTTCAAAGTTTGCATTTACTGGAAATTAAATTATTAATTACCGGAGAACGCCCGGTTGGAATAATATTAAATAAAAATAATTCAACAAAGGAGATAGACTAGGAATTATATCCAAAAGGATATTGTTCAAATATAAATAGTTTTAAAGATAATTAATATTTTTCACCTTCATCACATCGGCTAAAAGTAAGCTAATAATCTTTAAAAATGTATTACACTAACAAGCCTCAAAGGATTTGTATAAAACTTATATGGAATGAAAGCCTCATATGGGGAAAAGGGAATGATACATAGGAAGGACGGAAGAATATAAGTGTGTAGTGAACAGATGAGAAAAACAAGTACAGGAAAAACACAGATTGCTTCAAATCGCCTCAAATCAGGAGATGAAACTAAAATCTTTTGGGGAATTTGGGAGCTGCTTTCTCGTACGCGCGAGAGACTGAAATATAAGGACAGAGCGGCGCATTGGAAATCACACACTAAATCCAGAAGCCAGAGTGAGAAACTGGAAGACATCATCTGCTAGAAAAGTTCTATTTTCACGCTGCATGCAGGGCAGATTAAATTAAGCCAATACAGTCTCACCGTGAGCTTATTAATCCTAAGAGGGTATGTAAGTTTATTCAAGATATATGTATGAATAATATCATTTTATTTCAGATTTTATTTCTGATTGATTGTGGCAGATATATATAAAAAAAAAGGGGGAATGACGCTAACCAGAGATAACCTTCACCGGCATTGTCAGGAAGCATAACCATTAATTGGTTAGCCAAATATATCATGGCTAGTTCTTGCCTGGAAGCTTACGACATACCAGCAAGTACATAAGTGACTTGACATCCATAAGTGGAAGGCAAAGGTTATATCGTACCCATGTATCATAACATATGATTTATTCATGTATTTTGTTAATTCTGCACAGTATACATTATCTTATCATGCTATCTCTGTAACATACTACCATGATTCATTCATTTATATACAAACACTGAAGACATGGTCGCATCATGAACAGCAGTGGGTGGTGAGATTGTTGGAACAATGGCCACCTATTACCTCTTGTTCCAGGTTTTTATGATCAATGTTTATGATCATTCCTGATCGAGAAACTAAAGACTTGAAGAAGTTGATCCAGCTCACTGAAGCCTAGAGGTCAACCAAACTTCAACACCTTAGTCCCCCGTAGTTATAGGGCGGGCTGAAGGAAAGTCTTCCGTACTCCAGTGTGTCGGAGGAACCTCGAGCAGACGTGGCTAAAGATGAGTTTATACGTATCCATCCAACAAATCCTGTGAGCAGTTTCTAAAACGACGGTCTAATGATGACACTAGATGGCAAGAGATAATGTGACAATCCTTTTGTTGTAAATTCAGTGGAAGATAAATCCAAGACTTTTTCTATTAGTTATTTTAATTTGTAACTGTAAATAATCATACATTTTACCATCTTCCAACACCCATTTATCCTTACAAGAATATATAGATGTACATAATAAATTGGATAATTGTACTCATCTGACTTGTTAAATTTTTAACTGTTAAAATTTTGAGTTACCTTTTCAAATTTAATTATATTATCACATAGGGTTACGATAGCGAAAGTAGCATCTTATACTTCTGAAGCCTAAATCTATTGTCCAGCTCAGAGTATTCACAGCTGTAACTCACTTGTGATACCAGTGTACTTCTCGGGCGCTGGAACTTCATACTTTCTGGAGAGAGATTCTACTTCTGCTCTACCACTATCATCATAATAGGAAAACCTTTCGCTACATTGGGGGCTCTTTCGCGGGATATTATTTTGTATCCTGAGCCACTATCTATGTATTCTTCTATCTTGAGCCACAAATAGTTTGTAAAAATAAATTTTTTTGAAAAATTCTAAAACTTAGAAATTTTTTTCGTAATAGTAGTACCATTGAGTACAAAGGAAATAGGAAACGCTCACAAGGTTTTAAGGATTTGTCTTGTTCAAAGTAATTAATTGATTTTAATTAAGTTAGTTGGTTAGTGAAGATAAAATTATATTCCCTCTGGTAGGTAAGCATCATGGCTGAATTGGTGAAGTTTAGAGCTGCGATTATGCAGGAAGGAAAAGACTTGGGTATGACAGGAGATGCTCTAATTCGACATATCACAACTGAAGTGGATAAATATTTAGATAGAGAGACTAAAAGAATGGAAGCTGAAGCTGAAAGAGAAGCCAAAAGATTTGAAGTTGAGGCTGAAGCTAGGAAACTACAAGCAGAGAGAGAAGCCAAAAGAATGGAAGCAGAGAGAGAAGAAAAGAGACTAATGTCTGAAGCTGAAGAAAGAAGGTTACAAAGAGTTCATGAGTTAAGTTTAAAGGAACTTGAACTCCAGGGAGCAGCTAGCAATCATGGTGCTAGCTCACCTCACTCTGAGAGTAGCTCCAACCAGAGCACGGCAAATGGAGCCATGAGTTTCCACCTGGATCCATTTATTGAGAAGGAGGACGCCATTGAGTCATACCTGGATAGATATGAGAGACTGGCCACTACCTATGGATTGGAAAAGGAAAAATGGAGCCTTAAGCTATCTCAGGGGTTGAGGGGAGTTTCATACGATGTTTATTTAAAACTCTCAAAAGAAGACCAGGAAGATTATGAAATCTTAAAACAAGCTTTACTGGTCAGGTACGAAAAGAATTCTGAATCTTATAGAAAGAGATTCCGAACTGCTAAGCTACTTCCAGGAGAAAACTATCACCAGTTTTCTGCCAGATTAGAAACTTATCTGACAAAATGGATTAGCTTAGGAAAATGTCAAGATATAAAAGAAATGGTCATGATGGAACAACTGAGAGAATCCATGCCTCAAGAAATGAGAAAATTTCTTATGGAGCAAGGAGCAGAGAGATTGGAAGATATTTTAACCATGGCTGAAAGATATCAAGCAGCTCAGTCAGAAGTGTCAGGAAATAAGAAGAAGCAGGGTGAGAACTTAAAACCTTCACAAAACTTTACCAACTATGAACACAGGGACAATTCCAACAAGAACAAACACAGAACTGATTATAAAGACAAAAACCCTCTAGGATCAGAAAAGAAACCTCCAAGAAAGGAAGGAAAGTGGTGTAAATCTTGCCAAATGAGTAACCACAATACTGCGGAATGCAGACGGAAAAACCCTCCTCATCACGCTGCATGCCTTACAACAGAGAACAAGGGAAGGAAGGACCTGGCAAATAGTCAGAAGGACCTCCATCATCCCCCTGTCTGTGAGGAAGTGACCTTGAATGGCACCCAAGTACTGTGCTTATATGATACAGGCTTGGACTTTGACTCAGTAGTGTGCTCTTCTCTGGTGAGTCCGGAACAGATAACCACAGAAACAGTGGAAATCAGAGGACCAGTCAAGGGAGCAGGAACCATGACACTGCCCATAGCCCGAATCAACATAAGATCTCGCTATGTGGAAGGAGAGATCAAAGCAGCAGTGATGGACAACCCTATCTACCCATTAATACTGGGATGTAGATATGTCTTTCTAGGAGAACCTATAAGACCCATAGTGATGGCAACAGTCCAGACCAGGGCAAGCTCTAAGAAAGAGGAGGACACTATCATCAATACTCATCCAGAAGAGATGAGAAAGGCTCAAACTGCTGACAGTACATTGAAGCCTTGCTTTGGCAAATTACCTAAAAGCCATAACCCTCCAGAGAAAGGAGACTTATATATGAAAAATGGCCTATTATATAGAAAAGCTGGAACAGGACCTAAAGGACATGGACAGCTTGTAGTGCCAAAATCATACAGGGAGCAGGTTATGAAGCTAGGACATGCTATACCCTTCAGTGGACATATGGGAATAGGGGCCACTGGACAACGGATAGCCTGTCACTACTTTTGGCCAGGGATCACAGAGGACATAAAGAGGTATGTGAGATCCTGTCCAGAATGCCAAAGAGTAGCTCCTAAACATAGGACTGCACCAGCAACACTGGGAGAAATGCCCATCATGGGAACGCCCTTCGAACGTGTTGCCGTGGATATTGTTGGACCCCTCAGTAGGACCAAGAAGAGAAATGCATATATTTTAACATTGGTCGATACTTGCTCTATGTGGGGAGAGGCAGTAGCAATGTCATCGATAGATTCGAAACATGTGGCAGAGGCACTGTTAACAATATTCACCCGATTAGGTTTCCCACATCAAATATTGACTGACAATGGTTCTCAGTTTAGGGGAAAGCTAACACAAGAAGTATTCAGGTTATTTCAAGCTAGACATTATCACTGTAGCCCGTACCACGCCCAAGGGAATGGTCAAGTAGAGCGGTTCAATGGCACGCTCATTTCAATCCTTAGAAAGTTGGCTAGTGAGAAACCTGAAACTTGGGACACATACTTACCCTCAGCACTATTTGCCTATAGGGAAGTCCCACATAACTCCACAGGATTGGCTCCAGCTACATTGTTGTTTGGACGACCAATCAAAGGTCCACTGGAAGCATTGTTGCGGACATGGACTGATGAAAAAGCAGAAGAAACCGTGACTTCTTCATACCAATACGTCAACGAGTTGACATCTCGATTGAAAACAAGTTGGAAACTGGCAAATGATAACTTGAGACAGGCCAGGAGGAAGCAGGCTGCTTACTATAATAAAACAGCAAAAGATAGAGAACTTGAGGTGGGAGAAAAGGTTCTGTTACTGTTGCCCAGCAGCAATAATAAATTGCAAATTGGATGGCAGGGTCCCTACGTCATATTGGAAAAACTTTCCCGGACCAACTATAAGATTGACAAGAAAGGAAAGGAGAAGGTGTATCATGTCAACCTTCTTAAAAAGTATTATGACAGGGAAGCATCAGAAGTTGCACATATCATGACCCTGGCCATTGCAACAGAAATGCAGGATGAACCAATTTCCTCCAGGGAATACCCCCTAACAACTACGGAAAGCTATGCTCAGGTTAATGTGAGTGAACATTTAACTCTTGAGCAGAGGAAAAAGGTTCAGGAGGTGTTAGAAATCCATGCTGAGGTACTCACAGATAAGCCGGGGTGTACTAATCTGTTAGAGTATGACATGACGATTACTGACCCTACACCAGTTTGTATGCGGACATACCCTATACCTTATGCTAAAGGACAGGCACTCAAGGATGAGATTGACTATCTCTTAAGAGAGAAAATTATTTCAAAGTCTGAATCTCCCTACAGCTCAAGTGTGGTGCTATTAAGGAAACCTAGTGGTGAACACAGGTTATGCATTGATTATAGGAAACTAAATGCTATCACTGAATCTCAGGTAGACCCATTACCTGACACCAATCAGTTGTTTGCTACATTGAGTAAGGCTCGGTATTTTTCAAAGGTGGATCTAAGCAAGGGATACTACCAAATACCAGTAAAACCAGAAGTGAGGAAACTGTTAGCCTTTAGTACACCGGATGGACATTACGAGTTCAATGTACTCCCATTTGGTTTAAAGAATGCTCCAAGTATCTTCACCAGAATGATGAGGAAATTGTTGGAACCATTACAAAATCCTCATATCACCAACTTCATGGATGATATTCTGATTGCTACCACTACATTCGAGGAACACGTAGTAGCAGTATCCATGTTGTTACATAGACTAAGAGAAACGGGATTGACAGCACGTCCAACTAAGTGTCATATTGGATGTGAGACATTGGAATTTTAGGTCACACTATCTCTACAGGGCAAATGTCTCCGGACCCAAAGAATGTAGAGAAAATGAGAAAAGCACCAAGACCACAAACTAAGAAGGATGTAAGATCCTTTGTGTCACTGTGCGGGTTTTATCAGAAATATATACCCCATTTCAACTCATTATGCGCGCCATTAACCGACTTAACCAAAAAAGGTCAGCCAGATAAAATACAATGGACTGCGGAGTGTGAACAGGCTTATACAGAGTTGAAAAATAAGCTGACAAATAAACCTATCCTTGCCCTTCCCGATCTCACACAAGAATTCGTACTAAGAACGGATGCTAGCAATGTAGGCATCGGAGCAACATTACTACAGCGGGCAGACACACCACCACATATGCTATTACCAGTAGCTTTTGCCAGTAGAAAGTTAAATACAGCTGAACGAAATTATTCTACCGTTGAACGTGAATGCCTCGCTTTGGTCTGGTCGATCAACAAATTCGCCCCTTTTCTTTACGGGAAACACTTCATTGTGGAAAGTGATCACCAGCCTTTGATGTTTTTAGCAGTGTCTAAAAAATTAAATTCACGACTTTTAAGGTGGAGTTTACTGTTATCTCCATATTCGTTCAATGTGAGATACATTCCAGGACGGGACAATCTTGGACCCGATTTTTTAAGTCGTCATCCTATCAAAGGAGATATAGAAAAACAGAAAAGTAAGGAGAAACTGCAGCATGAGTTACCAAAAAGTTAACTGTGCATGCACTGTTTTAAAGAAGAGGGCTCTGTAGCGAAATTTGGTTCCTCTTGCTTTGTTGTGAAAAAAAAATGTGTAGCGCGACTCCCACACACACACACCAGCGCAAGGTCAGCGCGGCGGTCTTTCTTTGAAGTTTGTAGTAGACGGGAAATGTGACTTACGGTTGAAGCCATACAGTATTACTGAAGAATGAGAAAATAGCTAATAGGAATGAATGGCGGACTTTCAAAGTTTGCATTTACTGGAAATTAAATTATTAATTACCGGAGAACGCCCGGTTGGAATAATATTAAATAAAAATAATTCAACAAAGGAGATAGACTAGGAATTATATCCAAAAGGATATTGTTCAAATATAAATAGTTTTAAAGATAATTAATATTTTTCACCTTCATCACATCGGCTAAAAGTTAGCTAATAATCTTTAAAAATTTATTACACTAACAAGCCTCAACGGATTTGTATAAAACTTATATGGAATGAAAGCCTCATATGGGGAAAAGGGAATGATACATAGGAAGGACGGAAGAATATAAGTGTGTAGTGAACAGATGAGAAAAAACAAGTACAGGAAAAACACAGATTGCTTCAAATCGCCTCAAATCAGGAGATGAAACTAAAATCTTTTGGGGAATTTGGGAGCTGCTTTCTCGTACGCGCGAGAGACTGAAATATAAGGACAGAGCGGCGCATTGGAAATCACACACTAAATCCAGAAGCCAGAGTGAGAAACTGGAAGACAGCATCTGCTAGAAAAGTTCTATTTTCACGCTGCATGCAGGGCAGATTAAATTAAGCCAATACAGTCTCACCGTGAGCTTATTAATCCTAAGAGGGTATGTAAGTTTATTCAAGATATATGTATGAATAATATCATTTTATTTCAGATTTTATTTCTGATTGATTGTAGCAGATATATTTTAAAAAAAAAGGGAATGACGCTAACCAGAGATAACCTTCACCGGCATTGTCAGGAAGCATAACCATTAATTGGTTAGCCAAATATATCATGGCTAGTTCTTGCCTGGAAGCTTACGACATACCAGCAAGTACATAAGTGACTTGACATCCATAAGTGGAAGGCAAAGGTTATATCGTACCCATGTATCATAACATATGATTTATTCATGTATTTTGTTAATTCTGCACAGTATACATTATCTTATCATGCTATCTCTGTAACATACTACCATGATTCATTCATTTATATACAAACACTGAAGACATGGTCGCATCATGAACAGCAGTGGGTGGTGAGATTGTTGGAACAATGGCCACCTATTACCTCTTGTTCCAGGTTTTTATGATCAATGTTTATGATCATTCCTGATCGAGAAACTAAAGACTTGAAGAAGTTGATCCAGCTCACTGAAGCCTAGAGGTCAACCAAACTTCAACACCTTAGTCCCCCGTAGTTATAGGGCGGGCTGAAGGAAAGTCTTCCGTACTCCAGTGTGTCGGAGGAACCTCGAGCAGACGTGGCTAAAGATGAGTTTATACGTATCCATCCAACAAATCCTGTGAGCAGTTTCTAAAACGACGGTCTAATGATGACACTAGATGGCAAGAGATAATGTGACAATCCTTTTGTTGTAAATTCAGTGGAAGATAAATCCAAGACTTTTTCTATTAGTTATTTTAATTTGTAACTGTAAATAATCATACATTTTACCATCTTCCAACACCCATTTATCCTTACAAGAATATATAGATGTACATAATAAATTGGATAATTGTACTCATCTGACTTGTTAAATTTTTAACTGTTAAAATTTTGAGTTACCTTTCAAATTTAATTATATTATCACATAGGGTTACGATAGAGTATTCACAGCTGTAACTCACTTGTGATACCAGTGTACTTCTCGGGCGCTGGAACTTCATACTTTCTGGAGAGAGATTCTACTTCTGCTCTACCACTATCATCATAATAGGAAAACCTTTCGCTACAAGTATGTTGAAGCGCTCAAAGGAGAGTTTGCTAAACGAGGTCAAGACTTCAAAATTCACGGGCCCATGTTTTCTTACCTCATCAAGCCCGACTTAATTGATCATACTAACATCCCATTTGACCTATCTCTTTTCGAGTGGATGGATGTTGACAATTTTGAAATGCAACACATCAAATTCAAGGCATCAGAGTTATGGACGATAAAATTTGTAGAATTGCGAACAACTCTTGAAGGAAGCTGCTTGGAAAAGTCAGCTGCCATCCTCAACTGCTGGACATCCCTGCCTGAAGCGTTCACCTGTTTGAAGAAAGTTGCATTTGCTCTACTTTCGGCTTTTGGGTCAACTTATACATGTGAACAAATTTTCTCACACATGAAAGCTGTTTTAAGTCCACAGAGAAGACGCCTAACACCTGTGCATTCAGAAGCCTGTGTGAAGCTGAAATTGACAAAATACACACCTGATATTGAACAACTAACCAAGGAGAAGCAAGGACACGGGTCCCATTAATTGATTAATGACTCAGATCAATAATAATCAATGATTACTCATATTAAAATTTTAATAACGTGTTTTATGTTTGGTTTATTTAATTGTTTTGTTCTTCAAACTATTGGACTTTCTGTCTTAACAAAATATACATATGGCAATTTTATTATAAAACTTCAAACTAATGTGTTCAGAACTTAAATTTTGCAAAACATAATATTTGTATTGACATTTGTTCCTATTTATATTAAAATATTGAATAATCTACAAAGAATAGAATAGTTATTTAATGTATCGGAAACATGTTAATACAAGATCATTTTTAAATTGTTTCAATAATTGTTGTATATAAAAATATGGTGGACTTAGGTTGGCACGCTGAGTGACTTTGCAACATTACTTCGGCACGACACTACTAAAAGTTTGCCGACCCCTGCGGTAATACATGAGAGAAGTGCCAAGTTAATATAATCAAATGAAAGTCGGAAGAAGTAATTAATATTAATGGGAAAAAAACAGTAGATCTGAAATTTAACGAATAAAAGAATTACAGATACGGCACCTATAAACAGACAAATTGAGGAAATTATGTTAGCCTCTGATTACTGAAAATTTTAACACATTGAATAAGAATACTCACCCTTTTCGTTTTCAGCTCTATAATTGTATAATTTCACTTGTACGCCGATTATTCATTTTTTTCATAACAGGTAATTACTTTAGATTTGAGATCTCTCTTGTGCGCAAGTTCACGCCAGAATGTGAACTTCTTACAGCTCCAAGGTAATTCAAGATCGGCACAATTAAATATGCGGTTAAACTAAGTGACTGAATGATGTGTACAGAAATAATATTGGCGGTGAAGGAGTGTAAGTCGATCAAAACACTGTTGGATAATTTGCTGTGTGTTACTCTAATCCAAAATCACATTATTTCAAATAGACGGTAATTTCAAATAAGAGTATTTTCTTTTCGTTGAAGTCTATAATTTATTCTATAATAATACTGCCTTGTGGTTAACAATCTCTTGTTTTAACATTAGCACTAAAAGCAGGCATTTCAATTTTGTTTGTGTTTGGTTTTTTTAAGCTACTTTTCCCGACCTACTATTTATTAAAACAGTTTTCAAAATATCACGTTGAACAAGACCTATAATTTGGAGAAGTTATAGTGGTTTTCTCGTTGATGAGATTTCCTCTTAAAGTTAACGCTTCGTCACTGATAACTAGTAGCCTAAGAAATGTTTTAAACAGAAATTAAAGCAACAGAAATTGCTATAAAACCAAGAATTCGTTGAAACTCGGGTCAAAAGGGTTAACAAATCATAAGGAATATGTGGGCCATGACAACATCTACAAGGCGAGTAATGTGTGTAATCTTGATACTGGGGCAGCATTTTACTTGCGAGACGAAGGAGAGACAGGAATTCAACCAAACCAACACAAACAACGAGAATGGTACAACATGGCCTGTTAAAAGTAGTATCGGAGTGAATACAATCTCCAATGAAATAGAAGGGATAAGCATTATGTTGGAGAAAGACGAATCTACTATAATATATGTGAGAGATGAAGAGATTCAGGAAGACATTGCGAATGTCTCCAATGGAAATACAGGTTACTTGACAAGGGAGAATTACGAATACTACAACAGCGTAAGTATCTATCTAAAGCGCGCTGTCAGCATATGGGCTTTTCCGCTCCCTGCGGATATACGCCTTTAATCCAGGGGTGGACTGATCGTTGTGCATTTCGGGCTCTGCCCAAGATCCCGCAGCAGTAGAAAGGTTCACGCACCTCAAACCTGTCCATGTGGAATCGATAATTAGGGACCAATGATTCTTATAGTCCCGGGACTCTGGTCGCTGTCAGTCCGTCCTTTCTTCAACCAGAGATCTTTTCAAGCCTCATTGCTTACTATTCTGGGCAGTCGCTTTAGTCTTTTTCATCTCTTTCTTAAAGGTAAAGGTAGTCCTATAGCAGATACTGCTGTAGGAGACCGAAGTGTTAGAGACTTCACTTTACTAGGTTTCATCTTTGTGAGGGGCTTCTAATGCGTTCAGTTGTTAGTCATGCTAAATATGCAGGATTGTCGACAGGACCCCCATCGAGGCCAGCTCCTTGACGTGGAGATGGGGCTCAAGTACAGCCATCAGCGGCTGAAAAACCAAGACTGGCCAGGCCCTCCTACACTCGAGCAAGACCACAGTCTGCCCTAGCAAGTCAAGGTGCTGAAGACGGAGGCAACCAGCCAAGAGGCGCACCACAGCAATCAGGATGCCACGCACATGCGCTTGAAGTATGCCTATATCTGCAAAACGTTATGGCACTCGCCCTGTGACGGACACCCATGCAGGCACAGTGCCGGGCCCTCTGCCTCGGAAGGGCCCAACCCCTACTACTGGGGGTCCTTCTCAATTGCCCCGTGGAGCCAGGAGGCATGAGAATAGAGCTACTGGCCAAGCAAAGAAAAGACCATTTAAAATAATGCACTGGAATGCTGAAGGCGTCAATAGTAAAAAAGACGGCTACAGCAAAAAATTAGAGCTCGAAAATATCTTGAATAACTACAAAAGACAGTGAAGTTTATACAAGAAACAACATTGCAGATATAGACAATATAGTTCAAGCGAACGAAAGAAGAAGAAGAAGTCGACAGGACGAAGGCACAGTCTTTTCCAGGTTAAGGTGTAATGGCTACAACGTTGTACTGGCGACCAGGTTTTCAAGGTTCAAGCCCGGGCGTCGGTGTTTGAAGAAATGTTTATGACCGGGAATTTGACTGAATAACCTGAACGGCTTCTGCACATAAACCCTCTGTGGATGGGAAGGAGCGAAGCTCCTGACCGGGTTGGAAGGAAAGTCCACTGACCCCCCAGCCTCGCAATGACATGTCATTGGGCCAAAAGGGCTGGAAAGCTCGAGTGCCGCTGGTTAGAGAAAAAAAAAAAGGCAGTGATCACATAGCTTCTTCCCCATCTCTACGCCCTTTGTTCAGATCTTTCTTATTTCTGTTTCTTATTCTATGATGATGAGGGTTACTATGATTTTATTATCTCGTATTATCGTTATTCCCTCTGGCATATCGTAGTGGGCGACTTATACGAGGTTGTGCATGAAGCTGCCAACCTTATCATGTAAAAGAAATCGCTATAGAAACGACCACTGCAAAAGTATATGACGTCTCGGTGTTGGTTTCCTGCAAGGAAATCATCTTCAGTGGTGATTTCATGCTCCATAAGAAGCGGAACGAAAAATGACGATAATAATTATTGTTATTATTATTTTCATCACGCGCTTTTCAGACAATTACTACTTATTATCACCTGATTACAGATAATGAAGAAAATCAAGACTGGACTCCACTCAGTGTCTGCAGTTATGTGTTTCCTGGTCATCTTGTCCTTCTCTCGGTTACGACTTGGCAACAGCAGCAAAGACTTCATCATTGCTCTTAACTTGTTTGAACTGTTGGCGTCTGTGATCAGTATTGGTGAGTTGTGACTTAGCTGCACGTGACAGAAGGCCAATGTTCCATCTAATTAATTGCTAGTGGCCGGTGTACGGCAAAAATTTCTTGTGCAATTTTTTGGTCCCAATGATAAAAACCTGTGCGCACTAGATTGAGTGTTTATTTCAATGGACGTCCGTATTTGTTTTATTACTATCATATTTGTTTTCTTCTTCTTCTTCATACACTTTCATACGTCTACTTGAATGTTTTTAAAGAAAAAAGTAGTCAGCTTGAGGCTGTTTGCATCACCGTAGAGCTTTTCCACGACAGGTACTGTTGACGATCATATGTGCTTTCTCTGTTCCACATTTGTTGGGCGTCTCTGTATACTTTAATTTTTGCGCGAAGTTCAATTTCCAGTCTGTACAAATATTCCACGCGAACAGCTTGGAGGGAACACTGATAAAATATGATGTAATAACCGTGCTGAAGTAACAGCGCTATAGTTTGTATTTGTTGACATCGTCACCTTACATTTTCACATCGAAGTTCGGCTGCAATGGATATCAAACGTCTTCTGTCTCTTGTCTTGATGGTGCACTCTGATAGATTCTTTCCAGTACATCTCTTCATGTTATCTTCCCACTTGTAGCGATGTCTTCCTCTTGCACGTTTGCCTTCAACTCTGCCTTCCATTATGGTCTTCAGTAAGGTGTTATGTCTTTTTACATGGCCACAATATTTTAGCTGACTAATTTTGATCTCCTTAACTAATTCTCTTTGCATTTCTAGGTTTTCTAGGACCTCTTTAAATGTTTTCTTCTTGTTTTTTTCCGTGAGATGTGCCCCTTCTTCTTCTTCTTTGATCCTTAGCCGCCGACCGTCAAAGCAGTCAGTGGCCATCACGCCTAGTGGCGTCTTGTAGGGCAACAACCAATTGATTCCACTTTGCTCGGTCGGTGGCCATCCTTCGTACAGTGCCCCAACTCTGGTTCATTCTTTGCATCTCAGCCTCCGCAGTCCTCCGCCAGGTTGTTTTTGGTCGGCCTCTCTTTCGTTTTCTTTCAGGGGTCCAAAGCATAGCTGTTCTTGTGATGGCATCGGGGTCTCTTCTGAGGACATGACCAACCCAGCTCCAGCTCCAGATGTGCCCCATTCTTCTATATATCCACATCTCTTTCTTCTAATTGCTTGTTCATTGTCAATTTTTCTGCACCATACATTAGTGAAGAATATATATATAGCATTTGATTATTCTCAGTTTGAATTTGCGAGTTAGTTGTTTAGATGTTAGTATCTGTCTCATGTTGTTGAATGTAGCTTTGGCCATTCTTATTCTCTTATAGATTTCCGTTTCACATCTACCATCTTCTGTTATTATATGACCAAGATATGTGAAACTCATGACTTCTTCCAGGATTTTCTCATTTATTCTTATCTTTAAAGTTGGCTTATCGCCTGCTTTTCTAATTTTCATAGTTTTCGTTTTCTCAATGTTAATGGATAATCCATATTCATACAGGATATTTTTCATCATTAATTAAAACAAACAAAAAATTCATGACTTACGCTGTTTACTTGCTTCACTAGCTGTTGCAACACCTATTCACCTTCAGCTAACAAAAATGAATCCTCACCACATCTACGGTATTTTTTATCGATCTTCCACCGATGTTCAGTTCTGGCAGTTCTTGTATCTGTCTGAAAATGTTCTCTGCGGAGATATTAAATAGGCAGGGGAACAATACTGTCACGTGGGTCTTTATATCATTAAATTGCCTACATCTTCTTCCTATTCTCTCACCCGCATCCTTTTATTTTATTATCTTTCCGTACTTGTTTTTCCTGTATTTTTTTCGCATCACTCGTTGCGAAAAATATATTTCTTTCCCATCATCGTTTTTCTTTCTCATACTGACTAGTAACCTTATTGCATCAGATGTCAGTCGCGCAGGTAAGACGTAAATGTGCGAAAAATTCGTCTCGCTGGACATAGAGCAGACTTTTGTCTACATTTGCACCTGTCACGCGCGGGTTTTCCGGGCCGAACGCTTAAGTAGGAGCGAATATTTACACCTTATAGTCGCAGTTTCAGACGGTTGTCTGAGATTTGCAATTGACACGCACGTTTCTCGGTCAGTTTGTTAAACGAAGGGTGAGATTACTCGTGGCACGGCAGACGGTTGTCTGAGATTTGCAACTGACACGCGCTTTTCCCGGTCAGTTTGTCAACGCAGGTGCGTAATCGCCCTGGTGGCAGTTACGACACGCCTCTAAGTTAAACGTAGCTGTTATGAGAAGGGGGGAGAGATCGGGGCGGGGGAGATAGTTCATCCTTTGTCTGTTTCAGATATTAAACCTAGTTTGAAACTTTATCTTCATTCTTTCTCTATAATCGCAGTAGACAGGTGGTTCGCGAAGAGTAGAGCTGTATAAGCGAAGTTTCTTAGTTTGTTGCGACAATTTGTCGAACTTCTAGACTTCCATAAATATAAGCGTATAATTCTTAATTTGCGATATCCTGTAGTGCTGTGTTTTGAGGTAAATATATTATTATCTAGTATTTTGTGAAGTGATTAAGTGTTAAAATGGCGCATTTCATTTTAAACTAGTTCTGTGTCCAGAGTGCTTAATCTATATAGTCTGTATTATTTTCTAGTGACGCGTTTCAGTGAAAAACAGAAATTATATTTCTTGCTTAAATTCAGTCGGCTAATAAAGAAATTTAATTTAACTTCTAAATAATCAGACGAGAGAATATATTTTAAAAACTAAACTTATAACGCTAGATACATCATTGAGTGTTGACGAAATACGTATGTATTTTCTAATTCATGATGTTTGATTTATTTAATATAACTTATTTTACGGGAAGTTTTAAATATAAGTCAAGCTGTAGGCTTGCTATTAAAATGTAAGTTATATTGAGTACATATATGTAAATTATTTGATATGTGTTCTTTCTTTTATATATAGTGAAACGGTGGTACCCAACTTTACCAGCGTTCTAGTACGTGAACATTATTTGGGAAGAAACAAATCACTTTCATTACCTGAACTGTAACAGTTAAATGAAGTAAGAGGCCTTCGCGCCAGAATTAATTCTTCCAGAATAACTCTTCAGTACAATTCAGCCCGTTGTGGCAAGCAAAGATCAGAAACATTCCGACAGAGTTTTGACTAGTACTGTGGTGACCAAATATAGTAACTTCCTGAAAGTAGACACCGATCTGACATTCCTTAAATTCTAGAAACCAAAGCTAAATGACATTGTGCTCTGCTAACTTTTGTGCCTGGACAATATTTTATGTGACTTAATCAGACATTCGAAAAATTAGAACACCCAAGGAATCGTTCCCTGAGAGTTTAGTACGTCTTTTGGAACTGGGGATTTCTTGGTCAAGGACTGCATTTTCGGGTCTGTGTGAAGGTCCTAGAATTATTATGTTCCCAGAGGCAGCGAGCAAAGTTGTGAGTATAACTGTGTACCCAGGGCCATGGCTGAATGAATGAGTGTACGCAGATCAGAGTGTTATTTTACAGTTGTATATTCTCATCCATTTACTGTCTTAATTCTTTTTGTTAAACCTGCAGAATTTGTTACTATTTGCTAGAGTTTCTTTACTTCTTAGGCTAAATCAGATTATTCAACTCTGTGCATACATTTACGAGAAAAGAAGAAAAACTCTTAGCCTAAACCCTACGTATCTATAACTCTTTGGGCCATCATCTGTTCTCTTAACGGGGCTGTGGGCTAAACCTAGAGCTAAGATCATAACGGGGCTATCATCCTTGTAGCATTTTCGTAAATTTTATGACTATTTGTATATGTTTTTCCTTGATGTAATTTTTGGTGTTGTGAGAAATTTTGATATGATAATTAAAATATCTCTCTTGAAACAAGAAAAATCAGTGCGTTGGTCAGCGCGATCCCAATTATCTGTATATCATTGTTATAGTTTTCCCACGTCTGTGTGTTTACCTGTCGTCACGTGTATGTGCGTGCCCGTGAGTAGATAGAGATATATTAATATATATATATCTGTGTTTAGACTGTCTGACGCCTTTAAAAGCGGTCGTAGAAGATAGGTGAGAGAGAGAAGATTATCTCGATTCTCAAAGACAGCCTCTATATCACATCCTATCATCTCACGTGGGGAAATTCTATTGTTTTTTTCACCAGCTCTCACTGTATCTATCACTATTCAAACCTATTCAGAAGGGACCTAACCCAAGTCTTAATACTCCTATCTAAAATCTACGACAAATGGGGGCTCGTCCGGGATTTTTGAACTTAGAATAGGAAGACGAGTACGACAAATGGTCGCTCGTTACCGGGAATTGAACCCAAAATCCTAAGGCGATACGACAAATGGTTGCTCGTTTCCGGTTTTTGAACTTAGAATAGGAAGACGAGTACGACAAATGTGGACTCGTCTATCGGGTTTTTGAACTTAAGATTCTTTATTCTGTAATAGAGTAAGAGTGTGATGTCTTGTGAGTTGTTGTATCTTTAAATAATTTATCCCCTAGACTAACGATCTGTTTACGGGCGTGCTGACCACACAAACTGAAAAGGTTTTTTTCCACAGCATTTTGAATAATATACATTTGAGTTACAGGTTGATTCTGTCGGAATACATGTTAATTAATGATTTTGTAATACTAAACGCTGGTAAAGTTTTGTGAGTGTATAACATTCACAAGGGTTCTGAAGCAGGAAGGTGTTTGAACTAAAGTTAAGGAGTGCGTTTCGGACTATTTGTCCAGATTAATTGCCTCCCTCACCCGAACTGTCTTCAGGGGTAAACTATAGTGGATTTTATAATTAAGGGATTATTTTTCTCTTTAATTTTTGCAATAATTATTTTGTTTCCACTGTAGCAACTTATTTTTTCAGAAGAAATCTTAACTACCATTTAGTTGGCGTAGTCGTGTTTTGCATTAGGTGCTTTATTGCCGATTAATAGCAGCGATAGTTAGATTTTACTTTGGAGGAGGTATCCCAGGGTTAAGGATATCATCTTTTGAATTTTTGGTATTTTTTTTCTCGTAAGTGGTAAGAGTCAGTGTATCCTTTTTCCTATTTTCTTTCTCCACTAGTCTCAGTCACTGACATAATATGGCCGAGAGGGCAAAGCTTAGACAACTCCTCAGGGACGAAGCGAGAGAGGAGGGACTGGAAGGAGAGGAAGCGAAAGCATTTGTCAGAGACGAACTTGAGAGATATGATGAGGAGAGGAAAGCAGCTGAAGCTAAAGTGCAGAAGAAGATGGGCGAAGAAATGGAAATCCGCAGGGAGAGAGAAAGAGAGAAGGAGAGACAGCATGAGAAGGAGAGGGAGGACAGAGAGGAAAGAGAGAAGGAGAGACAGCATGAGGAAAGAGAGAAGGAGAGACAGCATGAGGAAAGAGAGAAGGAGCGACAACATGAGTTGGCTCTTAAAGCTCTAGAAGTGCAAAGTCGTGGCGCAGCCTCTACCTCCAGCAATGGAGAGTCTTCTCCTCATTCTTCCTTAACTGATCCTTCTAACACTCAATCTACCCATCTCACTGCTATGTCTTTTCCGCTTGAATCTTTCCCTTGTCCAAATGAGAAGATTGACACTTGGCTAGAAAAGTTTGAGAAAATTGCAACTCTGTACGGTTCAGAGAGGTCGCGTTGGAACATGAAGCTTTCCCAGGCTTTGAAAAGTTCTGCGTATGATGTTTACGCCAAACTGGAAAGCAGCCAACAAGACAACTATGATCTGTTGAAGAAAGCGTTACTGGAGCGCTTTGAAATGAACGCTCGCAAATTTTTGCAACTGTTTCGCAACAGCCGGAAAGAGAATTCTGAAACTTTTCAGCAGTTCTCGTCTCGTTTGAAGGGTTATCTGACAAAGTGCCTAGAGCTCTCGCAGCTCCCCTCTACCTATGAAGGTCTTGAGGAATTTGTTTTAACAGAACAAATAAAGAACACATTGTCTGCTGATACCCGGAGATTTCTAGCTGAGCAGGGGGCAGAAAAACTTGAAGACATCTTAGAGAAGTCTGAGCGTTATCAAAATGCGCTGGCTGAACTACCGGCCACAAAGCGGAAACCGACAGAGGAGCATTTTCGAAAACATAACCTAGAGCAATCTTCTCAGGCTTCTAACCTAAATAACCACAGAGAAACTGGACCTCAAAACCCCCCTCCTGAAAAATCCAAGTTCTACAAGAACAAGTACCCCAACCACCCCAAACAGTCTGATCAACCCGACCGCCCTACATGGCAGCGTAGCCAGAAAGGACAAGGTGGCAAAGGGAGAACCCCTGAGCACGGGACATATGATCAGACCGAGCACACCGAGCCGAAACGCATCGGATGCTTATTAACAGTCTCGCAAGGTGGAATTATTGACAGTGATTCCCAACCTGTTGGGGATAGACCCTCAACGCGAGGCATTGTTACTTTGAACGGTTCTCAAACTTCTTGCTTATTTGACACGGGGCTTTCTTATGATTGCATTGTTGCCAGAAACCTGGTCAAACCCGGTCAAGAGACAGCAGAGACCGTCCAACTTTGTGGAGTTCGTAAGAGTGATGCACCTACAGCGCTTCCCATCGCATTGGTGCAGATCCACTCTGATTTCGTCAGAGGTGTGATCAAAGCGGCTGTTATGGATGATCCCATCTACCCAGTCATACTTGGCGGGAGATACGTGTGTATTGGGAAACCGGAAGAGCCGATTGTGGCAGCAGTAACTACAAGAGGGCAAACCAAGAAGGAACGGGAGCCTGCGCCTAATTTGTTACCTATGGAACTTAAAGAAGCGCAATACAAGGACCCTACCTTGGCACCCTGCTTTAGGAAACTGCCCATGGCTAAGGAACCCAAACAGCACGGGGACATTTTTTTCTGAGGATGGCGTACTTTATCGGAGAACGGGCAAGCCTGATCAAGGTTACAACCAGCTCCTAGTACCGAAACAGTACAGAAGCCAAATCCTAGAAATGGGGCACTCTCTTCCCTTCAGCGGACACATGGGACAGAACGCCACAAACCAACGTATAACCACTCATTATTGGTGGCCAGGAGTAAACACTGATATTATCAGGTACGTCAAATCCTGTGCCCAGTGCCAACGTGTACCACCCAAGCAACGGACACCCCCAGTCCACATGGGTGAAATGCCAATAATGGGAACACCATTCGAACGGGTTGTGATCGACATTTTAGGGCCTTTCGAAAGGACTAAAAGAAGGAACAGGTTCATCCTGACCTTAGTCGATACATGCACTTTATGGGCAGAAGCTATCCCGCTAACATGCGCAGATGCCAAGCATGTCGCAGAAGCCCTCGTGCAGATTTTCACTCGGTTGGGATTCCCTCAGCAAGTGTTGACGGATAACGGATCTCCATACCGAAACCTGTTGATGGATGAGATCGTTAAGATCTTGAGGACCCAACACATCCACACTAAGCCATATACTCCGGCCGGAAATGGGCTCGTGGAACGTGCTAATGGAAACCTCAACATGATGCTAAGTAAACTGGCACAAGTGAAACCTGAAGATTGGGATCTTTGTATTCCTGGAGCTGTATTTGGCTACAGAGAATCTCCTCATACTTCCACAGGATTTCCGCCAGCTACACTCTTATTCGGCAGACCCATTAAGGGCCCGCTTGAAGCCTTACTTCAGTCTCTGACAGACGAGAAGGCGGATGAGACAGTCGTCTCAGCCAGTAAATATGTGTCGGTTTTAAAGGAAAGGCTGAAACTAGGGTGGGACCTAGCAACGACTAACTTTAAGCGAGCTCGCACAAAGCACGCTAACCGATACAGGAAAGTCGCGAAAGAGAGAGAACTGGAAGCAGGAGAGAAAGTTTTGGTGTTACTCCCTACCGAGAACAACCAACTGAAGATCGGATGGCAAGGGCCGTTTACCGTCCTGAAAAAGATTTCTAAGGCTAACTACCAGATATCTATTCAAGGAATGGAGAAGGTTTTCCATTTAAATCTCTTAAAGAAATACTTGGAAAAACCAGTGCCAACCTCCGACCATCTCCTGACGATCGCCAGAGCTAACGAAGATGATGATAGTGGCAGGGATATTCCACCGCTATCACAGGAAATCTTTCAAAAATGTCAGAAGCGGCGACGCTCTTTCAAGTGCGCATGGGAGACATTCCAGAGGAAGGAAACTTTGGGGAGTAGACTTGAGTAGGAATTGGAGAGAGATGGAGGGGGAAGATGAGAAGGAAGAAGACAGACACCCTGAAGCTACGGTTATAGGAAATTTAATTCCATAACGTAGACATGGAGTGCTTCCATATCTTAAGGGGGGACGTCCTGTCACGTGGGTCTTTATATCATTAAATTGCCTACATCTTCTTCCTATTCTCTCACCCGCATCCTTTTATTTTATTATCTTTCCGTACTTGTTTTTCCTGTATTTTTTTCGCATCACTCGTTGCGAAAAAATATATTTCTTTCCCATCATCGTTTTTCTTTCTCATACTGACTAGTAACCTTATTGCATCAGATGTCAGTCGCGCAGGTAAGACGTAAATGTGCGAAAAATTCGTCTCTCTGGACATAGAGCAGACTTTTGTCTACATTTGCACCTGTCACGCGCGGGTTTTCCGGGCCGAACGCTTAAGTAGGAGCGAATATTTACACCTTATAGTCGCAGTTTCAGACGGTTGTCTGAGATTTGCAATTGACACGCACGTTTCTCGGTCAGTTTGTTAAACGAAGGGTGAGATTACTCGTGGCACGGCAGACGGTTGTCTGAGATTTGCAACTGACACGCGCTTTTCCCGGTCAGTTTGTCAACGCAGGTGCGTAATCGCCCTGGTGGCAGTTACGACACGCCTCTAAGTTAAACGTAGCTGTTATGAGAAGGGGGAGAGATCGGGGTGGGGGAGATAGTTCATCCTTTGTCTGTTTCAGATATTAAACCTAGTTTGAAACTTTATCTTCATTCTTTCTCTATAATCGCAGTAGACAGGTGGTTCGCGAAGAGTAGAGCTGTATAAGCGAAGTTTCTTAGTTTGTTGCGACAATTTGTCGAACTTCTAGACTTCCATAAATATAAGCGTATAATTCTTAATTTGCGATATCCTGTAGTGCTGTGTTTTGAGGTAAATATATTATTATCTAGTATTTTGTGAAGTGATTAAGTGTTAAAATGGCGCATTTCATTTTAAACTAGTTCTGTGTCCAGAGTGCTTAATCTATATAGTCTGTATTATTTTCTAGTGACACGTTTCAGTGGAAAACAGAAATTATATTTCTTGCTTAAATTCAGTCGGCTAATAAAGAAATTTAATTTAACTTCTAAATAATCAGACGAGAGAATATATTTTAAAAACTAAACTTATAACGCTAGATACATCATTGAGTGTTGACGAAATACGTATGTATTTTCTAATTCATGATGTTTGATTTATTTAATATAACTTATTTTACGGGAAGTTTTAAATATAAGTCAAGCTGTAGGCTTGCTATTAAAATGTAAGTTATATTGAGTACATATATGTAAATTATTTGATATGTGTTCTTTCTTTTATATATAGTGAAACGGTGGTACCCAACTTTACCAGCGTTCTAGTACGTGAACATTATTTGGGAAGAAACAAATCACTTTCATTACCTGAACTGTAACAGTTAAATGAAGTAAGAGGCCTTCGCGCCAGAATTAATTCTTCCAGAATAACTCTTCAGTACAATTCAGCCCGTTGTGGCAAGCAAAGATCAGAAACATTCCGACAGAGTTTTGACTAGTACTGTGGTGACCAAATATAGTAACTTCCTGAAAGTAGACACCGATCTGACATTCCTTAAATTCTAGAAACCAAAGCTAAATGACATTGTGCTCTGCTAACTTTTGTGCCTGGACAATATTTTATGTGACTTAATCAGACATTCGAAAAATTAGAACACCCAAGGAATCGTTCCCTGAGAGTTTAGTACGTCTTTTGGAACTGGGGATTTCTTGGTCAAGGACTGCATTTTCGGGTCTGTGTGAAGGTCCTAGAATTATTATGTTCCCAGAGGCAGCGAGCAAAGTTGTGAGTATAACTGTGTACCCAGGGCCATGGCTGAATGAATGAGTGTACGCAGATCAGAGTGTTATTTTACAGTTGTATATTCTCATCCATTTACTGTCTTAATTCTTTTTGTTAAACCTGCAGAATTTGTTACTATTTGCTAGAGTTTCTTTACTTCTTAGGCTAAATCAGATTATTCAACTCTGTGCATACATTTACGAGAAAAGAAGAAAAACTCTTAGCCTAAACCCTACGTATCTATAACTCTTTGGGCCATCATCTGTTCTCTTAACGGGGCTGTGGGCTAAACCTAGAGCTAAGATCATAACGGGGCTATCATCCTTGTAGCATTTTCGTAAATTTTATGACTATTTGTATATGTTTTTCCTTGATGTAATTTTTGGTGTTGTGAGAAATTTTGATATGATAATTAAAATATCTCTCTTGAACAAAAAAAATCAGTGCGTTGGTCAGCTCGATCCCAATTATCTGTATATCATTGTTATAGTTTTCCCACGTCTGTGTGTTTACCTGTCGTCACGTGTATGTGCGTGCCCGTGAGTAGATAGAGATATATTAATATATATATATCTGTGTTTAGACTGTCTGACGCCTTTAAAAGCGGTCGTAGAAGATAGGTGAGAGAGAGAAGATTATCTCGATTCTCAAAGACAGCCTCTATATCACATCCTATCATCTCACGTGGGGAAATTCTATTGTTTTTTTCACCAGCTCTCACTGTATCTATCACTATTCAAACCTATTCAGAAGGGACCTAACCCAAGTCTTAATACTCCTATCTAAAATCTACGACAAATACGCATCCTTGTCTCACACCTCTTTTTATGTTTATATATGGTGAGTAATTCTTGCCAGATCTTACTGTGACAGTTTGTTCCAAAAAAAGGTTACTGAGTTTCTTATACAAATATTTGCGACGATATAAAGATTATCTTCTTTTTTTCTTTTTGGTGTGTGTATCTTTTGTTGCGCTCATTCAAATGACTTCGTTGCTGGAAATATTGCTGTACAACTTTTTCCTA
This sequence comes from Oreohelix idahoensis, assembly GCA_024509875.1. Classification (NCBI taxonomy): domain Eukaryota; kingdom Metazoa; phylum Mollusca; class Gastropoda; order Stylommatophora; family Oreohelicidae; genus Oreohelix; species Oreohelix idahoensis. Next base: position 52,619 of record JAMPIV010021482.1, read on the forward strand.
TCCATTATAAGCGTCCTCACCAGATGACCTACATCTGTTTTGGACAGCTGAACTGAATTATTTTCTTTGGTTGACTTGTCCGTGTTGTTGTTGAAAGGTTAATGTTGTACACTTTCTACAGAGTTGCCAGTCCCGTGCCCAATCCTCCTTTGGCGTCCTTTTTTTTAAGGTATGCTTGGCAATTTGCAGTGTTACTATTCTTTGCTCCACTTTCGGGCCACAATAACACACAGGTTAAAGGGCGACCAAAATCACAAGGAGAAGAGAACTGAAGACCTAACGAGATGAGGAAGATATTGAAAAAACAGGAAGACATGACGTGAGTTCGGCTTACAGCTGCTGGCAGTTTTTATTTCTCCACCCTCGTTTTCGGTTGAATTCGATGCTGATCTATCTGTGCACGCATATTTCCATCAACTGCGTGGGTAATGTTCATCTATATAATTTATTGTTTGGGCTTTTTTCTGTGCTTCGGTCTGGTTAATGTTTTCTCCTCAATCCTTGGGATTTTCTCTTTCATCTCGAGAAAGCAGTGGTCTCTCCAGAGAGAGCATTACTGGTCAGAGGGGATTGTTTTGAGAATTATTAAAGCAATTAAGGAATCTGCTCTCGTCTTTGTTTTGATTGATTCTACAAAGTTTCTTCGCTTGAGTCTTCTCTTCCCAGATTTATTATCGAGAGGGTAGTCTGTTAGCCTTCTGAACTATTCAGCTTATTGCTGGGTTAGCTGTCTTCTATGTTCTCCATAACGTAAGCATATAATCGTTTCCATTTCTTTAATGTTTGTTGTCTTCATGTTGGAATAGGTGATCGGCTACCACGACTAATGTGGGAAACTAAGAGCCAGGGATCCAGACTTCAAGGACGACCCAGAGTCCGCTGGGAGGACAACATGAGACAATCTCTGAAGGACCGAGTACTAGATTGGAACCAGGCCAGGAGGAAGACAGCCGATAGGATAGTTTGGCGAGCTCTCTGGCAAACATCTACACCCCAGGGTATAAGAGAAACGTCTAAGTTAAGTAAGTAGGAAGTCTTCACGCCACCGGTTGTGATTCTCATGACTTAGTTTTGGAGTCGGTTAACTGTTGCCTCCCCTGCTGCAATGCGTCTGGTGTCGTTTTATTTTAGTACATTCTGGTTTGCTTCCCATGTTGTGCCAGTACATAATTTTTGTTTCAAGCTTCACCTGTCACTCGGGCCCCTTCAAATTATTTCGGGCACCGGGGATGTAGCCCCATGACCTCAACTCTGGGACAGCCTGACTATGGCACATGCAGCAATGCCACTGCCGTGTAGTTCGCAGAGATCTCAGAGAAGACAAAGAACACAATTGGACTACTACTACCTCAGGCATGTCGTAAGAGGCGTCTAATATGATGTTGTGTATGAGGCTGGCAACCTTAATATTTAAAGAAATTGTTACAGGGTAGCTGCATTGGCTGTCCCATGCTCCCAAGGGAGCGAAAAGAGATAAGAAGTAATACCACTCTATCAGTGTCTGATTACTTTCTCATTAAACGGAAGCTACAGTAAGTATTGTGCTCTTGTGACATTGATGGCAAACCATTGGAATCTTTCAGCCTGCCTAATCTTTACGTTTTTCATAGCATTGGTCATGTACCTCTTCATATTGTCCGGTCTTTTTACAATTTTTTCCTTCAAGATTTCCATATTCGTGTCTCTGTTATGTATTTGTCTCTGTTACGTATTTGTCTCTGTTATGTATTTGTCTCTGTTATGTATGTATATGGGGCGTCCGACTGACAAAGTGGTTAAAGCGTTTATCTCTCACGGCGAAGGTACCGGATTCGAAACACGTTGGCTCCAGTTTACCCAGCTGTAAATGGGAACCTGACTCTGCTCGTGAGTTAGGGAAAGAAAAGAAAACGAGGAAGGGAACTGGTCACCCCATCTCTCCAAGCTGTACCTAGTATAATGAAGTCTCTAACACTTCACTCCCCTACGACAGTATCTGCTATTGGACTACATTTACCTTTTATGTATGTGTGTATTAACCGGACGTTCTCTCCCTCTCCCTCTCTCTCTCTCTCTATCTCTCTCTCTCTCTCTCTCTCTCATATATATATATATATATCTTGTCTGGCGATATCACTTCAAATCGTTTTTTTTATTTTTGTGTCTATTGTTTTTGCAGGAAACTTTACCATTGGCAGTGTGTTCGGGACCCTACATAGAGTGTCTGCCACGTATATACTGTACGCAAACACATTTATTTCTATTTCGTGTCGCCGTGTTGGTAAGCACACGATAAAATGGCCTAATTCTGGGGGATTGGGTGGGGGGGTAAATTTAAAATAAACAATCACAATTTTATTTATGTCCTCACAAGATTTATGTGAAATTTAGAGGCTGAGATGCAAAGAATGAACCAGAGTTGGGGCACTGTACGAAGGATGGCCGCCGACCGAGCAAAGTGGAATCAATTTGTTGTTGCCCTACAAGACGCCACCAGGCGTAATGGCCACTGACTGCTTTGACGGTCGGCGGCTAAGGATCAAAGAAGAAGAAGAAGATTTATGTAATTTAAAATGTTATTTTTAAAAAATCAGACCCGAGTGAAGCAGTCCCAATTACGAGGGTTTAGCCATATCTGCAGAATGGGAGAAGATCAGCTACCTCGACAAATATTGGAAACCTAGAGCCAGACCTTCAGGATGACCCTGAGTTCGCTGGGTAGACAGTCTTAGACTATCTCTAGAGGACCGAGGACTAGACTGGGACCGGGCCAGGAGAAAGACAGTCTTAGACAATCTCTAGAGGACCGAGGACTAGACTGGAACCGGGCCAGGAGAAAGACAGCTGATAGAATAGGATGTTGCTCTCTCTCTGGCAAACCCTTACACCCCAGGGTAGAAGAAGAACGACTGAGTAAGTCAGTAAGCCTTTAAACAAATTAATAATGTGAGAATTTGCATGAGATTTGGATAAAGTCACAAGCATAACTTTGTGCGGTTGGGTTATATTAGTTCAGTCAAATAATTCCTCAATTAATTACTGTCTTAGTGAAACGTTTCTGAAACCAACAATGAAAAAAAAATCCGCCACCATTTCGGGAAAACACTAAAAAAGCAAACATTGCGCTGTGAAAGCTAAATTTAACGCCGATTAAAATAACACACAAGCCTTTCAGTTTTTTTTTGGTGTCCATTAACCATTGACAAATAAGACAAGATACGTATGACCACACAGATCCAATGAAGTTGAAATGGAATGGAAAAGAACGAAATACCACAGGGGAATTAGTGCTGTCATCAGGACATTCAGATAAAAAAGCATAATATAATTATCCCCCCCCCCCCTCCTTTCCGGTCATGTTTTAGCGAGTTACTTGCTCGCAATGAGATATTCATTCATTCACATACCGTGTCAGCGCCACTGACGACAACTAAAGAACGTCACAACTGTCTCTCTCTTTCTTTCTTTGAGTTTTCCAGTACTTCATGTTCTTGCTGTTTTTAAATTAATCTTGTCATGTCATTCTAAATCTTCCATCTCTGTCTTACTGTGTTATTTTTACCTACGCTATGCCTTCGTCTTTCCTACTTTATTTAGTTCCTTTTGCAGTGTGATGGGTTTGATAAATCAATTAATGTTTATATGGAGGGTACCATTGTTAATACCACGGTTGTGTGTTGGTGTCATAAGTGAGGTGTGTATAGGTACATTCACACACTACAGGTACACACATCAGAGGCATGGAATGGTGTAACGGCAGGTGAAAGTTAATGACGGTTTATTACACCACAACACAGTACGTTAATATAGAATACACATATGGTCAAATTACAGTTTACAGCAATACAATAATAAAGTACTCCACTTCTCCGAATCGTCAAGATACTACAATATCAATGGCCTCCTTAAAGATACTCCTCACATTAGCGCTATATTATAATCATGGAGCCTTTTAGCCAACGGACATCATCGCCTTGCTAACAATATAAATGGCCTCCTCAAAATACTTATGGATCCTTTTAGCAAACGGACATCCTTGCCGTGCTAACAATACATATGGCCTCCTCAAAATACTTGTGGATCCTTTTAGCAAACGGACATCATCGCCGTGCTAATAATATAAATGGCCTCCTCAAAATACTTATGGATCCTTCTAGCAAACGGACATCCTCGCCGTGCTAATAATACATATGGCCTCCTCAAGATACTTCTCACATCAGCGCTCTAAACATATGATGAATCCTACTAGCAATTTCTCACAAGGCTGCATACCCAGCAGTTTGTAATAATCTCGCCTTCACTCATCTCAGCGCGATTATGTGATAACATAAGTTAATGTATCATTACCTTTCAAAATACACGCAATACTGCACATCCTGCAGTTTGCAATAATCTCACCTATCCACATGTCTTCACATTTCACAATTATCCTCTCTCAGGAAATAATGGCCTACACAAAATAATGGCCTCTTATCTTCAGCACTGTACAGGCATACTTTTCAAACACATACAGGGGCCGACTACCTCGGTCGATGGCCACAAACTCACTGCCCCCCGGGAACACACATCTCCCGCCTAAAACCACACGAGACTCGGCTGTTCAAAAAACACCGCTCAGTCTCACTACTTGCCACAAATAGCTAAACACCCGTAGCTCAAAACAGTTCGGAGTGAATAAACCTCCACAATTGAACTGACTAGCGTTCACACGCTTTCTAACTTTATTTCTGGAACATACGAGAGAATTCCCCTATTACAATTTAACCTAACATCATAGCTAATCAAGAAATGTAACTCATAATCTAATCTGCTCACCTAACATTTTCCGGATCACTTCCCTTCCATTAAAATTACTCGCAACAGGGTTACTGTATTTTTTTATTTTAAACTCGCCCCATTTTTCTTTCCCACGTAATTTTGTTGCGTTCTTTTATTATTATTAGGCGTTCTAGTTCATAATTAGTAATTCTGGGTTAATTTTCGGACGTTAGGAGTAATCCGAACCCCCGCACCTACCCTGTTTATTTGTAGGGATGGGGGGAGCACGACCCAGGTTCAATTTATTCTGGTAACTGGAAGGGTCAGCGTATTACCAAACATTACGTATGCTTTCGCGCGTGAGCAAAAATAAATTCGCGAGTTGGCTTGGTAAACACTGAGTCATCAGTTTGTTTACGATATCATTGGCCAAGGTCAGATTTAATTTATGTGCAGAAATATAATTGGTCAAAGGTCGGCCGAAAGCGGTTTTCAGATAGAGAGACGCGACGCGATGACTCATAGCATCGGGTATTGCATCAGCTATTTATATTATAAATAACAGCGTCAAGTCTTTAGCGCGTGAGGTCCCAAGAAATTTTCTGCCGTAAATCAAAGCCGTATCGTCTGCTCAGCTAGAGAAATACGGTAGTGGGTATGTATATTAGCGTCGTAGAAAGTTCGTTTTATATAAGAGCTTAGCACGTTAGAGTAAGTTTTCTTCTGGGAGTTAATTTAAGTTTTATTAGTCAGAAGTGCCATCAATTGCTATCTTATACAGAAATTACAACCAGGGTAGTGTAAGTTGTGCCTATAAAATTTTCTATGAATAGTAGCAATATCTATAATTTCTGTGGCGGCTTTTGAGATATTAACTGTGTGAGGGTAAGGGCTAAGATAAACGGGAGCTCTGTAATATGTAATATGAGGTCTGTGAAAACCGCAATTTGATTATGATAATTTGTAGTGTATATACGCGAGTATGGTTGTGTATTAATTTGTTGTGTTACTTGGTCTTGTAGTCAGGAGACAGGGGTGAAGTGGATTTTATATTTCATAGATGGTGTAGTAACAGTGTGTTTAAATATTGTGTTAATTGATAACCTTCCCGGGTCAGTCAGTAATAAGAAGTTAAGATGGGAACTTATCCTCCTGTACCGGGGAATGTTTCGCTTCAACGAAGCTAATGTTATGACGCCAAAGGGGCGAGACAAGCACACAAAAGATTCAGGTCAGCCCGTGTCTGGGGTTCACATAACAGTCAGATAGTTAAGTGGGTGCAGGAGAGAGATTGGAGGGACGGTAAATTAGTTTGACCCTTGGGTAGGAATATTTGTTTATCGCGGGTGCGTAGCTTGTGTAGGGGAGATGTATTAATTTAGGGGACACCTGGGAGTAGAGGAATTTAGGGTGTTTATGTGTTAGGGTTGAGAATATTTTGAATTGTTGTATAGATGTTGTTATTTTTTCGTTTTACAGCATTTTCACGGCACATAGTGGAGGCTGTAGACTGCCCTACAACTTACCACGGTATTTTGCCTTCTCAGGAGCCGAAGGCTCGAGACATCGCCACAGGTGAATAGAACTGGGGACGCGTTAGTACCGGCGCCTAGTACGTCTGTACCAGTGAAAGAAAGGAGGCGGTTTCTTGCAGTGAGGACCCATACCTCAGCGGGAACCGGTCCCCAAATTCAGGAGCTCTTAGCTCGTTAAGAAACACCAAACAGGTTACGGTGCCTGGTGTTTAGAAGACGGCCACAATAAAGCCGTAGGGCCTAAACCCGAAGAGGGTTAACTTGGCAGTGGAAAGAAGTTTCATCAGCAGTGAAGCATCTACATCCCGAGTCAAGTACATCGTTATTAATACGAAAGTCATCAGCATCAGTGGTCAGGAAAGGAGAGAGAGAAAACATTCCTTTCCGAAGGCTAACGAGAGGAGGGGAGTGTTGGAGACGCCACTCAGCAGAAGACGGTAGTGTCAGAGAGACACTGACCCGAAGCAGAGGAGAGAGAGAAGTTCGAGAGTCAGATAGAAAGATTAGAGGACAGCCTCTGAGTAACAGCCGGAAAGGTCGTTAGTGATCAGTGCTTGTGGCACTGTTGTTAGCTGTGTAGGACACCCTAGAGTACATTTAAGACTGTGTAGACATTAAGTTATACGTCTGCATCAGGACAGTGTGTTAGATTTAATAATAATAGGATAGTTAGGAGAGGCGGCTCTTAAGTTGAGACCCCCCACCAAGTATACTTATTTAGTCTTAAATTGGTTTGGGCAGGGGTGATCGAGAGCATGTGAAGTAATTTTAGATTGTGTCTTTTTTCACAAAATTTGTTTCTTTGTTTCCCCAGGTTTGTGCGACCTCGCACGTTATTTATTTTGCTGTGTTATTTATTTTGTTGTTTTAATAAACTATAAAATGTACACTGGATCAGTTTATCTTTAACTATACTGTACTTTTAAGCTTTCCATCATAACATCATAGATATTGGTGAATAGCCATAAGAAACATGTTCCGACCAACATTACGTTAAATGGGCAAACGTTAGAAGAAGTTAACACCTTTAAATATCTCGGGTCCACTATATGTAGTGATGGAAGATCAAGTAAAGAAATCAAGACAAGACTTGAGATGGCCTCAGCTGCCATGACAAGACTGAATATGATCTGGAAAAGTAACATCAGTTTTCCTGTGAAGATCAAATTATACAAATCACTTGTATTATCTATTCTCTTATATGGGTGTGAGAGCTGGACACTCACTGCAGATAAGGAGCGAAGGATTCAGGCTTTCGAGCATAAATGTTATAGAAGAATTTTGCGCATTTGCTATAAAGAGCACAAAACAAATGTCTATGTTAGAGAGAAGACAAACACCTATGCAGGCCACCAAGAACCTCTTTTGTCAGTTGTGAAACGTCGAAAGCTTGCCTGGTTTGGGCATGTAACTCGTCATGACTCCCTTTCGAAAACGATCCTCCAGGGAACAGTCAAAGGTAAACGGAGAAGAGGAAGGCAAAGAAAATCCTGGGCTGATAACATCAAAGAATGGGCAGGACACGGTTTTTCCACACTTGTATGCATTGCTGAGGACAGAGAGCAGTGGATGACCCTGTCTGCTGATGCTTCCACCATGGCACCCCTACGACCCATGACGGGTTACGGGTTGAGATGAGATGACTTTTAAGCTTGTCGGTATAGTTGTGTTTGTGGAATTTAGTGAAAACCTTATCTCCTTTCTGGTAGTCAGAGGTGGTGAGACCATAGCTATTACATAAGTCACATATGGCGAGGGAGAGTCAATCTCGGTTCTCACCCTCGAAGCTATAAGTCTCATCTTTCCACAATCACTGTCATCCTCACCTAAATCTATCTTCTCAGACTTTCTCATAACTAGTGTCTTGTCTCTATACTCAAACTCTAAACTTAAAGCCACTTCGTGACATGCAGCATGGGCCACCCCTGCAGTAGCTCCAATGCTGGAGGTCTGTACCAAAGCAGTGATGTGCTATTTTAGGGCCGATTTGTGTGGCTATTTGTTTTACATGGTGGGATTACCAGACCCATGCAAAACCTCACCTTAGTGGCCTGTTACGACATGCCTCGTTGGAGCAGTGGTCCTCTTCTTTCTTTATCTCAGTAGAGACCCCCAGGTACGACACAGAGAATATACATCATCATCATTTCCCTTGGGATCCCCAAGGAGCATAGGCCATCAGTAAATTTATGTTAGGTCTTCCTATCCTGTGACCATCAGCTCCAGTTCCTTCCACGTCTTCTTTTTCGCTTTCATTGGCTATGGCTAATTCTCAGCCAGTGTGACATTTTGGAAGGCTGACGTGACAGTGGCATCTGCCCTGGCATCAGTCCGTGTCCTTAAAAAGGCTTCCAATGGATCTTCGATAGGTCTGTCGAAGAGTGGTGTGGCAGGATGGACTCCAGTCGACTTTTATTTATGTCTCCAGTCGAGTTTTATTTGTCTCCAGTCGACTTTTATTTCTGTTTCCAGTAGATTTTTATTTGTCTCCTGTCGACTTTTATTTCTGTCTCCAGTCGATTTTTATTTCTGTCTCCAGTCGATTTTTATTTCTGTCTCCAGCTCTCTTCTCCATATATTTTTTTCAGTCTCCCATTACCCCCTTATCCTGGCGATTCAAGAATAAGAACTTCCATGTAATGCTATCAACTGTGTGTTCTATCTTCGTCAGTGTCTTGATCTTATCTTCTGTTCTACTGGCATCTGTCTGGTTCTTGTCACCTGTTCCAAACTGGTGATCTTATCTTCTGTTCCACTGGCATCTGCCTGGTTCTTGTCACCTGTTCCAAACTGGCGATCTTATCTTCTGTTCCACTGGCATCTGTCTGGTTCTTGTCACCTGTTCCAAACTGGTGATCTTATCTTCTGTTCCACTGGCATCTGTCTGGTTCTTGTCACCTGTTCCAAACTGGTGATCTTATCTTCTGTTCCACTGGCATCTGCCTGGTTCTTGTCACCTGTTCCAAACTGGCTATCTTATCTTCTGTTCCACTGGCATCTGTCTGGTTCTTGTCACCTGTTCCAAACTGGTGATCTTATCTTCTGTTCCACTGGCATCTGTCTGGTTCTTGTCACCTGTTCCAAACTGGTGATCTTATCTTCTGTTCCACTGGCATCTGTCTGGTTCTTGTCACCTGTTCCAAACTGGCGATCTTATCTTCTATTCAACTGGCATCTGTCTGGTTCTTGTCACCTGTTCCAAACTGGCGATCTTGTCATCTGTTCCACTGGCATCTGTCTGGTTCTTGTCACCTGTTCCAAACTGGCGATCTTGTCATCTGTTCCACTGGCATCTGTCTGGTTCTTGTCACCTGTTCCAAACTGGCGATCTTGTCATATCATGTCAACCCTTCTATTCTAGGCAAACGCCCATTTTGTGAAAGTCTGTAGCTTTTTGACATCTGTTTTTGCTGTTCTTCATGTTTCAGAGCCTTACAATATTGCCGACATGACATTTGACTTCAAGATTCTGATTTTTGTGTTGGACGTTATCTATTTTTATCTGCATAATATAACGGTAAAGATAGTCCCATAGCAGGTACTGCCGCAGGAGAGTGAAGTGTTAGAGACATCTAATACTAGGGCCAGCTTTATGAGGTGGAGTAACCAGTTCACTTCATCACTGCAATTGTCTTCCCTAACAGAGTCAGTAACCAATTTACCTGGTAAAACACTGCGTAAACATTGTTGCAAGTAAGAAATATGCCCGTTTCATGTTTCATAGATAAATGCTTTGAGGTTAACTGGTGTGGGTTAAGGTTCGACTGGGTGGACATATAGGTGAAATAACAGAGAGTGAGTATCGCGAATGATTCATCTCTTTTTTTCGTGTGAGTAATAACTGTGTCACATTTGAAATAACATACATGTTTTTTTCCCTCCACAGTGTATGTGCTGAACACGATGATGTCGATGCAGAGGATGATTGTGGTGGTGCTTCCCTTTAAGGCTAGAACTTCCTTCAACCATCATGTCAACCTATTCGTTATTGCTTCTACCGCATTTGTTGTATTTGGCGCCCACTCATACATTCCGTTTACTAACCGGGTGCAGCAGATAAGTAACGGAAAGTTCGTGTGAGTTAATTAAGTATCTTCTCAGTAGGCTAGACACTAAGAATTTATATTCCTCATGGGACTGAAGACGCAGCAAGAGAGATAAATGCAGTCAGCGACCCATAGCTTGACTGCTTGCGTCAGGGTCAGCGAACCAGAGTTGACCAAGACCCTACTCCACCTCCAAGTGGTGGTCCTGGAAACAGGTTGCATCACTGCAGTCTGGCTGAGAGAGTAGGGATCGAAGAGGGAAGGCAAACTCGGTCCCAAAAAATGCCGTACTGAAGTCGGATGTGTCGGGCCGAAAGGCGCAAATATCACAGCATCGCTGTAAAGTAAACGGCGACACAACGCAACCAACGTCCTTTTCAGGGCGAACGAGGAAGAAGAATATTCCTCATCACCCGATTTCCTTATTTCTATTTTTCAAAAAGAAGTATATTTGTTTCGCAGCCTATAACGGCTTTTCTTCTTCTGCTTTTTCTTCTTTGTACACGTTCAGGCGTCAACTTGAATATGTTTAAAGAAAGCAGTGGTAAGTCTGAGGTTATTGACATCTTTCCATAGAGTTTTCCAGGAATGATACTAATGACGGCTATATGTGCTTTCTCTGTTCCTCATAGGTTGGACACTTCTGCTGCTGATGTTCAGCGGCTATTTTATTGGGGGTCACAGTTACATTCATCGATAGTTCATATCTTTAGCTTGTTGGATATATGGTGTTTCAATCTGTTGTGGCCTGTGCGGAGTCTGAAGATTACTGCTTGCTCAGTTCTGTTGAGCTGGTAAAAATGCATCATTTGTCTGGTGGCCTTGATGCTCTGCTTTCCACTTGTTCCTGTATCTGCTGCAGATAAAGTTATTGGCCTCTTCATAAATTTTATAAAAGCTCAAGATCTCTCTCTCTCTCTCTCTCTCTCTCTCTCTCTCTCTCTCTCTCTCTCTCTCTCGCCATTTCGCTCTTACTTACTCTCTATCTGCTGCGTTTTTATGCTACATACGTTTTCTTCTAAGTCAACATGGCAAAGGCATCCATCAATTTATATCGTTATAATGTTATTCTTGCAATTATAATCAGTATAGGTAAGGTAAAGTGCCTATAGGCATATTGGGAATACGGTGTTAGGCCCGTATTTTCTTGATCATCGGCACACTAGGGGTGATGTTGTCAGCATCACGCCGGCCGCTAATCAGTATAGAGATGGCTCAAATAATAGATGACTGACACAGCGTATTTTATATTAAACACACATATGTCTTAGTCCTCGAAATACTAAACAAGAGAGCGAGGTGATGGAGTGGAACATATAAAGTAATAACCAACACAAGCCATATTCCCAACTCTGTCCAATGTATTCAAAAACTGTGGCCACAAAATTACAACAGTATATATAGTCAATGCCAGCAAAATACTTTTACAAATCATAATGAAAAGGATGCAACAAAAGCTAGAAACAGAAATAAACGAAGTACAGGCGGGTTTTCGACCAGGTAGAGGCACTAGAGATCATATATTCAACATGAGGATCATCATAGAAAAGTGTAGAGAATTCAACGTTGACCTACATACTTGTTTCATTGATTACACCAAAGCTTTCGATTGTGTACAACATCAGCAGTTATGGGCTATTATGAAAAATATGGGATTTCCAAACCACCTTATACAACTCATCGCACTGCTGTACCAAGAACAACAGGCAGCCGTAAGAATAGAGGGGGAAACATCAGAATGGTTTGAAGTACAGAAAGGAGTAAGACAAGGCTGTACCCTTTCCCCTTACCTGTTTAACATTTATGCCGAGAATATCATGAGAAACGTAAGAGATGACCAAGAACACACAGAGTTTGACTCATTTAACATCGGCGGGTACCAGATCCCGGAAATCAGATATGCTGACGACACAGTCCTCCTATCGACCAACCCAAAAGGACTTGAACAATTACTTCTGTCCACCAAAAAACACAGCGAGGCCCAGAATCTATACCTAAACACCAAGAAGACCAAAGTATTGACAACAGACAAAGTAAAGACCAAACCAGAAATTGAAATTGATAACGAAGAACTGGAAAGTGTCAATGAATTCGAATACTTAGGATCAATCATTAACAGCTCTGGCGACTGTGCAGTAGAAATTAAAAGAAGACTTGCAATTGCTTCACATAAGCTAATACAGATGAAAAACCTATGGCAAGGCACAAGCAAAGAAACAAAGTTACAACTGATCAGAGCATGTATATTCCCAGTAGCAACATACGGCTGCGAGACTTGGACACTCAATAAAACAGTTGCAAAAAAGATTACATCATTCCAAATGAAATGCTACAGAAGGATGTTGAGAATACCCTGGACAGAAAAAAAGACCAACAGAGAAGTACTGCACTCACTAAACGTACAGGAACATTGGCTCCTAAATACCATCGCAATAAGGAAGCTGAAATTTTTCGGTCATATAAAAAGACATAATAGTCTGGAAAAAACAGTGATGGAAGGCATGGTCCCTGGAAAAAGGGGAAGGGGTCGACCTAGACGACGGTGGACCCAGGACATCACAGAGAGTCTGAACTTGTCTTTGGCTGATGCAGGTCGACTTGCCCAGAATCGTGATGCGTTCAGAGCAGCTGTAATGGAGACAACGTTCTGGAAAGAATATGTCACATGATGATGATGATATATAGTCAGCGAAGTGCATCACATTCATGAAAATCTCAGATCACAAAATGCATTATATTCACACAATTAAATATCTGCTCGCACTCGACAATTCAAGCCCAACATCACCACCAAAAACCTCGTCGCTCTCATGACCTCCGTTTCTTCACTGCCCAAATCAGAACTTTCCTTGCATTTACCCCTGACCTGCTGACCTAGCAGTTTCGTGTTGTCAAGTTCAGACCACTCGACTGACTGTCTCTCATACACGATTGACATTACGCACCTGCTCCCAGCAGAGCACATACAGTACACAGTGACAATGACGATTTTCTAGCAGTCATGACGATAACGGAGCAAAGACAAAGATACTATGAATAAATGCAGGAAACGATTTTAAAAAAGCACTTGAAGAAATACCCAAAACAGATTTTGAATCATACACATATTCTTGACAACAATATAGACATAGTTGGAAAGATGGTCAGTCATAACAAAATGTGGATACTAATGGCTGTAGAAGCGTTCATTGTAGGCTACTATGAAATATACGGAAATCAAGTGGAAGACAAAAATAAGAATCTTCTCTTCAAATGTCAAGACAGTCCTGTTGTATGGTTCTGAAACATGGAGAACTATAATAATCAAGACGTTACAAACTTCTATAAATGAATGCGTGCGTAGAACAGAAGGATTGAAATGGTACCCGGCCATCTATGTGAAACTGATGACAAGAACCAGACAAGCGCCAATGAAATGAGAGATGAGAAGATGGTGCTGAAGTTTGATAGGACACACACTAAGGAAACCTGTTGATAGCATTACCAGGCAGTCCTTGTTCTGGAATCCCCAGGGTTAAAAAGTAGAGGTGGACCGAAAAACACAATGAGAAGAAAAATGGAGACAGAAATGAAAATTTTTAAGAAGACACGCAAAGACCTTGAGATGATGGCACGCGACAAAAGGACTTGACGTACGTTTGTTGAAGGCTTTTGCTTCTTTGGGATCCGAAGGATAATAAATTATTAAATGAATGTTTGCAAATGTGAACATCTCTCGCAGCTGAGCAAAGCTTATAGACCAGTGTAAATAAACGTAATGAGAATGCCTCTTCATCAGTAAGGCCACTGCCCAAACTCACGAGCTAATATTGTTTATTCAACATTTACATTGCCACCAGGCGCTATTAGGCATAACGGCCAGAGACAGCTTTGACAGCCAGCAGCTATGGATCCAAGAATGACCTTTACATTTGTGTTTTCATGTCTAGGCTATTAACCTAACTTATCTAGATTTTCATTGGTGAAACATGCATTTAAAACTGTATCATAAATACAACGAAAGACAGCCATTATAACGTCGTCAAACGGGTCTTCCTTGAGATAAAATGAACATAAAAACAATAGATATTAATATTTTTTTTTAAAGTAATGAAATGTAATGCAATTTTATATCCGATATGGTTATCGTTTTCCCTTGAGTTTTTAATATGTTTTTTTTTCTTATTTCAACGGTGTTTTCACAGGATTGCGAATAGTGAGTTATTCACTGAAAACAATGAGCTATTTGGTGGCCTCAGGTACATGCTGATCATTGTTTTCGCTTTCGTTCCACTGTTGACCTCACTCCTTGCCAATGTGTTCCTCGTATACAGCTTGCGGAACCACCTGAAGAAAGCGCAGGTAGGATAATTTTTTCTGCATCTTGTTTTTCTACATCATTGTACTATCATTCTAATTGTAATATTAAAATCCCGACTTCTTTACTGTGACGTGATTGCCTCCTCTGCTCCGCAGTAGTAACTTAGAGTATCATGACGAAGTTTTTCAAAGGTATCGATCTTTGCTCAGAATTACTCTACGCAGAGATAAAAATAGAAGAATGATGCACCTATTTAAGGGAGCCTTACAGGATTTTAAAGAAAAGTAAGCATAACAACTGAGATCATCTAAGCTGTCAAGAACTTATTATTATCCCGTCCCTTATGTGAGTGAATATATTTTCGCTCGTACTTTTTAGTTCCCAGCTGAAGGTGACTCAGCAACTATTAATGCTAAAGCTCTCTATGTTTATGTATTTAAAACAGTATGATTCATACGGGTGCAGACATACAATTCGCTCAAACGTGAGTAAACTAACTATAGCTTTAAAGTTACAGTTAAAAAGGTTTAATAATTACTTGTGGATTACGAATGTAAAATAAATAAAGTTGTTTTAAAAAAAAGAAGTGATGATATTTATCATCATCGGATGATTTAAATTGTGGTCGAACTTATGAAAATTTTTGAAAATGTCCATGGGTTTCGCTGTTATGCTACTTAGCTGTCAATGTAGGGTCAGTTTGCTTCTGCTTCAGCAGCTGTTGGTTCCCACAGGTGCCTTAGACTGTACTTCTTTTCAATAATCAAATACTGTGGCAGCAGCACGCCTCTTGCACAAGGTCGAGGTAACTGCTTAGGTTGTCAAGTCAAGCGTCTTCAAGACCCGTCTGATTTTGGTGTCTAGCGTCGACTGCTGGCTACTTGTACCACAAACTAAGAGGAAAGCAAATGCCTCTTTTCAGTATTGGGTCTCTGATAAGGTCTCTTTTTCCAGTTAATGATGTCCACCAAATGATAAATATAAGTGGATGGAAGCAGACATCATCATCATCAGTTGATAAACTCTTAATACAAGACCCTTGCCCTGAGCAAGAGACATGCTGAGAAATCTGAAGCTCGCTCGAACATCACCAGAGTTAAATACTGTGTTGTTGTGTTGCTCGTGGTTCGAGTATGGAATGTCAACTTGACCTACGCAGTGGTGTGTAGACATAGATGGAGTGTATAATGTGCGAATGATAGGAAGAGTTCGTGGTGTTGACAAATGTTCTTTTCTCACACTCATGTATGGCTGGAAGTCATCGACACCAACGACTGTGTACCTTTACTAAAGTTTAATTGGACGTATACACTCGACAGCACAGATAGTGACAAATCACAGGTTGGCATAATACATCATGGTACAGTGGATAAATGGTCTTGCAATGTTATGTTACATGGGCACTCATGTAGAATAATAGTATAATGGACTGTCAGTAGCCAAGCACTCAGTATTGCCCATATATATATATCAACTGAGTTTACTGACAAAGCACGTCAGATTATAAACAATATCCAAGATGGCTTCTAGACCTAATCTCGTCTAGCGAAGATTCCTTAACATAATGTCCAGCACAGATTTTTCCATATAATTATATTGAACCGCTAGCAATGGGTTCTCATGTGTAGCAGTGATCTCTGGACTAATCAAGCGATAATACGGGCATCCCTTTTCTCTTCTTGAAAGTCACTACATGTTTGGTTCCAAGATGGCTTCACTCGTGAGCTGTCACTCACGTTTGGATACAGATAATGAATCTGTCCTAAAGTTAGTCATTCATTAAACATTTCATTGCTCTGTAGATTTGATCATGAACAATTGACTGCATTCTACAGGATATAGTGCTGCTAGGAATCAGAATCGTTTTTTTTTTCATCTAGTTAGATGTATCCTCTCAGACGTACAAATCATCCCTATCGAAAAACGGTGGCTTCGTAGGAGAGTTCAAAAGAGTATCTTTATTACCTTGGTTTTCAGAAATATGATTTTGCCATTCCTTGGCAATAAGAATGAACACTGGGGTAAAGCATACACGATAGGTCTAGACGACTATCACTTTCCCCAAAAACCACTGAGATCACTTTTTCCCCGGCGTCAAGCCGACATAGAAAAACACAGCCCATCATCAGGGCGAAGCCAAAACACACCTCTCTAGAGACACATCCGCCGAACAGCCTTTGACCTCTCTAGAGACAAAAGAACATATAGTTCGACTTAGATATGTAAAGATATACAGATATAAGACAGACTCGTCCTACTCAGCCAAACAATACACATAAATTCAGGCCATAGATATTCTGAAGCAAGAACAATCTATTACTACCCAAACAAAGAATAAATCGCAGTAAAACTGGATTCATCCGCGGAGTTCGATCGAAAGAGACGGCACAACTTTCAAGGGAAGTAACTCAATAATGACTTTCCCTTAAGCACTAAAAAATATCTATTTTGTTTACAAAATATTTGCGAACATAACAAGTATACCAATGTATAATATTGTAAGATATCAAAGAATGCACGTAACAGTCTTACCACACGTCCCGGGAAAAAAAAAAATGGAACAGTTTTTTTCTTTTTGAAATACATCTAGGAGCAACGTACAATAGGCTCACAACGCATGAATAATGCGCAGATGAAAATATCAGGAATACATATAACAAACGCCTAATATGAGGCTAAGTCGACTTATGGAGCGACTGGTGAGAATGTGTCTCATAAACTGAGAGAAATTATTTCTCTATAAGTATATTTTTCCAGGAAGGTGTCATCAAAGTATAATACAATTCTGGCAATTACACGATGCCTAAAAA
This sequence comes from Oreohelix idahoensis, assembly GCA_024509875.1. NCBI lineage: Eukaryota > Metazoa > Mollusca > Gastropoda > Stylommatophora > Oreohelicidae > Oreohelix > Oreohelix idahoensis. The sequence continues at coordinate 70,047 of JAMPIV010021482.1, forward strand.
ATTCATACCATAGTTTCGTATTAGATATCTTACATTTATGATTTATGAAGAAAAATCATCAAAGCACAGCGGTGAATAAACATCAATGAACCGCTATGTAGTGATACAATCATTATATTATTAAATTACAAATGTGTATCTATTATGATATAGAAAAGGAACTACTATAGAACTAGACATATCAAGAATTCTAAGCCCTAATAGTTATGTGGAATCATGTGGGCATCTTGACAGAATGTCTGCCATCACATTATCTGATCCACGAATAGCTCGCACAGAGAAATGAAAAGGTTGAAGAGCAATTGCATATCGAGTAGACCTCGAGCTCTTCAAATTCTTACTCTGTATAGCAGTAAGAGCTTTTTGGTCGGTTTCTACTATGAAATGTGCGCCTAGAAGGAATCTCTGTAGTTTGAGGATCGACCAAACCATAGCTAATAGCTCACGGTCTAAAACCGAATAATTCCTTTCTGCCGCATTAAGTTTTCTGGAAATATACATTACAGGATGCAGAGTTCCAGAGTACTCTTGCATTAGTGCCGCTCCAATCCCAGTGGATGAAGCGTCACTACGAAGAACGAATGTCTTATCTTTAGTAGGTAGCACTAAAATAGGTGGTGTTGAAAACAATGTTTTAATCTTATCCAGAGAGCATTGGCATTCCTGAGACCAGTGGACCATATTAGGCGAACCTTTCTTTAGAAGTGTCGAAAGAGGTGCCATGATAGAGGATAGATTCTGAATGAATCTGCCATAAAATTGAATAAGACCTAACAGACTTCTCACCTGTTTTTTAGTCTTAGGGATCGAGATGTTAAGTATCTTACTAGTATTATGGTCCTCTGTCTTTAGGAAACCATGACCAACTCGGTGGCCTAGGAAAGAAATTTCGCTAAAACCAATATAGGCTTTAGAGGGTTTCGCTGTCAGGTTGTGCTCGCGCAAAGTAGACAGCAATTCATCTAACCCTGAATAGTGATCTTCCCAAGTATCGCTGAAAAGACAGATGTCGTCTAGATATGCAATGACATCTGACCGATAAGATAGGATTCGGCGCATCATGCGCACGAATGTAGCTGGTGCGTTCATAAGACCGAAAGGCATAAAATTCCATTGGAACAAACCTCTAGGTGTTGAAAAAGCCGTGAGAGGTTTGGCGCGTTCAGATAAAGGAACTTGCCAATATCCTTTAGACAAATCAAGTTTAGTGAAAAAATGAGATTTGGAGAGTCGAGTAAGTAGCTCTTCCAGTAAAGGCATAGGTTCGGCATCGAACTTCGTCACTTGATTCAATTTTCGATAGTCAACGCAAAGACGTATGTTATTGTCTTTTTTACGAACAATAACCATCGGCGAAGAATATGCAGAGGTGGATGGTTCGATTATTTTCAAATCTATCATCTCATCCAACTCTTTCTCAACCTGTGCTTGGAAATGTATAGGTATAGGATAAGGTCTAACCCTAATAGGAGTATGGTCAGTTAGAACAATGTCATGTTCAATGACATGCGTTTGTCCAGGGATGTCAGTGAGTACATCCTGAAATGTTTGCAACATAGTTGAAACTTGTCGCTGTTCTCCTAGAGACAAATCAGGAGAGACAGTAACGTTCTTCCATGATTCACTAGAATGGAGTGGGATCATTGGAAGAGGAAGATTTACATCTGAAAAACTTGTTTCCTCATCCTGTATCACGGACAGTGATGAGTAATGACCATGTTGTACTGGAGAATTGTCCGTTGCTTGGAAAATGGGTTGCAAATAATCCGGACGTTCATGGAATTCAGTAAGCATATTGATGTGGAAGGTTTTATGCTTCCCATCAATATTGACAATATAGTCGACATCGGAAATTTTCGATATTATATCGTACGGACCTTTCCAAGAAATAAGTAGTCTGTTTTCCCTACAAGGTAGTAATACAAATGCTTTGTCACCAGGACAAAGTTGTCGTAAGCATCTCTTCTTATTGGCAAATTGCCTTGCCTTCTGTTTCGCAAATTCAGAAGAAGAAGTTGCTAATTTGCATGCTTCGATAATCTTTTGTCTCAACGCGATGACATATTCGTAGGATGACTTTGTGTCATCGTCAATATTGTCAGCTGTTATGAGATCATGAAGCAGCGACATAGGGCCACGCGGACGCACGCCAAAGACGAGTTCAAAGGGAGAAAATCCTGTATGTTCATTGGGTACCTCTCTGTAAGCGAAGAGGGCCGCAGGTAAAACTCTGTCCCAGTCTTGAGGATGATCCTCAGTTATCTTCCCTAGTAAGTTTTTAAGTGTTCTATTAAGGCGTTCGACCATACCATTAGACATTGGATGGTAGATACTACTTAAAGATCTATCTATCTGCAGAGTAGACATTACTTGAGACATGGTATCTGATATTAGTTGGGTGCCATGGTCTGACAATATCTCTCCGGGGAACCCCAGACGAGAAAATATAAGCCAAAGAGCATCTGCAATATCAGCAGTAGTAATGCTCTTCAGAGGAATAGCCTCTGGCCAACGTGTGCACATATCAACACACGTCAAGATAAACTGATGTCCTCTGGCAGACTTGATCTTAAATGGACCAATAATGTCTATGGCCATTTTTTGAAACGGCCGAATAGGAATGTCCGCCGCCTGAATGGGTGCAGCATGCCGTGGACCTTTGGATTTAACTTCCTGACATACTTTACAAGATCGACAATAAATCCGTATGTCCTTGTTTACCAATGGCCAAAAGAAAGCCGCAAGGACTCTTGACTTAGTACGGGAAAAACCCATGTGTCCAGCACACTGAGAGTCGTGAGCGTGCTGCAAAATTTTAACTCTCAAATTCTTGGGAACCAGGATTTGAGAATGACTTGACGTAATGGAGTCTTGAACCATACGTACAAGTACGCCATTCTTCTTTGTAATCCACGATTTACGACTTGTGTCTTTATTCGGATCACCTTTAGTTGCAAGAATAAAGAATTTCTTCAGAGTGGGATCATCTTCTTGCTGTTTTATAAACGATTCACGAGAAATTACCAAGGGATCACCTTGGTTATGCACTTCATTATCTTCAGTAGATGAAGTTTGAGGTATATTAAGAGCCTGCGCTCTAGTGACTACAGCGTTAGCAATCTGCATGTTTTGCCTTTCCCACGCGGAAATTTGTTGCGGAGTGCATTCTTTGACTCCATGAATGCGACCGATGATGAGGTCAGCGATCGGATTCGGAAGAAGACATGCGTGTACATCTCCTGTAAAGAAAGGAGTAGCAATCCTAATGATAGCAGTAGAGTATTTCTCTAATGTGCCGCCAAATGTTACACATTTGACTACTTGTCCAGTGGCACGGGAAGGATCTACGAGTGACTGCCTAACACCAATTGTGGTGCATCCAGAATCAAATAGCACAGAGACTGGATTGTTATTTACTAAACCCTTATGTAAGACAAGAGAACCTCTTCCATCATGCGCGACTGATGCAGGAAGAGCAGGAAGAGGATGGCCACAGCTTAAAGTAGACACTGTGGTTGGCTCAAATAATGTTTTGCATTGGGGGCACTGAGATGCTCTCCCAAAATCAAAAGCGGCACATGCCATATTACTAGCATCATTATTATCTTTACTCTGTTTATAGGCTTCATGGGACTCTTGTTGTGCAGAGTTTGCCTGAAAATGTGGTTTATGTCTTTTGTTTTGAGATCTACCTCGGTTATTATCACCTCTGTAGTTATTGTTACCTCTATTGTAACCCCTATTTGGGTTTGAGTCATAGTTCCCTTGGTTACCATTATCATATTCATTATAATGAGTATCTCTGTAATTATGATCTTGTTGACTCCAAGACGGATAACCCGGATAGTTTCTATAATTACTTCCTCTACGGAAATTCCTATAATTATGACCACCCCTGTGTCGAGAGCTATCAGCTCGTCTCCAGTTCTTTGAAGAAGAACCCTGAAATGATTGGTTACCTTGGTTTTGATAACTATTATGGTTACCTTTTTTATCAAATCTGTTTTGAGGTCCCTGAAATCTGTGTGAATGATTGGGATTGTATGGTGTTGCTGAAGCAACTGGCATACTCTCCTTAATCTTAGTGTTGCCAAAAGTCACGTCGGGGTGTGCAGTGACATATTGGGAACAATATTCTTCCATTTCCTTTAGAGATTTGAGTTTACGCTCATGTATAAATTCCAGGAATGGTTTGTTAACACATGACATAATCTTATCTCTGAGCAACAAATCCATAAGTCCTTCATACGTTTTTTCTGTTTTGGAAAGCTCAATCCAACGATCAACTGTGAGACGTGCCTTTGCAGTGAATTCTGAGAATTCTACACCTGTCTCAGGCACCATCGTCTTAAATAAAAGGCGATAGCCTTCCTCACTTAGCTGGTATTTCTTTATCAAAGCCGCCCTAATGACATCATAATTATCCTTATCTGCTTCTCCTACAAGGCATAATCTAGTCAAAGATTCACCTTTCAAGTTTTCTGCTAATTGATTAGCGTATTGTGATTTATCCACATTATGTGTACGACAAGAACGTTCAAATCTATCCAGCCAGAATGTAATATCGTCACTGGACTGATTGAACGGTGGAACCTTAACCTTGTAAGTAGAAGGTTTACCATTACCACTAGATGCCTGATTAACATTACTCATACTTGTCAATCTCAATTTCTCTAACTCAAATTCATGTTCTCTTATTGCTTTTTTTTCTTCAGCTTCTCTGTCTAATCTTTTTTGTTCAGCATCCCTGTCTAATCTTTTTTGTTCAGCTTCCCTGTCTAATCTTTTTTGTTCAGCTTCCCTGTCTAATCTTTTTTGTTCAGCATCACTGTCTAATCTTTTTTGTTCAGCATCACTGTCTAATCTTTTTTGTTCAGCAGCAGCTTCTCTTTCTAATTTTTTTTGTTCAGCTTCAAATCTCCTTTGCTCCACCTGCATCTGCAATTTCTTTTGTTCAGCAGCAGCCTCAGCTTCTCTTTCTAATCTTTTCTCTTCAGCCAGAGCTTTTCTCTCTTCTGCAGCAGCTTTTCTCTCTTCTGCAGCTAATGCTTTGTCATATTGAGCAACTGCCCATTCTTCTAATTGTTGACCAGTTTTATCAAGGGATTTCCCTTGTGTAATGAAGTATTCTAATGTAGACATGATGTCTAACAATAATACTAATCACTTGAAACAATAATAATACCACAAGTTCTTAATGACTTGATTAATCATATACTATCCCAATATCTGTGGGTCACAAGCCTTAATAAGGTCTTGTATAACAGTAATAATAATCAAGTACTGGTTTATACCATAATCCAAGTGCAGTGCACAGGCAATAGTGTCTTATGAAATATACCTATATAAAACATATGTCAACCAACAGAATACATAAAGTACAAATAGGACTGACAATACGAAAACGTTTGCAGAAATCAAAATAAATCAAATAGGGAAATCAATGAAAATAATCACTGAATCTGCAAGGGATAACAACACAAATGACGTCACAGTATATGAATATAAATTGTGAATAGAACTGAAAGATAGAAAAGGGTAGACCAACAAATTACAAACAAATCCAAACAAAACTAAAGAACAAAGAAATATTACAAAAATAACAATAATTACAGTCTTCACAGCTAACACAAATAGCAACTAGTTGTTGCAAGCAAATTTCCAATTAAGAAAATTGCACCTAAAGAAAACGCCAACAACGGACCCTCTATGACGTGGGATATTCTGTTGTGAGGACTCCGCCCAACCTTAAACACAACCCGCTGACATATAAACTAACATACTGTACAAATAAATAACATGTAAACATAAATATATAAATTATGTGTATGATAGTATGTGTTGCGAAATAGGCTCAGTTTTACAGTAATGGCAAAGTTATTCTTATGAAAATAAACAAACTGCCACTTTATTCAATTAAACATTCTGGCCTTAAATATTAAAGTTCATATATAGAAAACAAGAAGATCCATCGATGAAAATAGGACTTCTTAGTTCAATAATACTGTCTTCATGTTAATATTGACAAGAATTGATCCAACTGTTCTGTGAAACTCTGTAATGTCTAATGTACAAATGTCAACAACGCTGACCTACATACTGCATTCACTTGACAGGTCACGTGACGAAGTGTTGACAAAGAGCAAACCAATACTGCAAGTGTGTCGTATTAGCCACATGAAACGGTCTGGTATCGGTAATCTGTTGACTTCTGAACTTCTGCGAGGTCAAACCCAGAAAGCTGGTCCACCAGTTGATAAGATCTTTCTTTGGGAGACAGACGTCATCATCCCTATCGAAAAACGGTGGCTTCGTACGAGAGTTCAAAAGAGTATCTTTATTACCTTGGTTTTCAGAAATATGAGTTTGCCATTCCTTGGCAATAAGAATGAACACTGGGGTAAAGCATACACGATAGGTCTAGACGACTATCACTTTCCCCAAAAACCACTGAGATCACTTTTTCCCCGGCGTCAAGCCGACATAGAAAAACACAGCCCATCATCAGGGCGAAGCCAAAACACACCTCTCTAGAGACACATCCGCCGAACAGCCTTTGACCTCTCTAGAGACAAAAGAACATATAGTTCGACTTAGATATGTAAAGATATACAGATATAAGACAGACTCGTCCTACTCAGCCAAACAATACACATAAATTCAGGCCATAGATATTCTGAAGCAAGAACAATCTATTACTACCCAAACAAAGAATAAATCGCAGTAAAACTGGATTCATACGCGGAGTTCGATCGAAAGAGACGGCACAACTTTCAAGGGAAGTAACTCAGTAATGACTTTCCCTTAAGCACTAAAAAATATCTATTTTGTTTACAAAATATTTGCGAACATAACAAGTATACCAATGTATAATATTGTAAGATATCAAAGACTGCACGTAACAGTCTCCTGATATGGGCATCAGACGCCCTCTGCTTCCATCCACCACTTCATCATCCTCAAACGTTTTACCCTTCTTGAGCGTTAATATTAACACCAATGAGTCGAATGAAATTGCTTATGAACTGCGGAAATCGACAGTATTATATATATAATATATATATATATATATATATATATATATATATATATATATATATATATATATATAATATATATATATATATATATATATATATATATATATATATATATTATATATATATATATATATATATATATATATATATATATATATATATATATATATATATATATATATATATATATATTAACCACCACTGCAAGAGCTGGAAACTGCTTTGTGCGGATTTCCTCACTAGGAACCAACAGCAGAAGTTTGGCCTCAGGCTCCATAGAGAGCTTGGTGTGATCGATATATATTTTCCAGTAGGAACTTTGTTCTTTTCTTTACTGTCTATGCTATAACACAGTGCTAACCTTTGACCTTTGGGGTTATTAACTGGTTGGGTTCTTCTTCTCAATTAGGGGGGGGGGGGGATGTACTCTGGTAATTTTCTATGCATGTAATTCTGATTTATTTGATCTTTCTTTAGATATTCGATACTGTAAAGTTTAATGATAATAAACAACAAAAAGAACTTAACTTTGTGTGTTGGTCAGACCCATACCCAAATTAACCATAGTTTTTCTCGTTTATGTGTCTTGTTGTCACATAATTGTGTGTGGGTATAGTTAAACTTATATTTACATATTTAGGGAGGTGCAAGATTGTCTTATACTAAATTATAGTCGTATAGATAGGCTGGACTAAAGAAACTTCTCATTCCAGAGACAGATCTTCTCCTTAAACTATTCACTCATGAAATCTATTATCACACCTTTATTTCTCACTTACTTATCACCATCCACCCTACTCAGGCGGGACCATAAATATTTTTCAAAGCTATCAAAATTTACGACAACAACATATGTGATTTTCAAACACTTCAACTCCATAACCATGTAAGGTCTTGTTTCTTCCGTTTCGTCTGTCATGTTTACAAACTCACTACTTCACAGATCTAACATTATAATCTCCTCTAAGGTGTTGTTTCCTTGTAATTGTTTATCACAACAAAGTCTATCTGCCGGAAGTATTACATCGCTGTCCGTGTCTTAATCTTTACCAAGATTGTTACCCGGACATTTTATACCTACTCCAACTCCACTAAAAAACGACCGACTCCACGACTCCGACTGCACAGCCCTGCCTAAAATTATGTTTCACGTGCGTACAAAATTTGCGTTCTGCAAACAGTGTGGTCCGTACAGTCCCCGGGGGTCTCTGCCAAGAGAATAAACAATAAAACTACTGTTAACTCAGACACGTCGTGTACTTAGCGACTAATGTGAGGTGTATGGGGGGCTGACAACCTCATTATGTAAAACAAACTTCTACAAGATCTACTGTTACACAAATACATAAATGTATTGCGCAGTCTTCCTGCAAGGGAACTTTCTGTAATAATGGCTACGTACTTCGTAGGGAGCAAAAAAGGGAAACGATAGTGATAATGAAACTGGTTTTTTTTTTCTTTTTATAATGAAGAATTAAAAATACCGTTCATCCTCAGGTGGGTTATAATTAGGATATATAGTGCCGCTAATTCAAGATAATATTTTTCATTTCCGATATCTGAATTTGGTATCATTTTTTCCCTCCTGTAGTGGTTTTTGATGTTATTGTATGGTTGCTATGTTACCTAGTGTACTGGATGAGGTCAGCTGTGAAGGCTCCTGAAGATAAAAGTTTATGTGAGTACAGAATGCCTTTCCGCTACCACTTATGACCTCAAACAGACTTATTCTACTATTATGTATGTTAGCTACGTTTAATGTCTAGGGTAATGAAAAGTGATGTGTAGGTAATTAAATACACAGACACACACATGTAAATACTAAGTCTAATAATAATAATAAGCTCTATGATCAACTCAACTAACACTGGCTTTAGAAGTTTAGATTTTACAATTTTTTTAATTTATTTAGTCCTGAACCAAATGTTTCTTCTGGTCAGGACGTATGAAACAATATGTATTTATCAATAAAAGTGCATATATATATATATATTGAATGATCAAATGAAAATTTTATAAATAAATATATTGTTACATTGGTTAATATTAATACTAACTACAGTGTCTTTGGAAAACTAGCACTGGATGTCTAGTCGGGGTGGTGTCATCATGCCCAATCTCTGTATATAATGTTCATTGTCTTTGTAATATGGACTGAGGTTTAGTGTTTGTACAACAGGATTTTATTTATTGATTTGTGGACAAGTATTGATGAATCCACAACAGGCCAGGTTTTCACTTATCTGGCCTGTGACGATGCAGTAAAGAATTCAAGTGGCCCACTCCTCACAGTAGCTGGAGTACAATGGTAGGCTTCTTAGGCATCCACACTTGGACTTCTACAAAGCATCTGGCACTAGCGTAGTGCCAGACCAGAAACTCTGAAACCAAAATTTGTGCCATGTGTCAACACACTGCCTACAGCACCAATTTTTACACATAACAACGAAAAAACATTACAAAGATCAGGTCAGATCTCTCTGACCAACTCAGCACATCTCATCCAGGTGGTATCAAATAGTACTAGTTTCCCATGACTGCATTGCATCCGAAATATGTTCAATAGTTTCCTCTTCCATCCAATAAGGTGGGTAATATGTTCCCACTGATCTCAAATATAGATCTGTCTTCCCTAGTCTTTGATATGTTTTCCTATATTATTTGTTTCGCCTCTAGGCCCTGGACTGCTGCTGGGGACCTAGAATAAGCACTCACTTGTCGTAATCATTTTTCATGACATGGCAGTATCAATCACTCAAAATATTAAAATAAAAGATAAATGCTTTTTCCCTTACCACAATTCAAAATTGAAAACACAGTTACGTTGTACTAGCAAAACTCAGCTGAGCTGCTGGCTAGATTAGGGCGTCCCACTGATAATATTTAATCTTTCCTGGAAATCACACCTCTAGCATTAACGAACTGTGTAAATGGACAGTCTCTTACAAAATGGCACTAGCGGGCGTCTTTCTTTCTATAATATGAAAACTTCTGTCCAATCAGCGGACTTCCCCTCTACTTTTCAAATATTCAAACTACAAATGTCCAATTTCGGTCCAGTCTCTGTCTAGTGTGTAGTATTTTTCTGTCGGTCTGTCCGTCCCAACTTGGCTTTTCCCAAAATTACACTTGTTTTTGGACGAAACTACAAGAAAAAACTACACAAATTTTTGTCTCCCCCTACTTCTAAGATTCTATGCTAAGTTATTTTTAGCTACTATCCTCCTACCCTGCCCCTAGTCCACCTGCAGTTTGGTTTTATGCGTTAGGCTCAAGGACGCGTCAAAATGTAACTTTAGTGAAAATATGCACAAATAACTGTTGGCTAGTCTGTATTGAACAATACAGTCTTTCGTCAATATCTTCCGTGTTATCTGTCCGTCTGTGTAATTAAAAGCATATTATTTCTCTAGAAAAGATGGGCTATCAAACTAGCTAGTTTTTATTCTCCTAAACTTATTATTAAGAAAAAAACCTACTTTTTCAAGGTTAGTTTTGAAATTTGTTTTTGAACCTTCGTGTACGGCGTTTGCCGCTATATTCAAACTAAAAACGACTAATTACCTAAAACGTCCAAGATACGTCTGTTCTAACAAGAGCTAAGGTCGTTTTTCTTCCAATTCCTTACATTGTGTCAACTAGTGGCGTAATTTTTTCTTTAAAACTACAAATTGCGTCTTTTAGACTTTAGGTTCAAACACGTGTTCCGACCGTCACATTTTTTTCTTTTATCTCCGTTTCTACCCCGTCTAAAAGGGTAGTCCGTTTAGTTTGCATGTCCTAACTAGTTAGTTTCAATGGCGCTAGAAAACGCTGGCGTAGGTGAAGAAGCCTCGGCATATCTTACCTATATTTTTATCCCTACATGTTATTTTACCTATTATCTTTATAAATGGAAGAATTTTAACGTTGCATCACTGTAATTTCACCACACCTCCAATCAGTCCAAAAAGAGTAAACCAAAAGTGTAAAATTGTGTGAACGTGCGTGTGTGTGTCCTCCCCTGTCCCAGAACTGCAGTCTCTCACACCTGTCATGTTGTTAACCTGGGGAAGGGTGGAAAGCCCGGGGTGTTTGGGAGGACACCCAATTCGCTATTCATCTGTCATCATCAATATGCATTAATAGAACTTCACCAAACCCTCACTTTCCTGCATTTTGTCTTCATCACTGCTATTGAAAGAGCGTCCGACTGGTTACGCTTGCCTCTCGCGGCAGTTACCAAATTTTGGGATTGAAACCTCGTACCTCACGCTCTAATCTACCCAGCTGTAAATGGGTACATGACTATGCTCTTGGGCTAGGGAAGACAAAGGCAGTGAGCAAAGGAACTGATCACCCCTCTTCATAATGCTGGAGCTCGTTATTGTGATGTCTCTAACACTTCATTCCTCTACGGCACTCTCTGCTATGGGACTACCATTTTAGGGCCGGAAAGCCCACCTTACATAGTTGGAAGTTTAATCCTTTCAAGGTGTCCTCGAACCCAACAGCACCAGAAAGAAGCCAGGATTCTTGGAAACAAAACTAATAACCCAACTATATTTGCTTTTCATCTTCACCTCCATAAAAATCAAAATTACTCACGCCCAGTTTACCTATAGTTACTGATTACTGCAGTACCGATTTCCTATATCTTGTTGTGCTTTTGCAAACGGGCAGTAGTGATACACGTGTTGATAAATGTATTTCATCTTCCTGCAGGAGTTGCGTGCTACCCCTGCCGGTTCACATGGTCAAGACCACCAAATAACGTACATGGTCGTATCTTCAACACTGGTCTTCACTCTACTATCTCTTCCGGCAAACATGAATTACTTGCTGGAGACTTTCCTTCCAAACTATGGCAACAACAAAGAGGACAAGTACCTATTTAGAATTATCACAGAAGGCTTTTATTCTCTCCCAGTTCTAGGGTAAGCTGTAGTTTTTGCCATATCTATTAAATCCACCAAATGGATATTGTAAACTCAGGCCTTTATATCACTTGAAATAAAAATTATCACCCTCCTTCCCAGCATTCATGTGTGACGAAATAAAATGTAAAGACTGTGATAGTCTTGTACGTTCCTTATTATAATTTTTATTTTATTTTAAATAAAATTTTGCCTCGTTTTGGCGAGGCGCGTCCCGTTCAACATAGTCGGTTACATTAGGGCGCATATCCAAATATAAAAGACCTTTAGGTCTGATGACTATAGTGCGTTTCACAATGTTTGCCGCTGTTTAATATTCAATATCTCTGCAACCACTTGATCGTAATTGTTGCAACTTTGCATATGACCTAATGATCGCTATGTCCCAAGGGGGACATTTTTTTCCTCATTAACAAACTTATGGTTTTAAATTTTCTTTTTTTAAAGTATACAAAATCGACCACCTCCTAGTCCAACCATGTATTGAGAGGGCTTACCCCTTCATATTTGTGACCTATTTCGATTTAACATCTTGAACGCATTTCAAATGATTTTCCCGGTGTATCAGCTCACTACCGCACTGTTTTGCACCTTACATTGATCCTTCCGGTGTGTTCAGTTACCGTTCTACTGATTGTGTATTACCGTGCATAGGCGTATCTTGCGGTATTCTAGGTCTGTAATACAATGGGTATGAAAGTCACGTTCCTTACACTGTATACAATGGCAGTGAAGATGTATAAATATTTCTGCAGAGAAGCTAAGCGTGGTAAACTGTATCGGAGTCTCTCAAATCCTGAAAAGAGAACTATTCACGCTTTGGGTTTAAGTAAACGCTCATTTTATCAATTACTCAAATCTAATGGAATTTTCAGTTCAATCAATACCAGGACGCAAGGAAGAAAGGAAGTAGTAGATAGTTTTGACAGGGGTGTGAATAGAAGAGAGATTTGTAGAATGTTTAATTCCAAAGAAACTGTGACACTAAGAAAACTGAACATTCGGCCGATACCACACAATGACATTGATGTGTCGAAATCAACATTATGGAGAACTGTTAGAAGCATTGGCTTTACGTTTAGGAAGTACGCTAGTGGAAGAAACGTCATCTGCGAGAAGCCGCACTTAGTATCTATGAGAATTAAATATTTACGTGAAGTACGGGAAATGCGTAATAAAGATTATGATATTGTGTATGTGGATGAAACTTGGATCAATGCTCACCACACAAGGGAAAAGGAATGGCAGTTATCAGATGGAACGATTAAAAGATGTGTACCCAGTGGAAAAGGACAACGTTTGATAATGGCACATGCAGGCAGCAGACATAATGGGCTAGTATAAAATGCTGAACTTATTTTCACTTTCAATTATACGGACAACCGGGACTATCATACCGAGATGAACGGTAACATATTTAAAGAGTGGATTGAAAATACTCTTCTTCCGTCCCTAGACAGACCATCCTGTCTGATAATAGACAACGCATCATACTACAACACTGTGGCAGAAGAAGACAAAATCCCGACATCTTCGAGTACAAAAGATGCTATAAAGATTTGGCTCAAAAAAGAAGACATTCCATTTAAGGAGGGGTTTCTGAAACCTGAAATTACTGTCCCTTGTTAAGAAATCACAAAAGACCAAGATCTTCCATATAGACAAGTTGATTCAACTTCATGGTCATACGTGTTTGAGACTGCCACCTTATCATTCACATTTAAACCCAATTGAACTCGTTTGGGCAAAAGTTAAAGGACAGGTAGCAGCTGAAAATAAAACTTTCAAACCATGCAATATGAAAGAACTAACATATGCCGCCCTCTCGCAGATAGACAAAGATTATTGGTGTAAATATGAAGATCATATCTTAAAAGAGGAAAATGACTATAGGAAAAAAGATTGACTGTCGTTTGTTCAGCCGAGAATAGTCATCAATATGTTAGACTCGTCTGACTCGGAATAAGTGTGTAAATACCTTATATGTTTTATATGTTTTCTCCTCCATCTATGTGTATATGTAAACCAATTCATTTCCTTTTTATCTCCGCGATTTCACTACTATACTTAACATACACAGTACTTTCACCTCTTCATGCATCCATTCACGTTTTAGTATAAAAAGTAACATTTACAACGAATAGGCGTTATTTTTCTCTCAAATATTTCGAAGAAATAAAAAAGGACCTCACGTAGTAATTAGTTAACAAACCCCTCTAACATTCGAATTGTATAGACGCCTATGCCGAAAATACGCAACTTCCTTCATTTACGGTAAATTATTTTCTTCCAGGACAAAATAATTACTTCGTTAAAAAAGATCAAAGGAATTAGCCGTTGCAAGAAAAGCACACTACCTACAACATTTAATTTTATAAAACCTTTGGGACATTGAAAATATAAGACTACATGCAACAAATCATGTTTATCAGTGCAAGGAATATGGAGATATTTGAAGTCAATCGTCGACCGACCTTTTTGAAACGCACTATAGTACGTTCTTATATTCTGCAAAACAATGCTATGAGACGTAGAAACCTGAATACTAAATATCGACTTCTTCAGCGCCCAAAGAGTTTAAACGTCTTTAATTCAACCACAGTTATTTTACTTTATTCTGTCATCTGTTGCCAACTTTTCATTATTCATTTCTATGTTGTCTGTCGTACACGTTCTCTTAATATTTTAAACTATTTTTCTCTTATAGATTGTCTTAGTCTTTCGTTTATCTCATATTCAGAGAGCAATATGGTATCATAAAAGAAGATACATTACAAACACCATAGACATTAAACATTGTCACAACAAACGGCAGATATTTTACAGCCTGGAAGACCCACCACACAAGAAAAACAACAAAGTAATATACTGTATGGAATGATGAACACTATATACCCAAATTATAACCCACATGGGGTTGAACTGAGTATCCCTTGCACACAAAAAAACACCAGTTTTCAAGTGTGGGGTTAAAAAACCAAACCAAACCTCAGCCATTCAACGTTGATTTATCAAAGTTGACTTCGGGGGGGGGGGGGGGGTGGGGGAGTGTCTCTAACGAGACGAAGAAACAGTCGAGGTTGTGCATGGGGATGGCAACCTTAAAATCTAAAACAAATTGCTACAGAGGCCACCTCTACAAGAGCACATAAATGCTTGGCGTAGCCTTGGTACAGGTGTGTTACAAAAGAACTACCTGCAATAGTGGCTCGATGCTCCGTAGAGAGAAAATGGAAAAAGTAATAATGCTTTATCGACAGGAATGTGTTGAAGTCACTCTCTTGTCGCTCTCATTTCCCATTAAATGAGATCAATTTTTTTTTTAACTTCGCCTAGGCCGGTACCAAGCACGGCTGAAAAATGAGGAGAGCGGCCTCCATGGAGGCCGTAAGGAGGCAGCCCCTCCACCATGATAAGGCACAACAGGCCAATCACTTGTTTGCCTTAAACTTTTGATTATGAAAACTACAAGAGAGAAAACCGGACTGATTCTAAAGGCGACGAACTGGAACGGACTACGGACTACGACTTATGGGACTTGGAACACAAGAAGTATAAATGGGAAAAAAGAGGAGCTGGTGGAAGAGATGAGGAAAGCAAAACTAGAAATCCTGGCTATAACGGAAACAAAGAAAAAAGGACAAGGAGTCATGGATCTTGATGGCAACACGCTGCTTTACAGTGGTGTACCCATATCTGAAAGAGCTAAAGGGGGAGTGGGTTGCATTGTGGCCAAAAACCAAAAGATAGTATCAAGGGATGGAACTTTGTCTCGGAGCGCATTATGGTTGTAAAACTAAAAGAAGGAGAAACTATAGTCAACCTGGTCATAGTGTATGGGCCAAATGAGGATGAGAGAGCAGAGCTCAAGGAGGAATTCTTGGAGCTGCTTCAAAGGACA
This sequence comes from Oreohelix idahoensis, assembly GCA_024509875.1. Classification (NCBI taxonomy): domain Eukaryota; kingdom Metazoa; phylum Mollusca; class Gastropoda; order Stylommatophora; family Oreohelicidae; genus Oreohelix; species Oreohelix idahoensis. The sequence goes on from JAMPIV010021482.1 coordinate 85,904, forward strand.
GTGGATGACTGCCTAGATGAAATTATCATACTCGGAGATTTCAATGCCAGATTTGAAAATGACCATGCAGTTTTACAGCAGCCCCTTAATTTATTTACTTATGCTAGATGGGGTGGAGTTAGCAGAAGATATGGAGAAGATACTCTCAATGACAATGGAAAGCGACTCCTTAGATTCTGCAGTGAGCAGAATCTGATCATTACAAACACAAAGTTCCTTCCTTAAGCGCATACATGCATACACTAGATGTGAACCAACAAAGAATGAGAAGTCAGTGATCGACTATGCCATTGTAAGGAGGAGCTCATTAAAATATGTCCAGGATGCTAGAGTCTGGAGGGGGAAGAGATTGGAAGTGATCACTACCTGCTTGCATTCAAAAGAACAACTGAAAGAGTTGCTCAGCCTAGGAACTGCCCAACATCACGCAAGAAACTAAGTAAACGAACGGGAGAAATGAGCATTAAGACCTACATGCTGAGAGAGCCAGAAATTAAGACCAGATATCAGGGGCTTATTGCTGCAGCGGTGAGCAACACAGAACAACAACCTGGTGACTTGGAAACCCTTTGGCTTAAATTCAAGGACATCATAAAGACAGCTGCTGCAGAAGCATGTGGTGAAGTCCGACTTGGGAACAAGAGAAAGAGGACACCTTGGTGGACAGAGGAAGTCAAAGAGAAAATAAGAGAGAAGAAAATGGCATGGAAACAATACTTAGGAGCTTAAAACACAACAGGACAAATGGAGAAATATAGAGAATATGGGAAACTCAGAACAGAAGCAAAGAACAAGGTGCTATAGCACGTTTCACTAGCTTTGCCCAACTTCGAAATGCTATATCTCAGCGAATATATAACGCATATAAGTGAAATTTTGTGTGTGACTTTGAAATGGTATAGACCCTATGAATTAAATTTTTCATTAAAATGCGGCCATTGGTTTCAATTTTCGTTTCTTTGCGATATAATATAAAATCCTACTTGCCAACACACATCACACGCACACATATTGAAATGTCTACAGTAAATTATACGACCTCATTTGCACATTTTTGGTTTATCAAGCAATTTGCATGATTTTTGAGTGAAATTGCGTGAAATCGCACTTCTTGAACAAAAAACAGTTTATATCCGGTGTAACGCACACATTGTCAATCAGAGGTGTGTCTACAAAAATTATTGTGTGGTTAAGAAGGAAAAATGAGTCTGCGAGTACATTTTTTGACATTACAGCAAATCACAAATAGGATTTTTAAGTATTTCTGCAATGAAGCTACTCGAGGAAAACTATATCATTCTATTTCAAACCCACAAAAGAGGACTATTCACGCCTTGGGGATAAGCAAACGATCATTGCACCGCTGGATAGCGACATCTGAAATGTCTAATTTCAGTGTTTTACACACGAAAATTAGGCCAAGAGTGGTGGATAATTTTGACAGAGAATTGATCCGCAGAGAAATTTGCAATATGTTTCACAATAATGAGGCAGTGACTTTAAGGAAATTGAAAATTTGGTTAAGAAAGAATAATGACATTGATATTTCCAAATCTACGCTATGGAGGACTATTAGGAGTTTGGGATTCACTTTTAGAAAATATGTTGGTGGTAGAAACCTTATTTGTGAGAAGCCTCATATAGTTGCAATGAGAAGCAAATATTTAAGCGAGGTCAGAGAAATGAGAAGAGATTGTTATGATTTTGTGTATTTAGATGAAACTTGGATCAATGCGCACCACAGTAATGAACGAGAATGGCAATCATCTGATGGAACAACTAAGAGACTAGTACCAAGCAGCAAAGGACAGCGCCTAATAATTGCACATCCAGGAAGCAGCCATCATGGGCTTCTAAATAATTCTCTTCTTCTTCTTCCGTCCTTAGCCACAGACTGTCAAAGCAGTCAGTGGCCATTACGCCTAGTGGCGTCTTAGGGCAACAGCAGATAGGTTTTCTTCGCCATTGTTTCCCATCACGCCTATTGGCGTCTTTAGGGCAACGGCAAATCAATCCATCTGCTGTTGTTTCCGTAATCGAAGTGACTGGCAAACGGGTGATCAGCCCTTCTAAATAATACTGAACTCATATTTGTTTCAAAATCCACAGATAATAGGGATTACCATGCAGAGATGAATGACAAGATATTTCAAGATTGGATTGTGAATCATGTACTTCCTTCCTTGGATAGACCGTGGTGTTTGATAATGGACAATGCCTCATATCACAACGTTGTGGCACCAGAAGATAAATTTTCTAATTCACCAAGTATTAAAGATGTAATAAAGATTTGGCTGACCATAAACAACATTCCATTCAACGAAATGTCCATGAACCTGAATTACTTGGAATTGTAAAAAAAGACACAGCATACAAAGATATTTCACATAGACAAGGCAATCCATGAACATGGTCACAGATGTTTAAGATTACCTCCTTACCATTCTCACTTAAACCCAATAGAATTAGTATGGGCTAAAATTAAGGAACAGGTAGCAACAGAAAATAGAACGTTCAAATTAAAAGATGTTGAAATACTTATAAAAGCCGCCATCTCCAATATAGCCAGGGATTATTGGAAGAAAAGTGAGAACCATGTGTTACAAGAGGAAGAGGAATATTGGAAGAATGATGGTTTGTCCTTCATTCAGCCGAGATTGATTTTCAATTTCTGAGAGACATCTGATTATGATTCGGATGAAGTTTAATTTCTTTAAAGATGACCTTACCGTTATTTACAAGCACATTAGAGGAGCAACGTTCCATTATGATATTTATGAACCGCAAAGAGATGATACCCATTGAAATAATTAGATCAAGGAAGGTCCAGTATGGTAGCGCATTAAATGTCAATGACAAACAATGTCACGAGTATCTCGCATGCAGATCATTTAAGAAATCATCTTCAACACGTATTCAATTGCAAACGTGATGGCCACATTATTGTAATAGTAGACACGCCTATGCCTAATCAATTCACAGAATCTGTGCATGAAGTGGTAAAATTTCTTTTCTCGATACACAATAATTAGTATGCCGACAAAGATCAAAGGATTTCATCCGTTTATTCTTCTTCTTCTTGCGATCGCATCTTTGATGATTACACCGTCAGACGAGTTCTCATGATGAATTCGACTGTTGTTTGAAGTTCCTCTTTAACTCCATATAGCTTTGAGTTTAGTGTTGAGTCATTGGGCCAGTATATCTTTCTTAACTGGTCATACAGAGGACAGTCCTGTAGAACATGCTCAGCAGTTTGTTCGTTTAATCCACATGTGCACAGTGGTGAAGCAGACAATCGTAGCTTGTGCATGTGTTTATTCAGTTTGTTATGCCCTGTCCTGAGTCGAAAAATAGTTGTCTGTCCCTGCCGGTCGAGAGTGTGATAGTCGTCTTTGGGTTGGTTCTGTTCTCTTCTGATAGTCTGGATAGCTCTCTTTTTCTCAAAGTATGTGACTTCATTATCTTCTTGTTCACATTCTCCTCCCTTTTTTGCAAGTTTATCTGCCTTTTCATTTCCGGGTACACCACAATGAGATGGTACCCACTGAAGTATGGTTCTCTTTTTGGCAGCTACCTTGTTTAGTTCATTTCTCAGATGCGGGGGTTTACCACCCTTGAGAGCTTGCAGGACAGACAGTGCATCTGTGAGGATGACTACCTGGTGGCAGTCAGAGTTGGTGTTATAAATCATATTTGCAGCTTGCTCTAGAGCTTGAACCTCAGCTGTATAGTTGGAACAGAATTTACCAGTGGGAATGTGCCTAGTCTCATAGTGGTTGTCAGGATATGAGATAAAGATACCGGCACCTCCATTCCTAACAGCATTAGTTGCTGATCCATCTGTATAGGCATGTATCCATGATTGATCGGGATAGCTTTCTTGGATCATACTCAATGTAGCAGTTCGTTTTTGCAGATCATTATACTCACATCCACTTGTGAGACCACTGACTGTTGTATTAATTTGGAGGGCACTGCTGGCCTGCTCCCATGGTACAGGGTATAGGGTGGGCTTCAGTGGTGTTGTCTTCATGGATAGGTCTTCTTGATGCTGTCTTATAAGTCTTTTCCCCCGATGCACAAAGCTGCTACGCTTTAGACGTCCCAATGCCAGATCATCTAGTCTTGCCTTCATTGGGTGCATTGGCATACTGTTGTACTTTTCCATCTGGATCATGGTTTTTGTGTCTCTTCTATGGGACAATGTCTGTAATCCAGCAACCTTCTGCATCTCTGTTATTGGTGTAGTTTTCATGGCTCCTGTAATGAGCCTGAGAGCTTGATTTTGCACCTTGTCCAAAGACTGCAGATGTGAGTTAGCAGCTGATGACCATGCTGCTGAGCTAAACTCTAAGTGTGGTCTTATTACTCCATTATAAATCTTCTTTAGATTTCGTTCATTTGCTCCCCAGTTGGTACCTGCTAATTTTCTGAGTATGCCTAGTCGTCTTCGGGCCTTTCCTTCTGCATTTTCAATATGCTTATTCCATGTAAGCCTTTGGTCAAATGTCACCCCAAGATAGGTGGGGTAGCTTTCTTCCTTGATCACGGTTGTCCCTAGGTGTATGTTAGCTGATTTGTCCTTGGGGGCGAGGGAGAACAGTGTTGTGGAGGTTTTGTCTGTGTTTATTGTGATAAGCCATTTCTCTGCCCATGACACTAGCATGTCTGCTGCCCGCTGCATTCTATAATTTGCTGTGGGTGACATTTTCATCAGCGCACCAGAGTACTAGGTCATCTGCATATAAGGCAGCTTTAACTCCTGCAGGGAGATCTTTCACCAGGTCATTGATGTAAACAAGGAAGAGTGTTGGGGAAATTACTCCTCCTTGAGGTACCCCCTGATGGAGCAACACTTTTCTGCTCTGCAGACCGTCAAGAGTGACTCTAGTTCTCCTGTTATGCAAGTATGACTGGATCCATTTCATCATGTTGCCTTGGATTCCACTTCTCCTAAGTTTTGCAATGAGGCCATCTTTCCACACCTTGTCAAAGGCCTGCTTGAAGTCGACCCAGATCGTTAGGACCTTTTTCTTCTCCTGGAAGGCATCTTCTATTGCTTGAGACAAGTAAGTAACTTGGTCTTCTATACTGTAGCATTCTCTAAATCCAGCTTGTTCCGGCACCAGGATCTGCTCAGACTCTAAATACCATTTCAATCTGTGGTTGACTATTCGCTCCATAGTCTTCCCAACACAGCTTGTGAGACTGATTGGCCGGTAACTTGCAGCCTCGGTCTTACATTTCCCTTTCTTTAGTATGGGTATTGTGATGGCTTCTCTCCATACTTGGGGTACCGTTCCTTTCAACCAGCTGTGGTTGAATATCTCAAGCAGTTTTGTCTTTGCTGCTGAGCTCAGATTTACTAGCATTTCGTTGCTGATTTTGTCTGGGCCGGGTGACTTTTGAAACTTAAGCTTGGAAATAGCCTTCTGTAGTTCTCCTAGTGTGATGGGTTCCCTCATTGGGGCAGGAGTATCTGTCTGTCCCATGGTTGCCAGTATTTCTTTTCTTATCTCTCTCTGATGGTCTATGTTAATGGGTAAGTTGCTTTCTGAACTGTATCTTCTAGCAAACAAGTCTGCAGCTTGTTTTCCTCTGAAAAGTTTGCCACCTTCATCCAATGTGATAGTCTGCCTTGGTGAGGAATGCTCTTCATTTAGAGACTTGACTAATCTCCAAAGTTTCCTGCCGTCTTTCTCAAGGTTCAGCGATGCCGTTTTAGTTCTCCAGCTTTTCCGCTTTTCTTCTAGCTTTGTTCTCTGAAACTCTGCTACAGCCTTTTTCCATTTGTTGTGAGTTTCAAGTGAAGGCTGAGACTCTGCGTCCTTTCTAGCCTTGTCCATAGCTTCCTGACGTTCTTGGAGTGTGCTGGACCAGTATGGTATGTAGTTACGCCGGCATCCTTTGGGAATGGTTTCTTTTGCAGCTTGTAGTATGCATCTGTTGAAGTCTTTTACCACTTCATTAATGTCTCTGTTCTGTACCTTGAGGGTAGACAGCAGCGTGTTCACCTGATGCCTGAATAAACCCCAGTTGGCTTTTTTGTAGTTCCATCTTGTAATGGCTGGGCCTGTACTGAGAGTTGCACTCTGGACAGTAAGAAAGATTGGGCGATGGTCGCTTCCCCCTAGTTGGTCTCCTACTTCTCTACTAATAGATCCAGCTATATCTGGTGTGGAGAAGGCAAGATCTGGTGTTGAGGTTGTGTGCCATCCTCTGGAGTAGAAGGTAGGAGTATCTGTGGCATTATTGACTAGGATTAGGGAGTGATCATCTTGCCAAGTTTCAACCTCTTCACCTCTGTGATCCAGATGGTTATAGCCCCAGCTCTGGGAGTGGCTATTAAAGTCTCCAACTGCTATAAAGTTGGTGGCTGGTACCTGTATAGAGCTGAGACTCAGGGGTTTGTTGTTCGGACAGTAATAGTTCAGGAGTTCTATTTCCATCTTGTCTACCTTTATCTGCAGCAGCTGATATTCTGCTCCATCCATGAAGGTTTTCCTTTCGTGTGCAGGAATGTTATTCCTTACAAGAGTAAGTACTCCTCCTTTTCGTCTATCTTGTCTGTCGGATCTGAAGCATTGATATCCCCTTATTTTAAAGGTTTGATCTGCTTTCAAGTGAGTCTCTTGGATACAGCAAACACTGACTTGCTTCTCATACAAGATGTTTCCAGCTCTGTCTTTTTGCTGTATCCAGCCTGCTTGCTGTTCACTCCCTCTGCATTCCAGTGCATCATGACAAGTGGCACTCTGGGTTTCTCTTTTTCTGTTTTGTTTTGGTCAGTAGTTCTCCTCCGCCGTCTGTTGACTCCACAAGACGGTCTAGAGGGTCCTCCAGTAGCTGAGGGTGGGCTCTGTCGAGGCTCAGAGCCCGGCACTGCACCTGCCTGGTGGAGCTCCACAGGGCGAGCACCAGAACGAGATTTATTTGACGGTGTACTCTCCATAGAAAAAAAAAAGCGAGTTGCATGATACTGTGGTTTCCGGTGCGCCTTCTGGCCCAGTATCTACGACTTTAGCACCTGTTCAACGGGAGAGTGGGCTCATCCCTAATCTGTTTATGTTCCCAGTAGTAGACTATTCGCAAGCAGCCTGGGGGTGTCACTGCTCTGCGCGGACCTTGTTTACCGAGGCGGCGTCCGAGCTCGTATGGTGAAAATATGGTTGCGTTATCTTCAAAATAGCCCTGTCTTTCCCGTGGCTTTTCTGCCATCCTGCAACTTTGAGTTAGGGAGTTCTGAGCTCCAGTCTCTTTCCCAGGCATTTTATCCTGGCCTGGCACGCATACAGAGGACCCCACTTCTGGTTCTAAGTTAGCAGTTGGGGATAGGTGGGGTAGCACACTGTGCATTCCCCGTCATCCAGGGGGGCTCTCCAACTATGCAGAGCTTGCACAATGCTGTGCTCTGGTTCTGGGCTCTCCCAAGGAATCCTCACGTCCTGCACAGAGCCACTTCCCGATACCCACCACCTGCCAACCCTCCATTGTAGAAATCTCCTGCATGCGGCCATCCAGTCAAGAGCCAGTATTAAGTCTGGTGCCCAAGTGATCCCCCCAAGCTCAGTGTGCAATGCTGGGTTCTCATCATGCTGCAACACAGGAGGGATTGTGATGCTCAGCCATCTCTCTCAATTCTGCACCGATAAGTGACATCGGGGACTTAACTTTGCCTCAGTACTGGGAGGCCCCGTTTCCGGGTACACCACACACAGCCAATTGAGGCAACGGTCGCCATGGGCGTGATAGACGACAAACAGTGAAGAATGAGGCAAGAAGCATTTAACCCATGAAGTGGGGGTGGATTGGTGCAGACCAGAGCATGTACCACTCGCCGGTGGGTTCTGCATCTACACCTATAGGGTTCCACCCACTCCTCAGCCCATTTAGTCTGGCCCCTCACGTCCGTTTATGGGAACTGGACAAGATGCACAGATATAAAGTATATATTTGTTGGGTCTAACCCAATATAACATCGTATGAAAAAAAAATGGCATTAATACGTTAGACGGTTAATCAGATAATTACATTTGTTTGAGGGCAAAGCTAGTGAAACGTGCTATAGCAGCAAAACAGAAGTCCTGGGAAGAATTTGGAGAAAAGCTAGAAAAAGATGCGCAAGAAAACCAGAAATTGTTCTATAAGACCCTAAAGAACATAAGGAAGGACAAACAATGCCCTCTCAAATTTATAAAGGACAAGCAAGGCAAATTGCTTACTGCCCCGAAGGAAGTAATGGAAAGATGGAAAGAATATTTCTCAGAACTCCTGGATGGTGAGCATGGTGAAGCATCAGAAATGATAACCACTAGCACAGAAGAGAAAACCAATGATGGTGAAGATGACATAAAGATGGAAGAACTGAAGGCAGCACTGGATAAAATCAAGATGGGCAAAGCAGCAGGGCATGATGGTATAACACCAGAAATGGTTAAGTACATAGGAGCATCAGGTGACCTATTACTCTTAAGGGTCCTACAGGCAGCGTGGTGCAACAAGACCATACCAAAGGATTGGGAGATTGCCATCATAACACCAATTTTCAAAAAGGGTGACAATCGACAATGTGGAAACCACAGAGGCATATCCCTTCTCAGTGTCCCTGGTAAAATCTACTCTAGAATCCTAGAGCAGAGACTCCGACGCCTAGCTGAGCCACAATTAGATGAGGCCCAGTGCGGATTCCGAGCTAACCGAAGTACTCAAGACCTAATCTTCACACTCAGACAGCTGAGTGAAAAGGCCCTTGAGTATAAGAGTGAGATCCATCTTTGTTTCATAGATCTGGAAAAGGCGTTTGACAGGGTCCCCTGTTGCAAACTTTGGCAAGGAAGAACATTCCAGCACCTCTGATTCATGATATACAGAGCTTCTACAAGTCTTGCAGAAATTATGCGAGGACAGCAAACCATAAATCAGAAGAGTTCAGGACAACCACTAGTGTAAGACAAAGTGATATCCTGTCACCTTATCTTTTCATACTCCTCATGGACGATGTCATCAAGGCATGTAAGGAGAGAACAAGAAAATATTCAGTGGGGTACTGGAAGATGAGACAGGTCTGTATTTCAGAGCTGGCTTTTGCTGATGGTGTTGCCCTGATTGTTAAATCAGAGCCACATCTCCAATCCAACCTGCAAGTCTGGACGGAAGAGCTGGAGAAGAGAGGGATGGTCATAAGCAGCTCTAAAACAAAATCCATGGTGATATCACGAGAAGAAAGAAGACATCAGATTAAGCTGGGAGAACAAGTCCTGGAGCAGGTCGACCACTTTAAATACCTCGGAGCTATAATAGACTGAAAGGGAGGCATTGAAGAAGAGTTGGCCACTCGAAAAGCAGCAGCTGGGAGACTTTTTCAGGCCATAAATCGAGGATTCCTCAGCAAGAGAGAGGTTGGTAAGAAAACGAAGATGGCTGTATACCGCTCCACCTATGTCCCAGTCTTGACATATGGATGCGAGTCATGGGCAATGACTACAACCCACAAAAGCCAGATCCAAACCTCAGAAATGAGGTATCTGAGGAAGGGGGTTGAAGTAACAAGAAGAGACATGGTCCGCAACCAGACGATACGTCAAGGCCTAAAATCAATGCAGGCCCAAGTAGAACAGTCCCAACTGAGATGGTTTGGCCATGTCTGCAGAATGGGAGAAGATCGGCTATCACGACAAGCATGGGAAACAAAGAGCCAGGGATCCAGACCCCCAGGACGACCCAGAGTCCGCTGGGAGGACAACGTTAGACAATCTTTGAAGGACCGAGGACTAGAATGGAACCAGGCCAGGAGGAAGACAGCCGATAGGATAGTCTGGCGCTCTCTCTTCCAAACCTCTACACCTCACGGTAGAAGGGGAACGAATAAATAAGTAAGTAATATTTTTTCATTGGATCAAATATTATCAGTCATTTTTTTTAAACAAAGTAATACAGTTTTGTTAAATCTTAGGCATAAAAAACTAATACATTTATTAAAAGAGTAGAAGTCTTTAACTGGAGAATATTTATAGTACAATAAAAAAGTAATGTATGTAAAAAATCTAGGAAATTACAGATGTGGAAAAAATAAATAAATAAAATAAAGAAACTCAAAAATAACAAATAATAAATATACGTTTTCACATCAATAGAGAAGGGTGGGGAAACAATCTTCTTATAAGGAGAGGAGACAAAGACCAAGAGAAAGAACATTTTGACGTGACAACAAACAAGAATGTACAGGGCTATGTTCTATCACTGTTCCCACTAAGAATATTCTATCAGATCTCAAATGAGAGTGAGAGGGAGAGAGAGAGAAAGAGAGAGAGAGAGAGAGAGAGAGAGGTTTCTTCTTCCTCGTTCGTTCTGAAAAAGACGTTGGTTGCGTTGTGTCTGTTTACACCGGAGCTGCGATATCTGCGCCTTTCGGCCGACACATCCGACTTCAGCACGGCATCTATTTGGGACCGGGTTTGCCTTCCCTCTTCGATCCCTACTCTCTCAGCCAGACTGCAGTGATGCAGCCTGTTTCCAGGACCACCACGTGGAGGTGGAATAGGGTCTTGGTCAGCTCTGGTTCGCTGACCCTCACGCAAGTAGTCAAGCTATGGGTCGCTGACTGAATTCTCTATTGCTGCATCTTTGGGTCCCAGAGAGAGGTTTGAATACACATCCTTAGAATTAAATCTCTAATGCAGAGAAGATATATGATAATAATGTTGATTATTGTATATTGTTCATATCGGTCAACCCATACAGTTGTTAAACATTAACTTTACACGTAACATGCTTTACAAATACATTTCTTTTATTTAATTATCACTTCCATATTGACAGAGACATCACGAACTTCATGTCCTACATCGTCCTGAGTTCAGCCTTCCGATGTTATCTGGTTGCCTGTGTCTCTACTGTGTTGGCTGCTGTCACAGACTGCGAAAAGGGAAGAACAAACAAGACTGTTACAATGCCATCCTACATACAATCCACCAGCAAAACCACTTCTAGCTCTACTATAGATTCTAGTCACATGTTGCGAGAATGATAACATATTTAACTTCATTTCAACTGTTAAAACAGTATGCTTCTGGAGTATGGAGCCAAACAGTATTGGAAATAAGACTTTCACTGAAGTCCTGTTTGTACATATTACGAGGGACGGTCAAAAAGTAATGCCTCGTAATTTTTAATTTCATTCAATAGGCAAGAAAACAGATAAAATTCACATTGAAATGTAGCCCCAAGTCTGAACTTCAAAAATTTATTTCTCAATGTAGTCTCCGTTATTTGTTACAGTTTTTGTACATCTTCTCACAAGGGCATGTATCCCCGCACGGTAAAAATTTGTTTCCTTTTTCCAAAACCACTGGCGTACAGCGCGTTTAAGGGTCTCGGTGTCCTCAAAGTGATGTCCGCGAAGATCTTCTTTCAGTGGTCCAAACAGATGGAAGTCAGAAGGTGCAAGATCGGGACTGTAAGGGGGATGTGGTAATAATGTCCAGCCAAATTCTGCAATCGCATCAATGGTGCGTTTAGCGGTATGTGGCGTGGCATTATCGTGCAATGGTAGTGCAGTTCTCTGATCTTTTAATGGGTAAAGTCGCCGAAGACGA